>JAUPFT010000005.1:9337054-9937054 GCA_036936625.1 Parnassius smintheus behrii | reverse complement strand
TTGAAGTTTTAAATACTGCAGTTTCATCAACTACCCTAGTCACCACACATATTAAATTCCTCAACTCAGCACACTTCACTCCGTCGAGAACTGCTAAGTTCATTTCATACCCTCTAGCTACTCGAGAGTTTTTGAAGTTATGTGATAGTTACTGCTTACAGATGGACACTTAACTATTTTCCATGTGAGATGGTTCACCTTGCCTCTACACTCCATGATAGTAATGAAAGGATTTTTGAAGCTTTTTTTCAATCACCCCCGTTTATAATTACCCTGCCTAACCCTACATAATATAAATATATTCCTTTTTCAGAGTTGGCTGATCAACGTTGCCAGTTCTACGGATTTTTTCGTAGATCTACGGAATTTTGTCATCGTCTACGGAATTCCGGAATTTGAGGTTAAAATCTACGGAATAAAAACATCAAGATTTTTTTATCATGAATGTGAATTCTGAACTTAGCCGACAACCGACAATCGAAATAGCAGTAGGAAAATTGAATTTAACATAATATAATTGCGCCATTATGCTATCTTACTGTTAAAACCATAGACTTAAAATACATAAGAACTATACCGGCTCCGCATGTCGATGTATTACTTAACAGAATATCTAGATGGCGCTGTTACAGAATTATTTGGCTATTTTAAATCAAGGCGCGTTAACTACTACTGCCATCTTTTGGCTAGTTTCTATGTAGCCAACTACCAGATATACTACTTTCCTCTACGTAACCAAACTTGTCACCATGTTTACATGTAAGACAATAGCAATAGCTTAATTTTAATTTGAGATAATTTTTGTTTACTTGACTAAATGTTATATACTACAATTGAACTTACAACAAGAATTTTACATGACAGAAAAAAAATCTCCAAAAATTGATCTATTCTATGACAAAACAAAAATTTTCAATCCTCTTTAAAAGTCTGGAGATCTAGGGATTTTTGAAATAGCAACTATGGAATATCTTAAAGCAATCTAAGGACTTGGAAAAATTCAAGTTGGCAACACTGTGGCTTTTTACAGAGGGTCAGTAACTGGCTCCAAATTGCAGGCAAGTCAGTGCGGACTGCTGACCCGATACTGACATAGTGTAAATTGATTTGGAGTCAATACAGCGCTGTCGCGCCAGTGCTGATTTCAACGTTCCTGGTTGAGTATCTTGAAGTCAGTTCACTCCCTCCGCCACCGGTATTGATTATTGACCTTGTCTAAACGTTCTAGTCAGTACTTGGCGACTTGATCAGCGACGATGCATTGACCAAGTAGCATGCACTGAAGGGTGACGTCACGTTGTATCAAAAACTCAAGCGAAAATTAAACGACAAGGAAACCTTAAGATTTGTATAGTTGTATGTCGAAAATGAATGTCAATGATCATATATCATATATATATATATATATATATATATATATATATATATATATATATATATATATATATATATATATATATATATATATATATATATATATATATTATATAAATTGATTTTTGCCCTAAACCTTGCCATTAGCTCAATATTAGTATATAGTATTAGTAAAGTTTACATACGCAGTGGAACTGCTGGATACAAGCTTCCTTTGACTTCTTAGAGGGTTTTGAGCAAGAAATTGTCCACCGCGCTACCCCAATGCGTGTTGGAAAACTATACATTTTCGAAATATTTTTGTATTTCTCAGACATGCAGGTTTCCTTACGATGTTTTCCTTCAACGTCAGGCACGTTTTTCATTAGTGCCGCCGCGGATCGAACCCAGGTTGTTCGCGTACTGCGAAATTTACAGCAAGCGCTAAGCCCCTGAGCTACCAGGGCTCCTTCAGCCTAATATTAAATAAAGATTTGATCAATAGTAAACAATGATTAATAAACTGTGTTAAAAATTAGATATTAAGCAACAAAAATTGCATAAAAAAATAATAATATTTGCAGCATTATAAGCGGTATTATAACCGTAAATGAAACCCAGGTTGAAAACTACTCAAAAGGTCCAAAGCGCCGATATCAAGAAAAGTGCGAGCAGCTGCTCACATTTGGTATTCAGTCCGCAGGCTGCGTCACCTCTTCTTGATAACCGGAACATGTCAAAGAAAAGATTTATCAACTACATGCGTGCAGACGCGACGCCCTTTATATAATTTTAATGGTGAGATAAGATATGTATTTATAGTATTTGAAAGAATATGAATTTGGAGAGTATCGACTACAAATTTGACGTGAAGTTACGAAAATTAAGAATCTAACAAAACTTTAATATTTTACGAATTCAGATGAGTTTTTATTGTTCCTGTGCAGTTGCATGAAATTTATATAAATAATGTAAAAATATTTTTATGTAATTTTCACTACCATATTTCGAATATTTGTAAAAAAGGTAAATCTTTTCATTGATTATATTGTAAATTTTGTCGTTTCTTTTATTCACGGCTCTAGTTACTTTACGATACTCGATAAGTTTGTGCCCTTGGGGGCAGGAAAGCCCTTACTCAAACTTCTTACGATATTATTTGAACAAGCCTTGTGAGCAGCTCTTCTAAAGCAGCCCAACTTAACGCTTTGTGCACGCAAAAATGATCCCTCGAGGTACATTTTACCGTTGATTCAAATGACGAATTCTCAGGCAATTGATAAAGGCGATATTCGCATGCTCATAAAAAACAGCATGAGAAAGAATGGAAATAAAATACTAGGTTAAATTGCCGGTACTTACATAGTGACTGGTGCGATGTGTGAGACAAATACTGAATATGAAGCCGCGGGCGGAAACTTTGGAATACAATCCGTATCTTTTTCGGGACTAATACCTTTAAAACGTGACACATAAAGTTTAAATTCTTCTGCTTTAGTAAATTTTCAGTTTATTGACGTTTCGCGTTTTGTACGTGAATTATTGTGATCCAAGTACGCTCTTCTTTCTTATTCCATTTTGTTCTTGGAGTTTTGGGCGTGAGCGTTTTTCTGCTTAATTTCTTTCGCAAATTTATACTTTGCCTCTTTTATTTTTATTTTACCAATATAAATTTGAATTAATATTTTTATCAGGATTCCAAGGTAAAAAGGTAGGTTCGTAAAAATGTTCCAGAATTTTAAGTAAGATAAAAAGAAAAAACATTAAAAATATATAATTGTATCAAACTGTTATATTAAAGCATTCTATTATCTAAACATTACGCATTTAGGAGAACGATGCAGCGTTCTCTCCAAAGGCCATCGGTATACTTCGATAATGAATGATGGACATTCTGACGACCACCACGTGATATTAAAATATCCGTTTGGAAACGCTGAAACCAACTCCCATAGGCTAAAAATGGGGAGCAACATTATCAGAGCGATGATATTGGCTTTACGCACAGCAAAGTATGGGTTACTTACCCTGGCGTCTATAAAGCCTTTTTAAATGGCTAAAACCTACAGTAGGGTGAAAACTTTGATGTGATAATGATGATCTGTGATTTTAATTTTTTTAAAGAATAATATGAGATGTTTTGTGGCTGTCCGTAGGATTTTCTTTTATTTTTAGATTTGGCAAATTTTAACTGAACTTAAATATAACAATAATTTGAATAGCCGTGTAAAAATTGGCCGTTTTGGTAATTTTAAGTGATTTCTAGTATCTAAAATAATTAGCTTGCTACTTTTCAAAACGACTCATTTGAAACATGGTAGTGACAGTCTACATAGATTTTATCGTGAAAATATTTGCTCCAGTATCATTATCCAGAAAGAAGACAGAGGAATACTTTGGTACGAACTAAATACTAGGCTTGACAGTGAGTATTACTCTGACCCTTCACACCTATGATGTTAAGCCCAAACAGAACAGAAACTTTTTTACTCAAGATAGATTATACATAATACTTATTATAAGTCACTTTTTCATTTTACCAATCGGAAAAAAACTTTCGTCCTGAGATGAACCAGCAAGAAACCCAGCGGGACTTTAAAAAAATAACAGCTTATAATCATGTATGTTGCATTTAATAACATATAACAGATTAAAAATAGCATGGTAGCGATCATCCTTCCCAGGGATTATTAAAATCTATAAATTCCTTAATATTATAATAACCCTTTTTATAAAACACATTTGTTCCGTGTGGTATTCAAACTCTTTACCCTACAGCGCCGCAACTCGTTGCTCGGCCAATGCGCTACTGAACTGTCATGGTAAAAAGTTATTTCTGATGTCATATTTAAAGTTTGGTTTTGACTGATTTACACACAAATATTGCAAGGACTAATAGGGTGTGAATTTTACAATTTACGCCACTCTTAAAGCGGGGCAGCTTCATGTCAAGCTCACAATAAATTTTGATTTAATTCAATCGCTTGCAGAAATTATTACAAAATTTGCTTACGTGTAACTAATCTGCTTAACAAGTCATATCACTGACGATGTCTATGGCGTCTGTTATTAACAAGGGTTAATAATTATTACCGCTCGAGCCTATATAGTCAGATATAAACTGCATAGTATACGCAATATAAATTAAATTACAAGTATATGTTGATTTAAAGTTGATTTACCAATTTTGGAATTAAGCATCAAGCAGTGTTTTCTCCAGTGAATTTCGACATCAGTGATAAATAATGTAAATCTGGTACTAGTAGTATGTAATCACTACGTCTTACACGAGACATATTGATGCCAAAATTTGGCAATCAAGCACAGATTTATTTCCTAACAACATATGCAATAACACAATAGATTCAAAACATATAAATGTCCTCTTTTCTATATCTCTCTCTTTATTTCTCCCTCCTCTCTCTCTCTCTCTCTCTCTCTCTCTCTCTCTGCACAATCTTTGGCCTAAACTTGATTTCTACCCGTCTGATCAACTTCGACAGAGAGGTCAATAGACGAATCCAACTCGGCTGGGCAGCGTTCGATTAGATTACGACACAATCTTCTTGTCACGTATACGTTAAAATTTGATAACAAGAGTGTACTAGTACCTGTTGACATGCGAGTGTGTGTGACATATCACACATACATACAAAGACGTGGTGAATGGGGTGATGATCTGGTAAGAAATGAACGAAGTCGATAGATGCAGATGGCTCAAGAACGTGCTTTGTACAATACCCTAGAGTAGGCCTATATTGAGCAGTGTATTTTCTATATAAATAAAATAGAAAAATCGATATAGTCGAAGCCAATTAAATACGCATTATCAAGGTATGGGACCGCATGAAAACGATCAGCTTTCAAATAAAAAGAAATCATCAAAATCGGTTCACCTAGAAAAAGTTCTGAGGAAACATACAACACATATAAAAAATATGGTCGAATTGAGTACCTCCTCCTTTTTAGAAGCCGGTTAAAACCACTAAAATAAATCACATTAAAGTGGGGTTTAATTAATAGGTTTACAACCACCAGTCCGTTTGCGCCTCCCTATCTTAAATGTTTCTCGTGAATTGTACTGCTGCGCATCCTCCCACGCAATGCTGCTAAGAATTTCTCAATATTTTTTTGTCATGTAAACTGATCAGTTATACTGCCCTCTAATACTATACATACCTATTTATTAGGCTAGATAACAATAACAATGTAGTAAGGAACTAACGTTGTGAGAGACTGGTGCCTATGATAGGTTTTATAATAAAAACCTGAGTTACAGTCACCCGGCCCACCTCCCGGATAGTTACATATACTAAAAAGTACAATACAGAAAGGAAATAAATTTTAGTATATGTAACCTATCCGAGGGGGGCCTGGTGACCTGTAACTTAGGTTTTTATTATAAAACCTATCATAAACGAAACCTTTTATCTAATGATTCTTTCCTTGGGTCCACTTGTGAACAAGGCTTTTTTATACGTAATAGCGCCACGCGACCTAAACCGCGTCTACGTGCTGTTTTCGTGAGTCATTACGAATCGTCTCGCACGCAGACTCGATGACTTCCAGCTTACCAAACAAGCCGTTTTTGTACCGTAGTCCACATACATAACCCTCGGCAAATGTGGACTATGAGAAAGCCTCCGATTCAGTCGAAGTTTGGGCAGTGCTGTAGTGCCTTCAGCTGTGGCAAGTTGACTGTCGATATATCGAAATGCGTACGTACGTACGTAAGTACGAGTACGGTACCAGAGCACGAAACCTATCCTACTGCAGAGAGGTGTAAGACAGGGTGACATAATATACCGAAACTCTTCACCGCTGCATTGGAAGACATTTTCAAGCTTCTGGACTGGAAAGGATATGGTATTAACATCTATGGCGAGTACATCACTTTCGATTTGCTGACGATATAGTCCTTACGGCAGAATCGCTGGAGAACTTAAGCACTAAGCTCAATGACTTCAATAGTGCCTCCCAATGGATAGATCTTAAGATTATCATGGACAAAACAAAGATCATGTTTAATGTCCATGTCACACTTAAGCCGGTAGTTGTTGGGAGAACTAAGCTCGAAGTTGTGGACGAATATGTTTACCCGGGGACAAATAGTCCGACTAGATAAGTCCAACTTTAACCGAGAGGTCAATCAACGGATTCAACTACGCAGGATTCGGAAAATTACAACACATCTTCTCATCAGGTATACCTCATAACACGAAAACGAGATTGTACAACAAATGCTTGTTGCTAGTGATGACTTATGGAACTGATTCGTGGTTCTTCACTGCTGGTGGTATGAGGAAGCTCAAGATCGCTCAGCGATCTATGGACAGGGCTATGCTCGTAGTTTTACTTAGTTATAATTTTAGAAATAAGGATATCTGCAGTAAAACCAGAGTGACCGACATAGCCAAACGGTAAGTTGAAGTGGCAATGGGTCGGCCAAATAGCTCGAAGAACCGATAACCGATGAGGAAACAGGTTCTCGAGCGGCAGCCTCGTACCAGTAGGGAAGTGTGGGCGACCCTCACTAGATGGAGTGGCGACATGGAAGACATGTAGGAAGTCGATGGATGCAAGTGGCTTAGGACCCAGCTTTATGGCATTCCTTGTGGGACAACACAGGCCATGTTCAGCAGTGGACTTGTGAAGGGCTATAATGATGATGATGATGAGGGCCACGCTGTTTATACATATATTATGATTGTAGCACAAATGGGTCGGCTTGACGGGGGTAGAAACAGAAACAGAAATTTTGTACCCAATATAGATTATAAAAAATACTTTTTTTTCAGGTACGCATGGGCTGCATTAGCCGCAAACAATCATATCATATAAAGTTTATATATAAAAAAGTTGTAAAAAATCATGAGTTATTATAAGCAATTTTTATTACAGTAGTAAGTCCTTAAGCGTAAACGCAGCTTATGAATCTGCGACTGCAAAAGACGTTGCGTCGAGATTGTGTACATTGTTCCGTGATAAAAAAGTTTTTAATCTACATGCCTTCACAACTTCGCTCCTTTTCAGCTCTGGGCCATTTTAATCTGTTTTCGCTTGTGTACTGAAAATAAAAGAACAAGCTCAACTGCAGTTACAAAGTTATTTAGTAAAAATTAACTCAGCGATCGGCGTTGCTTTAAAAGTTAACTTAAATACAAGCCGGCATTAAATAAATTGTTAACTGCAATTTTAATTGATGATTTACCACATCCTCAGCAGTGAAGTAACACATCGCGAGGAAACCTGAATGTTTAAATAATTAAATATTTCAAGGACTTGTGAAGCCCGCCAACATGCGCGGTGGATTAATCATCATCATCGTAACGGACCTTCACAGGTCCTCTACTGAACATTTGCCAAGAATGCTACAAAACACAGTGCTGAGTCACCTTCACCTGTCGACTTCATGCATTTAATTTTCGAGCCGTCCTCGCTTATATTACCGGTACGAGCCAGCTATTCGAGAACCTTTCTTTGCATGGAGTACAGTGGACCCCCGGTAATCCGGCCCCTGTCTAATCTCCTGTAATCCGACATGGTCTATTATTTATTATTGAATATTTTTTTGACAATCTTCACTAATGCATGATTGAAGAAGTTATAACGTATACGCCCCACCACTATTGTGCACGACGCGTAGGGCCATTGTTTTGATTCTGATTGAAAAAATTGATTCTGAAAATGGTTGAAAGATCCTAATTTTCCTCAAAAAGCGTTATTAATTTTTGATAACACTCTTAAATTGATTTATTCATAATTTTTGATTATTTTAGTATGTACATTTGTTTGTATACAATCATTTCCCAATGTAAAGTTCTTTTTTCTAAACTACCGCCGACCATGAACAACTGCAACGCCAGGAAAATTGCAGGTGTGTTGCCGGCCTTTTATAAAGGAGTAAGCTTTTTTTTTGAAGGTCTCCAGGTCGTATCAGTTCTATAGCATTAATTAACATCATTAATTTGATAATAAAACGCTCTAAGCTCTCTATTTTGTTATTTAATTTACTAAATTTGACATACATAATGAAGTATGATTTGTATTTCAAAGTACATTTATATAACATATAGAATCTATCATCGGATCTGTAATTTGTCGGATTACAAGGTACTCTTTTGTAAAAGAATTCCGAATTATAGGGGTCTTAGGCAGTACTCTATAGTCCGACAAAATTGATAGACTGACACTGCCCTGCAAAATTTTTTGTCGGATTACCTAGGATCCACTGTATTAGTTTTAGGACTACTTTCCATGGCAGATTAATAATGATAACTATAACTGCTTTAATAAGCCGCTTAGAAATGAAGGAAAGCCTGTGCTCACCAGTGGAAAGTATATAGAGCTTTAAACATTACTTTTATTTTTAGTTACAACTTTATTTCATTGAAAAAATTTGTCTACGTCATTGAAATCCGCGAGAAAGACATTATCAACATAAGAAACGTTTGAAGCTGGTTTTTTAATAGTTAATTTTTTTAATTTTATTACCTCTACTGCCAAAAATATTGTTAGCAGGTCACATATTTTGTCCCAAGCCAACCCAACACACTGTGCAACTTACAACCCCCAGCAAAGCGGGCAGCTTCACAGCAATTATGCACCACAACTGCAAATTATATAATTGGTAAGTGCTGTTTCTACAACATCAGAACTTTCTAAAATATTCAAGTCAGAAACGAGTTTCATTATGAATTTCTAATAAAATCCTTTTAATTTTATAAGTACTGATTGCATTGACAGGTGAAACATTTTTAAAGTGATATTTTATTAGTTAATTATTAATTTTAAACTTGCATCCTATTTATAAGCCATCCAAGTTCATATTACACATGTGATGGCGATATAAATGAGACCGTCAACTTGCTTAGTCTGGTGACTGGCTGTCGATACATACCTACTATTTCGTTTTTCCCAGGCCGTCGACGGGGTTCAGATTTAATGGTGCGAATAGCCCAGTATGTTACAATCGACAATACACCGACCAAGCATAGTTATTAAATAACATATTTATCTCAATAATTTACGTCCAATCGCAAACTGTTTATATGATCTAATGAAGAAGTTGTGACATAAACTGGTAGTGTAAAACTATTTCTTATCAACTTTTAATTATATTACGCCGCCATTATGCTGTGGATTAATTTTCAATCTGATACCGAAAAAACGTATTTCAGTAAAACACGAGAATAATTCAATAGAAATAATATAATAGTCTTCAGTGAACCACATATATTAATCTACTGGTTTCCAAACATAGTACAAGTAGGTACGGATAGGATCATGTTGTCGGTAAAAGCTAGGCCTCGGGCGAACACGTCCCGACATGAGTTAGTTCCTAAATGCTGACTGAATAACTATTCTGTAAATGAAAGCTATGTAGTTTCGATTCTACACTGAAAAAGTTTATTATAAACAAGGTTGACAAACGAGAACACAGTCCGTCTAACGGTAAACACATGCTAGATGTCAAGGGGTATCTACTTAAATCCTTGATCAAAATGCAGTTGTGTTGTCACCCCCAAGAACTAGGATGGAATACTTTGTTTTTAGTAAAAAATATTTCCGGTTCTCAATACTCACGGTATGAGAAACAGAAATTAGCTAGTAATTAACGCTGGTTTCTGCGAGAGTGTGGTCCTTCCCCGGTCGATTTGACCTACTTACGCTACAATCATAATATAGCTGTAGCGTAGATTTACCACGTTTAAAAGTTACAACCTCCTGTCATTACAGATATTTTTAGGACAAAAAAGTACTCATCACGCTTCCCCAATACGTGTTGATGGCCTTCATATATCTTCACAATATACTTATTTTACTTTTCCAGACCTGCAGATTTCATTACCTTATACTTACTTCACCACTAAGCACGTGATAAATCACCACTTAAAATTATAATTTACATTGGTATCGGAGGGGATCGAAGCCGAGTTGGAGAGCAACCCTATTTATAACGAGCAACAAAAAAATTATCAAAATTTCCTTGGTGTTTCAGTTGTTCGTGGGCTGCGATCGACACTTAGTCGCTTTCCTAGTCTTCTATTAAAAAGAAAACAAAATACCATGGCTCTAATTCTACAGTGACACTTAACATGTAGTTGCCATGACTTTGTTATGACTCAGCTTGTGATTAGGATTAGGCTACGAGCACTTAACCCTACCACAACGTTGACCTTTAGTGGTTCGCGTACCCCGTTCTGAGCCTATCTTATATCTTCATAGCTATCCTGCTCTATCTCGTCTATGTAAGTTCATAATAATATAGCGGATATAAGTGGATTGAATACCTAATGAGGAATGTTATGTTTGGAGCCCATTTTGAGGGCCCAATATTCAGCAGTAGACTTTAGATTGAGCTGCAATGACAAAACTATCAAGTGTCAAATGCATCAAGATTTAGTAAAATTTAAAAAAAAAAACTAAGTTTGATGGACAATTCAAGTAACTTTAAAAAGTAAAATAACATTTAAAATATTCTCAAGAGCAGAATAACACTGCAGTTTCAAAAGCATTATTGTATATTGCGGTAATCAATAACAGTGTACAGCTTGGACGTTGGGGAACAATAGGGTTTGGATCACGTACCAAATTGTTGCCCGCTATATTTTTTCGCGCAGAATTCTTTCTGTCGTTCAATTATACTCTGGCCTATTGTGGTTTCTCTAAATTTATTAAATCTCTACAGGGTACGTAAAATCTCGTTATATTTTTGATCACAATCGTTTTGAAGTACAAATTTGATATTGTTTCAAAAATCGTTATTTGTATTTTCTGCTTGTTTGATTTTTTCTCAGACGCATTATAGCTCTCTTTAAGGATGAATCAAAAGTACCTTTGTAGCGAGAAATAAAAATACTGAAGCAGTAATATTACAACGAACTTATCATTTTTATAGAATAAGGGTAACAAGCGAGCACATTGTCCACCTGATGATAAGTGGATGATGTGGCACGTATATGTGTTATATAGGGTTATTTCGCAATAACCGGCGTAGCTTCAGAATATGTAATATTTACTAATGGTGAAGAAAAATTAATTAAATATAACCTCTTACATTCTGTTCTTTTTATATTTTACATTAAAAATGCGTAATAATGCATTATGGTAGGTGATTTTAATGTACACGCACATATTCGTAAAGGTTTGAACGTTGTTGCCCATAAATTTGGGATAATTTCAAATAAAAGTAGAAGCCTTATTTACTCGTATTTTCAAAACCGGAATAATTATATATTATTATTTATATATTTGAACTTAAGTTTAAATGTTGCTTACTCTTTGAAAAATAACCCTGTATAATTAAAATGCAAATGCGTTGGCAACTCTGAGGACTTACACAGAATCCCTCATTATAAGTAAAAAGACTCTCCAATTTTCTGCACACAACGAAACATACGAAACATACTGCTTTTTCTGGTACTCTGTGAGAGCACAGCCCTACCCGAGTCATTCGTGCTGCCGTTAGCTGCTCTTGGCTCTACCGCGTTAAATTATTCTAAAAGGATAACCTATATTCTATGTCTGAGTTAAAGGAATTCAAGGGATATGACATTGACCGTTTGGTGGTGACTTGACTGTTAGAGAAACCATCAATGGTAAAAAAATGGAAAATGGTAAAAACAAAATTATGTACAAAGGCACTGCTTATTCCATAAAGATTTTTTTTCCAGCAGGCCTATTGAAGGAAATAGAGGTAGTCATAGTGTGCACTTTATTAAAATATAAAATACAATACAAATATACAAACCTCCATATATATACTCATACATACATGCATGCACATACATATATATATACATACACACGCACACATATAAACATAAATATAAAATACAAATATAATATATTATATGAAAAAAATATAATTCAATATATTATATTTTTAATGTTACATAATATATGAATATCTACACATCACGAATTAATATTTATGGTGTGAATGATAATGCACTTTAAAAAGTCTTAAACATAGACACCGACTTAGCGTCACGAATCCTAAAGGGAAGTGAATTCCACAATCGTACTGTGTTAACAGTAAAAGAATGAGAATAGAGCATTGTATTGAAAGACGGAAATCTTAACAGTGTTCTAGTATTTGATCTACATGGAACATCTGGAGGATGAACAAAAGCAAAGCGATTTTTTAGAAATAGCGGAGTATCAGGGTTATGAAGAATATCGAAAAAAAGACAGAGGAATCGAGTATTCAAGCAAAGGCGGATGAGGAGCCATTTTAGCCGCTTGCGATAAACAGAGACGTGATCGAACTACTTTAAGCCAAAAATGTATCGAATACATAAAGTTTGCAAGCGCTCGAGTTTAATAATTTGCTCCTCAGTAGCATCCAAATAGCAGACATCAGCGTAATCTAAAATTGGCAAGATAATAGTCTAGACTATAGATATCTTAGTATACAAAGGTAAAAAACTTTGATGGCATCTTAGAGAATGAAAGGCATGAAATATTTTCCTGCTTACATCCGTATTATGTGCGCCCCAATTCAAATTGCAGTTGAAAATAACACCTAGGTTCTTGGCAATATCTGAGTAGGGAATAGTGGCACCATCAATTCGTAGTTTGGACAGAGGAGAAATCAAGCGTGCCACGCGCCTGTCTGTTACCTATTATCAAGGCTTGGGATTCAGTAGGGTTTAATGTGAGACCAAATGCTATATAATAATGCATTTGCTAATCATATTTAAGTCGTCATTTATAGCTTCCATCGCCAAGTTGGCTTCGGACGCCACAAAATTACGATATAACTGCAAATCGTCAGCATAAATGTAGTAGTTAAATGATATGACCTTAGTGATACAATTAATAAAAATGGCGAAAAGCAGAGAAGAGGGGACTCCACTTTGAGGTACACCCGCAGTTACATTATACCATTGGGAGTATATTTCATCTGAACGAACACATTGTGACCGATCACGAAGATAGAAGTCAAACCATTGAATAACAGATTTATACACATTAATCTTCTTAAGGATACTTATAAGGACATGAAAATCAACATAATTGAATGCACTGCTAAAATCTAGTAAAACCAGAACTGTTAAGTATCAATAGTCCATATTCCAACGGATATCGTCAGTAACTTTAAGAAGGGCAGTTGTAATACTATGACCGGGTCGGAAACCAGATTGATATGGACATAATATATTATTTCTGTTGAGAAATGCTGAAAATTGCCCGTGGACTTCATCCCAGTTTTTACCATGAAAAAAAGCGCTGTATCGTCGGCGTAAGAGAAGATTTTACCGTTAGGTAATTCAGTTTATATATATATATATATATATATATATATATATATATATATATATATATATATATAGGTATATATAGGAACAGGGTCGGTCCAAGAACACTACCCTGTGGAACGCCATATTGTGTGCAGTGCTCATTAGAACTATATGAGTTATTGTCTATTTCAACTTGTTGAGTTCTTCTTAAAAGATAGTCAGATATGAGAAGAAGAAATTGACCACGAACACCAATTCTGTCAAGTTTCTTGATGAGAATGGGGATGGAGATGGTGTCAAACGCCCTTTTAGGTCTAGAAATATAAACAGAGCCTTTTCACTTCTATCAAGTATATCAACAATATTGCCGGTCAATGCTAAAATAGCATTTTCCGTGCTCCTTTTTCCTCTAAAGCCAAATTGAGGGTCCGATAAAATGTTATATTTGTTTATAAAATTTAAAAGCCGTATATTAATAATTTTTTCTATAATTTCGGAAATCACTGTTAGTACAGAAATAGGTCTATAGTTATTAACGTCGTCTCTAGCCCCACTCTTATATATTGGATGAATAATTGGCCTTTTTAATGACTAATAATTTCAATTAATATAAATTATAATAGTAATAATTTAAAGTTGAAGTATGTGTGTATAGTATCGCGTTTCTAATTTCGTACATGGGATTTCGATTTATATTTAAATTTAAAAACAGAAGGTGTAATATTGTTATTAATTTGTAATTAAATTTGTAGCAGTAATAATCATTATATAAGTAAATAATGTGAAAATTGTATTTTATGTATTTAGGGACTGAGTTTAAAATCAGATGATAGGGATTGGTTAATACATAATTTAGTGTTATGTAGAATATTTGAAAAATGAGTAAGTGTTCGTACACATTTCTGAATAAATTAGAAGTGCATTTATTTATTTATTTAACAGATACACCATTGGCTTACCACTAGACATTGTTAAATATAACACAATTGGTTTTGTTCAAAATGATTCGCCTTTAAAGGTAATTTCTTTTAATTCATAAAAATAGTGCAGCTACAATAAGACAGTTGTTAACTTAGTTAACTAGAACAATATCATTAATAAATTTACAAGTAATTTGATTAAAATGAAATTAATGCTAAACTTGAAGGAGAAAGAAAGAGTTATAAATACTTGTTATATAATCTAGCAAATTTTGATACGTTATCCGTATGGAAAATGTCGACGTCGCCGTTGGTGGGAAACAGAAGATTTCGATAATGTGTAAGTTTGGTAATGTAAAGTGCATGAGTAAGGTTATAAAATAAACCAAAGTACACAGCAAGCATCGTTAAGTTACAAAAACAGAAAAAAACATTTTAGTAAAAGTAATAAGAAAGCTAGTCAGTATCGTTCGTAATATGTATGATAGGAGAGTTGTCGTCCTTCCTCACGTATACACGACTGTAGAATGTCCAACAGTATTTGTAGTTCTTGGATCTTCTCAAATCTCTAGCCAAAAAGAATAATCTCGATGCCTTCGGTGTAAGATACTCTGCGATAAAGATGGGACTATCGGGATTTCTTTTGTTCCCCAAAAGCTTGGCGCATAATTTGTCACTATGGTTCCGTTTGTTAAATGACTTAGACCCTTTAAGAATGTCTTCCTTTAAAAGAGTCGAGTTTAATTCAACGATCACAGATTTTTTCTCCGTTGTGCTTTTTGATTTGTAAATGTCTCTAATATCACCCCTATTGATAGTGACGTTTATGGTTTTAGAAAGGTTTTCGATCATGCTAACCAGACCGTCTTTTGACACATTAGTATCAAAAGCTACATTTTTAATCTGTATAGTAGTTTTACGGCGGTATAGTAGTTTTCTCAGGGTGCCTTCTAGGCGGTCCTCAAGTATGGCAACATATTCATCCTTTTTCTTAATCTCTCCTTCCAAACGCTTGACATTCTTCTTAAGCTCGGCGTTTTGCTCTGCCAGAAATGTGATGGTGGTTTCAATATTACTATTAGCTTCCTGAATTCCTTTTAATATCACGAATAATTTTGTAATTTGAGGCTCCTGTTTACGCATTTGGCTGTCTTGCCCATAGATAAATAAATATGTAGCAAGCTACAGATACGACAGTAACTTTTAGTCAAGTTTCCCAACTACGCCTTTTGGCGCTGTAGTCGCCCATTTTGACAGATGATTAATGACTATACAATTTAGTATAGCTATGTATAGCTTAGGGATTGCAAGCACACATCCTTCAAATTATCGATATCGATGTTTAGTGGTGTTCTTATTTTCTCGATATCGACATAAGTGCTTTATACAGGAATAATATTACCTAATGAAACAATTATAATACATCTACCTTATTCATTTTTTATTCAACCACACCAACATCATATACATACACATGTAATTTTAGGATTAAATTAAAGGCACATTAAGGTATATAAACAAATTAGAAAATTGTACATAACATTTTACATAAATAAGTACAATTTGACGAGAAACAGAGCAATATTTATAATTCATTAAATAAAGCAAATTAAACCACAGGAATCATATTTAAGTGCTTAATGTTTTACTTTTCAAGTTATTTTTTATTAGAAGCAATGCTATTTATTTTTCATCAGGGTTAAAAACCTGGCCATTCTTTTACAAAAATTAAAAAAACATCTTCTCTTCTTTAATTTCATTTTCTACACCACGTAACCTGAAAAGAAATAAATAAAAATAAAGTCCAATATTCATATTTTATGACTTAATGATAATCATAAACTCTATATTATTTACATTAAGGTAACAAAGGGTGGCTTCACGGCAGTTGGCATTTTTTATCAGTCAACCCATGGTGTGGTGAAAATAAAGTACTAGATGCAGTAAATAAGAAATAAAAAACATATAAATATTAACATGGTACACATCTATTATCAGGAGCTTTCTCAGCAGTCTTCAGGCACAGAGTTCCAAATAAGTGTAACCTCAATACTAAAGGAGTTGTTGATAAAACCATTGAAGTGTAGTGGAACTGTAATCTTTAGATTAGATGAAGAACAAAGAACTCTTATTGTGATTTGAGAATAGATATGCTGAATATAGATATAATAGATAGTTGAAACTTACCTAATTATGTCTAAGAATAAACCAAATTTATCATACCTTTTTGCCAATGTGTACATTTTGTATCTTCTGTCAACATTTGTCTCACTACATCAGCATTAGATTTCTATTCCTGAAAACCAACAATATTTGTGAATTTTATTCTTATACATAAACCCAAAATTAAGGAATAAATATATAATGTATACTTCTGTATTGTATGTATTAACGCTGTATGGCTACTGTTAATGACAGTTTAGTATAATCGTAATTGAAAGTGATCTATATTATCATATAACTAAGTTATTTGGCAATTGTATGTGGTAGAGCCAAGCTGCAGGTATATTACTGGTATAGTTGTAGCACGAATGGGTCGGCTCGACCGGGGAGGGACCACACTCTCAGAGAATACCAGCATAAAATAGCAGCTTAACGCCGCTGTGTTTCGTATGGTGAGTGTAGAGAACAGGAGACCCCTTTTTACTGGAAACGAGGCATTCCATCTTAGTCCTCACGGGTGACAACGCATCTGCATTTTGATTCATAATCGAAGATAGATGTAGATGTCCATAGGCCACAGCAACCACTTACCATCAGGTGGACTGTGTGCTCGTTTGTCACCCTTATCATATAAAAAATCCCTAATATTCACTTCACTTAGTTGTTGTTTTAACTTTCATTAATTGTTTCACCATTTCGTTTCATTATTAACCATAGCTTTTTTGGTGATTTTATACTGATCCTGCATTTATATAATATTTAAGTAATTATGGTGAAAAATACTACTCTACAATTATTCAGTTCTTACATTGAAAAATCTTGTTAATACTTGGGCCCAACAATGTATAGAGACGTCTCTATGAAAGACATCCACAAGTTTCTTAAATTGTTCCTAGGGAATCTGAAAAGCCGGTGAGTTTCACGTGTTGTATTGCAACCACCAACACAAGACTTTTCGTATACCATTATGATGGTATATGCAATATTTACACGAGCAGCACAAAAACAGAACTTTGTAATAATTGTGGAAATTTTTGATAAATAATGGCGGCAATCAATACCACCGATAGTTTTGATTTTTGACAATATGATTTAATGATTTGATCATTTGACATTAACACAATATGGCGTCTCAAAATGGCGTCCTTAAGCAGAGTACAAATTGCGACGGTGGCGCCAAATTGCGTAGAATGGAACTAAGCTGTTACGGGCCTGGTCTTGCCTATGCCATAGTTTATACGCGGTAGTGTCACACTGCAGCTATATTATGGTTACAGTACGAATGGACTGGCACGACCAGGCAAAGACCACGCTCTCACGGAATACCAGCGTAAAATAGCAGTTTAATACTGATGTGTTTCGTATGGCGAGTGAAGAGAACTGGAGACCCGTTTTACTGAAATGGAGACATTCCATTTTAGTTCTCAAGAGTGACAACGCATTTGCATTTTTATTCTTAATCGAGATTAAATGTAGATGTCTATGAGCCACAACATCCACTTACCATCAGGTAGACTGTGTGCTAGTTTGTCACCTTTATTCTATAAAAAACAGAGGCTTTCTGAAACGTCCTTGTTATAAAGGACTTCGTGCACCGAAAAGACTGATATTACTTGCTTTGGTTTCAGTATGTCGAAGAGTAACATAAAGTTTAAAAACAGAAGCGTCATTGCCATTAATTATTTTAATTCCGCTATTGAATACATGTGTTTTTAAGGATGGAGCTAACACATCAAAAAGCACATAATTATAATGTATTATAATATGTAAAATAGTGCCATGATGTGGCGGCGTAAGAAAATCCTCTACACCGTTTCATCCCACAAGTGCCTTCAGAGGCTACAGAGAGATATAAAACAGAATATGGGCAGCAGCATCTTTCTGATAACTACTATACAAAATGCGATTATCAACCCGCGTGGCAAACAGCGTGCGTGGCAAGCGTGCAAGCGTGGCAATTTTGGCAAATATGAGATAGTCTTTGGGGATAATGTTCAGCAACGAACTTGTTTTAGGCTGTATTAATGATGATGATATATGTGCTACCAGAAATAATTCTTGGATATTTTGCCCAACCTCATTAAACTGGGCAGGGCACACCAATCTGTAAAGTAGAGTTAACACAAAGCAACTGATTATACTCCTCATCATATATATCAAATATGTTGTAATGAGAACTTAAACTCACATGAACAACAAGCCCGTTTTTGAATCGTTATAATACTGGGATATTTTAATGGACATAATATACATACATTTCAAATATATCTCCACCACAACTTATTCTGTGACAAAGGACGCAATTCTCCCTGTCGTTTCTACGTAAACGACCCTGAGTGTGACTTAAGTACTTAAAGTCTTATAATTCCCGTTGAAAGAGAACAGTTCAGTACACATCGCTCTTTATTTTGTTTGCCAGGAATCTCACTGTGGAATCTTTGGGATTTGCACTAACTGGTGTTTGTTTTTTTTTATAAAATTAAAATGACCAACAAACTTATACTCCACTTGACGGTAAGTGGTTACTGCAGTCCCTGAACACCTACAGCAAACTTTGCACAAACAAGGCTTCTGATGCGTCGTCACATCCGAGGACTATGATGAAATGTTTCTCAGACTGTAATTGGGTTTTGGAGTTACTATGGTTTTCAGAGACAACTATTATTCACTTTGTTTCTTATTATCTAAGAATAATATTGCCCTTCATGCGGAATTTCGGATACGGTGACCAGTTTCATAGGTATGGTTATATATTATAATATCCGAGTGTACGCGCACGCCTGTGTTTGCACTTTCTATTCCATCACTCTCATAGTCGGATGGGAAGGTATAATCATGATCGGAAAGTGTCAGGGACCCAACGGCTTTACATACTTTCCGGGGCATGGGGGTGAAACTCCGTCAGGTTCCTGACTCCGGGCTGCTGTGGCAGCGTGTGCTGAAAGTGCTGTGGCAGCCTATCAACCCATTTCGTTCCGTGGGTGTCGTAAGAGACGAATGGTTTCCGTATTTCATTTATTGTAATTATATAAGTTACAGATAGTCTACAATATGATTTATATTATATTTGTAGGATCGGATTATTTATATTTTCTTTTATAATTCTAATGAATATATGAAAAATTGTAGCCATAAATTGACTTTGTAACTAATTTGTTTTTATTTGTTCATGTTTCCCTTTGTGCTTCCATTTTTTCTTTTTAATCGTATTTTTAAAACTCTGGGTATTCCTTTTGTATAACATTAAATTGGAGGAAAGTTTGTACATACCTGACGACCACGCAATCCTAACTTGGTGTATACATATACAGTTCCGAGTGGAGAATAGATATAACAATTTTTTTTCAATTATTGATGAATATAACTTATAATATAAAAATGTTCAATTGATAATAAAAAAAATTCAAAAGATTAATTATACTAAAAATAATGTCACTCAATCGTTTACAAATGTCAAAATAGAAATGTTCATATGTAAAAACAGTAAAAATAACTGCTACTTAACTAATAATTATTCTATAACTATCGAAGTCCTTTATAAGCTCACAGCAAAAAATTCAAGCATTTTTAGATACAGATATTTAAATATGTAATTTGTTTTGATTTTTTGATAAAGAGTCAACAATAAAATAAAATCAATCGATGAGCTTCACCAAGTAATGAGTTGTAATTTTTGGCGTACACACTATATTCACAGATTTTTTTAAAGGTTGGATGGAAGCAACAAGGCATAAAGAGCCAGCAACAAAATAAAACCGATCGATGAGCTGCACCAAGTAATTAGTTAGCAATTATTTGTGTACATACTGTATTCACAGATTTTTTTTAAAAAGACGGTAGATATTTTTTTACTGGTCAGTAACAGAATTCGAAAACATTATATTTTTTTCGTAAAATTATCCCCTTATTTTATTCGCCTTCGGTATTCCCTAAGACTTTGGTCATTAATGAAAATCTACGTAGTTTACCGCAAATCAAGCAGAGTGAGGGCTTTTTTTGACATGGCTTACCACATACTAAACCGTGTAGTGGCAGTGTTAGAATATCCACTTCCCCATATTGTCCCTTGGGTGTCGAAAGAGGCGATAGAGGGAAACTGAAATAGGTGAGGGGCAGCAGCACCTTCCTGATAACAACTTAAAATAATAATAACTGCGGTTGCCAACCCGCGTGCCAAACGTAGCAACTAATGAAAAAGTCCTTCTACGAGCCAATCTATGGGGGAGGCCTATGTTCTGCAGTGGTCTTTTATAGACTGTAATGGATGAGATAGACGCTCTCGTAAATTTATGAAAAAAACTACATCAATATAAAAAATGACTTTATATTGATGTAGATTTTTTCATAAATTTATATTTTAAAGTTTTAAACTTTTATATTTCTGCGTAAGGCAATGTTTTGCGTCAAAATAAAGTGATAGATAGGCGTACAGCCACCTTTTTAACGTCAGACGTAGAATATCCAGTATCTAATCATATTAAGGTTCTACCTTTAGATAAAGTTACTGAATTTTAAAACGATCTTAACTTTATAAATTATTAAATTGAGTTAACAATGTGGTTAGACGCAGATAACTGTTTAGCCTTTCTAGATGTATCTCGGAATTATAACACCTTGACCACATATAGGAAAAATAGTATATAGTAAAAAGACCCATAAAAATAAATATTTAAGCGGTAATTCTCACCATCATTCTTCATAGTTAATTACAACCTTTGTTACAGAGATCGCGATGGATTTGTGAGAGTAAACACCTGGCCGCCAAGCTTTAACAGGTCAAGGTAGTTTTACGCGACGACCCCCTCCGGGTCCGAACAGAGAAGAATTTGAGGAAATAAATAAGGTACGTGAGAGTAATATAGTGACCTTAAGGGTACTACACTACGCACACTAGGTAGTCGCTTATTCTTCCATACAAACGTAGTCTGGCGATTACTCCACTGTTTGATGGTGTACGTTCAAAATAAAAAATGATTTCAATTTGTCTCATCATTATCTAGCCCTGTATGGAAACAAAAAAGTAAAAAAAGAGTATACCTATTTAAAAGTTATAAGCGTCGAAAATTCCGAATTTCAACACTAGTTTTAACACATATTTGGGCGGAAATAAATAGCATAATAAGAACAAAAATTGCAAAACAGTTACCATACAGGGATAGATTAGTTGTTCAAAAATGCAAATAATTTTATTTTGAACAGATACAGTCAATAGATTTTTCTTGACTCTCAAAGATCTGTTTACAAAATTTCGCGCGCTCCTTTTTGTTGTAAATCATCTCGCCTTTCGCTATAAATTGTTTTCCCGATCAGTGGGACAGATGGAGGGGGGGGGGGGCAGAGCGCAACCACACATGCTCACTAGGTTAGCCGCTGCTATCTATTTATGGTTATAATACCTACATATCTACATCTTTATTTAGAAATATTGCTTCCTTTTGTTAAAATTGAAAACAGGTAGGTACATAATAATGAACTTTCGATACAGGTAGTACATTGGGTACTTAACCACTTTAATTTGCTAACTAACGAAAACATCTCATACATAAGCACGATTTTGTCGTTAATTATAGGTAATCATCGAAAATCTTAAAATTATCTATTAATTTAATTAGAATAAGTAATTTTTAGATATTCGATAATCTAAGAAGGGCAGTCAATGATAAATAAAATTTGTTTTGTAAGTTGTTTTTTTTTTTTTTAAAACACTTTAACACAACAAAAACATGAAACTGAGAAGAAGCACCCGATCTGGCGAAACAAACTCAGAGAGGAGGTATTACATTGGTCATGTCATACGAGAACCAGGCTAATATGGTCTTTGAAGAAAGAATAATACAGATGTGAGTGGACAACTAAGTACTTTTTAGAATTCCGTACCCGAAGAGCCAGCAGGGCCCTATTACGGAGTCTGTCAGCGGGCTGTATCTCATGATCCGTAACAGGTAGATGGTTTTAATTTTCACAGAATGTGTATTTCTGTTGCCGCTATAACAGCAAATAGTGAAAATAAATTTGAAATTATAGGATTTTCTACTAGAAAAAATTAGTATTTTTGGCTTTTTTTGATCGATAGTAATATGTATAGGTATTTTAAATCTTGTAAGATGGTACGGAAGCTCGGAAGTCCGATTCGCACTTGGCAAAATATTTGTTTATATTTAACCTTACCTCAGACATACTCATATTTTTTATATATATAATTTACTATTAAAAGCTACTACTAAATAAAATAGTAGTAGCTTTGCTATGGTATTATACTATATTTTGGATTAGCTTTAATTTATTACAGAATAATACGAAGTATATAAAAACTAAGGAGCGCATCAACATACCTCAGATATTGGGTTATAAATACAGACAAGTATACATATGATTTAGTTTCTAAGTTGTACATATTTTTATAGCCTTCGTTAAATTAATAATTTTCCAAATCGGTTCAGGCATCTTCGAGAAATCGGGGAACAGAACATACATAAACAAAATCCAACGAATTGAGAACCACCTTCTTTTTCGAATTCGGTTAAAAGTAGGTAAAAAATTAATGAAATTATTATATAATAACAACATCTACTTAAGTTCACATAAGAACTTTCATAATAACAACTACATAAATTGGGTTCATAATAATTACGTTTCACACAGCAGATCCTAAGTTATAATAACATCAATTTGTTTTCTCTCTCCTTTCTCTTTTTAAAATACGCTACCCCCACAGTAGGATTTTCTCCAGTATCGTGGAGGCAGTTTACAAACATAAATTGCACAAGGACAAACATCCAGACCCGGAACAACTATTTGTAGGCCATACAAATATTTGTTCCGTGCGGGATTCGAACCCGCGGTCTCCAGCGCAGCCACTGCGCCACCGCGCTCACAATTGCCGTGTTTATGTTATTATTCAAAAATGATTATAGGTACGCGATGACGCCGTCGCGCATTGCGTCACTCGAGTGCGTATGTGTGTGCGCACCCCCACAGTAGGATTTTCTCCAGTATCGTGGAGGCAGTTTACAAACATAAATTGCACAAGGACAAACATCCAGACCCGGAACAACTATTTGTCGGCCATACAAATATTTGTTCCGTGCGGGATTCGAACCCGCGGTCTACAGCGCAGCCACTGCGCCACGGCGCTCACAATTGCCGTGTTTATGTTATTATTCAAAAATGATTATAGGTACGCGATGACGCCGTCGCGCATTGCGTCACTCGAGTGCGTATGTGTGTGCGCACTAGCTTCTTACTGCTCATCACAGCGTCTATCCCTATCGCACGTGATGTCGGCTGAGATAGCATGCATTTTTACCCCGCCCACCACTTAGTTCGTGCCATCGACTAGGGCCACCTTAAGCTTTTCTACCCTATAAAACCAAAACTAGGATGAGAATTTTTATTTGTCATTGTATGCGTTAGCTAGTGATGTACATTTTACTTACAAGAACTATCGAAAAATGATTGTTAAGAAAGCGGTAAAAAGATTAAATAACTAGTTTAGTGCACGAAACTGTATAACTTCAAAAATTTACTTAATTTTTAACATGATATTCCAAAATAATTAAAAATATGTCATATAAAATGTTCTCGAGAATAAGCAATACCTACCTGCGTTTTGTTGGATTTTAATTAAAAATGTACAAAATCCCAATAATATCTGAATAGGTGAATAAATTTAAACAATTTTCCCCAAGAATCAGATCGGATAATTGTATTTTAGAGCTATGACTTTTAGAAATAAATATTTACTACCATGGACAGCTTCCTCGGAATTTCTTTTTAACCTAATGATGATCAAATATAAATAGTTAGATACATAAGTAAGTAAATACCTATTTATGTTTTATAAAATATTTTGCTGGTAAAATAAAAAACGGGAACGCGGAGTACATAATGGCTGCTTTATTTTTCATACTTAAACTATTACTTTAATAACAAAAAACATTTAATAATTTATAGTAATTTAATGCATTATAGAAGTTTATTTTAAACATTCGACCTAAATATGAATGTAAGCTTAATAATTTAAATAAGGAAACTTGTAGGAATCAATTAAATAAGATTGCTTTGTTTAAAGGCCAATATGTTTATGAGGCTTCTCTCTCTATCATCTGTCCCTGAAAAATATAAGTTATAATAAATTTATAATTGTTTTAGCTGCATGAATTTAAAAACAAAATGGTCGTAACAGAGACTATGCAAATACGTAGGAAATATTAAAGTGCATCAAGTGTCTGAAGATGCATTTGTATTCTTTATTCTAAAAATAAATAAAATATCTGTTATATGTATGTATCAAATACTAAAGAGTTAATACTATACTGGCTATACTATAATGAACCACGCGTCTCATGCATAGGCGTCTAACGGCGCTTAAGGAACATTACTAAATATCTATACCTAACTACGATAAGTTTTATCATTGTGACTTGGGAATATAATCCGAAGCTCCGCTCAACACCTTGTGGAAAATAGTGTGATACTGTAAATATTGTACTAACGTGACCTGTGCGTTGCGAATGGTTAAGTAAGGTTATATATTTTTTCGGTTGATAAATAGATACTTAGTAGGATTTATAATGGCTAAATTAGTTTTATAATATATAAAACCCATCTCCATTTTTATCACAAGTTTTTGAAATAAAATTTTTGAAGTCTTAATATAACAATATACTTACGAGTACAAATTTAATAATGTAGATATGGCTCCTTTTATTGAAATCTTTCTATTCAAAATTTTTTTATAATTCTCAAGAAAATGTACGCTGCAAATTTTTGAGTTCTTTTTTGGATTTCAACCAACTCGTTCAATAAATTTAACCATTTTTTGGAATCTGTTTGACACACGGCTAAATAAAAATACATTTTAGAACGCTAACCTAGCATTTATTTTCATTCCGTTGTGTGAGAATAAATATAGGTAATAACAATAATAAGTCTATCGATTCATTATTAAAGTTCAAGATAAATATCGACATTAATTGATATAGTTTAGTCAATCCCTAGCGTACATGTAAAACATTTTGTATAAAAATATATTTACCAAATTAATGCAAATTATCAACAATGTTACTTTTTTCTTTGCAAAATTAAATCAACAAAATAATTGAAAACATTCTATATTTTAAACAGTATATAACATAAATTTTAACCAAAAATAGACGCGTCTTATTATTGAAGACGTCTTGAGAATTTACCTGTGAAATGTGCAATTATTAGGATTATTTCTATTATTACACAGTCACTCACGGAACATATATTTATTTTATTTATTTATTTATTCTTTTTTGTACACCACAATACAGAAACATCAATATAGTTAAAACTAATTAAAGTATGTACAATAGGCGGTCTTATCACTGAAAGTGATTTCTTCCAGACAACCTTTGCGTAGAGGAATGTTGCAAACAAAAGTTACAAATAGAGGGGGGCATACAAAATAATAATAATAATAATAAATACAATAATACATACAAATAAAAATAAGTGAAAGTTATATATAAAATGTCATATAATAGATTAAATGAAAAGAGTACGAGAAAGGTAAAGTAATTTATCTAATAGCGTTTTAAATAATACGATTTAACAAGAATTTTGAAAGAGTGAAGAGATTTAGCACGAGGAATATGGAGAGGTAAGGAGTTCCACAATTGCACAGCGGTTACGGTGAAGGATTTCTTGAAAAAGGAAGAAGAGTGCAAAGGTGTAGAGAGAGAAAGATTGAAGGAGGATCGAAGCAACCGATTATGGGTAAGAGAAAGATACTGGAAACGATTTTTTAAATAAAGAGGAGTAGAAGGATTAAACAGCACACTATACAACTCGGAGAGAATGTGAGTATTCCTGAGAAGGCGTATCGGGAACCATTTGAGCTGTTTGCGAAATTCGGAGATATGATCATATTTGCGAAGCCCAAATATAAATCTAATGCATAAATTTTGAATGCACTCAAGCTTATTAAGCTGCTCCTCGGTAATGTCAAGATAGCAAATATCAGCTTAGTTAAGGATAGGCAGAAGTAGAGACTGGGCGAGCGTAGCTTTAGTTGCTGTGGGAAGAAAATTACGTAATCTACGTAAAGAGCTTAACGCAGCAAGCATTTTTCTACTGACCTCATTAACCTGTGAGGTCCAAGACATACAGGAGTCAAGATATAACCCCAGGTTTTTAACCTTGTTACTGTAAGGGATTAGAATGCAGTCAAGTATAATAGGGGGTAGGGAAGACCAGTCAATTTTACCAATTAATCTAGAACTACCGATGACAATGGCCTGAGTTTTCTTAGGATTAATCGTTAAACCATAACATTTACTCCAATTCGAAATACAATCCAGATCAGCGTTAATAGTGTCAACTGTTTTAGATAGATCTTCAAGAGAGGACTGACTATAGATTTGGAGATCATCAGCATACAAGTGGTAGGAAGAGGACAAATTATGACTTGTAGAGTTAATGAAAATTGCAAAAAGGAGAGGAGACAACACGCCACCTTGTGGTACACCAGCAGCTGTAGTAGTCCAGGTGGAAAAAACCTCTTGCACCTGAATTCGCTGTCGGCGACCAAACAAGTAACTTCGAAACCAGTCAACTACAGTTGGAGATATCTTGAGAGAGCGTAGGATGCTTAACAAGATTTCAAAATCTACAATATTAAATGCGTTACTAAAATCAAGCAACGTGAGAATGGTAAGCTTTTATTTCTCCATACCATACCGAATATCATCAGTGATTTGTAAAAGTGCAGTAGTCGTACTATGGTCAGGACGGAAACCGGATTGCAAGGGATTTAAAAGATTGTGTTTTAAAAGATAGGTGCTTAATTGATTGTGCACAAGACGTTCTAGAACTTTGGAAAAGAAAGGCAAAATAGAAATAGGTCTATAATCAGAAAAACTAGAGGGATTTGACTTTTTCGGAAGAGGAACTACAAATGCGTCTTTCCAAGCTGAAGGGAAAAAAAACAGAATTCAATGAATTATTCAGGATAGACGTGATTAAAGGTAAAAGGAGATCAATGAGAGGGATGACCATTTTCCGACTAATGCAGTCACTACCAATCAAATTTGAATGGATGGACATTATGGCTCTCTTAACATCACAACTATTAAATTGGCTAAAATTAAAAACAGAAGTATCCGGAGTGAGAGCTTTTGAAAGAGAGTCCAAAGTATTATGTTTTGCTTTATCGTTAATGCAAGACGAAGATGAGAAATGCAAATTAAGTTGACTGAGATCAAAGTTATGGTATGTGAGATTTTGTCGTAATTTCCCAACTCCTAAGGACTTAAAAAATTTCCAGACCCTAGCAGGGTCAGGATCTTGTACTGATTCATGGATATGGCGTCGTTGTGCTTTTCTACACAGATTATTGCAACGATTCCGTACTAATCTATACTTCTCTCTATTCAAATCGGTAGGAAGTGACTTGTATTTAGCTTTGGCACAATTTTTAATGTGCATGATTTTTTTATATCATCGGTCAGCCAAGGAGAGGGAAGATGCTTTACACACACTGGACGAACAGGAGCATGAACGTCGTAAAGCTGAATTAACAGAGAGTTGTTGCATGCTCATCAACAGTAGACGCATTGACGACTACACTCCAATCAATCTTTACAGCGTCATTTAAAAGCTGCTCCAAATCCAAGTCACTAAAGTTACGCTGAAGTAGTATCCTTGACTTACCTGTAGGGGGACGGATTTCGTATGACAAGTATAAAAGTTCGTGATAGACAAAAGAATCAGCAGCATGTTGCCCAAATTTAAGAACATGGTCAGGTAAAGACACAAACATTAGGTCGACAAGAGAAGGGGCACAGTTCAAAAAAAATAGCCATATTGGAAAACTATTAATTATAAAAATTTACATCTATAATAATACAAATAACTTCAAAAAATCTGGGAGCTTATTTCTTGACTGCTGATTTATGCCACGACCTATAATTCAGAAACAGTTACAAAGTCATAAGATTTGCTATACTTTACTATTGTATCTCTGGATGCCCGCTGAGATGGACCTAGAAGAAATTGTTGCGGCCTTTATCAATTGTACTATTAGTTATTATAATTTTTTATACATTTCCCATTGAATAAAACTATTATTTACGGATTTTATCGCGTTTAATTACTTTAATTTATTTTTATTATTATCGATATAAACGAGCTCGTTTTGCGTAAATCGGACCAAAAATTAATATTAAAAAAACTGAAGGTAGCCGGACTAACTATGACATTGAGACATCAAACATCTCAGTCCCCCCGTGACCATGGGCGCTGTAAAGCACCCGAAACGTCGGGATAATAATAAAAATAAATTAAAGTAATTAAACGCGATAAAATCCGTTAATAATAGTTTTATTCAATGTGTAGTGTTCGCGTAAATTTAAGAAATCATTATACATTTCCCATTATAAGAAAACTAATAAACCATGGCTGAGAAGAAAATGATGGATGGTGATGGTTTGTTGAAGGTGACGAACGAATGCGCGCTCTTGTTTTTAACGCGATCTCGCGACCCTTACTTACAAACCCATTGACTAGAGCGCAAAAAACCGACACGCTTCCGAAAACGAACAAGAGCTGCGAGACGCGACGTGGCAACGGTACCATGTACACACTCGTACTCGGCATAGATAAATAAATATGTAGCAAGCTACAGATACGACAGTGACTTTTAGTCAAGTTTCCCAACTACGCCTTTTGGCGCTGCAGTCGCCCAATTTGACAGACGTGTAATGACTATACAATTTAGTATAGCTATGTATAGCTTAGGGATTGCAAGCACACATCCTTCAAATTATCGATATCGATGTTTAGTGGTGTTCTTATTTTATCGATATCGACATAAGTGCATTATACAGGAATAATACTTAATGAAACAATTATAATACATCTAACTTATTTATTTTTTATTCAAGCTCACCAACATCATATAATACAAACGTATTCTTAGGATTAAATCAAAGTCACATTAAGTTATATAAACAAATTAGAAAATTGTGTATAACATTTTATATAAACAAGTAATTTGACGAGAAACAGAGCAATATTTATAATTCATTAAATAAAGCAAATTAAACCACAGGAATCATTTAAGTGCTTAATATTTTACTTTTCAAGTTATTTTTTATTAGAAGCAATGCTATTTATTTTTCATCTAGGGTACACCTAGCCATTCTTTTACAAAAATTAAAAAAAACATCTTCTCTTCTTTAATTTCATTTTCTACACCACATAACTAGAAAAGAAATAAATAAAAATAAAGTCCAATATTCATATTTTATGACTTAATGATAATCATAAACTATGTATTATTTACATTAAGGTAACAAAGGGTGGCTTCATGGCAGTTGGCATTTTTATCAGTCAACCCATGGTGTGGTGAAAATAAAGTGGTAGATGCAGTAAATAAGAGCTTTCTCAATGTCTTCAGGCACGGAGTTCCAAATAATTGTAACCTTAATACTAAAGGAGTTGTTGATAAAACCATTGAAGTGTAGTGGAACTGTAATCTTTAGATTAGATGAAGAACAAAGAACTCTTATCGTGATTTGAGGATAGATATGCTGATTATAGATATAATGGATATGTTATCTTATCTTACCTAATTATGTCTGAGAATAAACTGAATTTATCATACCTTTATGCCTATGTGTACATTTTGTTATCTTCTGGCAGCATTTGTCTCACCACATCAGCATTAGATTTCTATTCCTGAAAACAAACAATATTTGTGAATTTTATGTTCTTATACATAAATCCAAAATTAAAGAATAAATATATAATGTTATACTTCTGTATTGTATGTATTAATGCTGTATGGCTACTGTTAACAACAGTTTAGTATAATCGTAATTAAAAGTGATCTATATTATCATATAACTAAGTTATATGGCAATTGTATGTGGTAGAGCCATGCTGTAGGTATATTACTTGTATAAACAATTTGTTATTTAGAATTTTATTATAGCTGGTTGTGTAATTTAATTCCCTTTATAATTTTGATTAATTATGATCAATATAATGCAATCATACTTTAAATTAATGCCAAATGTAACACAACTCACAATAAATATATTGAACTTATTTAAGAAAATTTTGACTTCAACCTTTTGTAATTAAACTATTAATAGCTTATGTAACTACATCTTAAAGCTAGACTAATATTATTTCATGAAGACTGCTATATAGCTAGTTTTGTTGTTAAATACAAGTACTTACTATAACTAAGATTAAATCAAAAATATACTAAATATACATTTTTATATCCATCCTACATAATAAGTTTTAATAGGTATAAAAAGGTAATTATAATTATCTCAATCCACCAAAGAGCTAGATAGAAAAACAAATTTATAAAAAAGTAATTTGTAACAAATCATTTACTCTGATTCGTACTGCTAACTCGAGTTGCATGAATTTCAGCTCGAGTTAAATCAATTCGTAATTTTTTCAAGTTGGCACATCTATAAGATCAGAATTCCTAACATTCACTTCACTTAGTTTTTGTTGTTTTAACTTTCATTAATCATTTCACCATATCGTTTCATTATTAACCAGAGCTTTTTTGGTGATTTTTTACTGATCCTGCATTTATATATTTAAGTAATTATAGTGAAAAATAGCCTGTAACTGTGTAATAATAGTGAAAAATCACCTGTTACAGTGCAGCCAATAGATAATCTCACTTTTACTTATTCTACAATAACTCAGTTCCTACATTGACAAATCTTGCGAGATTTTCAGCTATGAATTGTCTATATAGTATATGCTTACAAATGGTCGTACTTTTATCTTGTTAATACTTGGGCCCAAGAATGTACTTATAGAGACGTGTCCTTCTCCTTTAAGTACCATGGTTGAAAGTAATAAAATGACTCACCTGTTGCAGTCAGAAGCACATGAGCTATTTCACTGTCGGTAAGCAAGGACGGGTAAGAGTATCGAAGTCTTCTGCCTTCACTGTCGAACTGAAATATATCAAAATGTTTTTCACAGACACATTTGTTAAGTAACTGTTCTTTGGAAAGTACAATGAGCTGGGGATTTGTCGGCACTATGAAAGACATCCACAAGTTTCTTTAAATTATCGTTCCTAGGGAATCTGAAAAGCCGGTGCGTTTAACGTGTTGTATTGCAACTACCAATACAACACTTTTCGTATACCATTATGATGGTATATGCAATGTTCACACGAGCAGCACAAAAACAGAATATTGTAATAATTGAGGAAAATTTAGATAAATAATGGCGGCAATCAATATCGATAATTTTGATTTTTGACAATATGATTTGATTTTGACATTAACACAATATGGCGTCTCAAAATGGCGTCCGTAGACAGAGGACAAATTGCGACGGTAGCGCCAAGTTGCGTAGAATGGAACTAAGCTGTCACGGGCCTGGTACTCGGTCTGTCTCGGGTTGTCTGGGCGAGCGTGTATAGCTGCCGTAGATATATTTTTAAATAATTATAGTATAGCCCGTACGGATAAACAATGGGATTATTATATGGCGGTGGGTTAGTTGGAAATTTTCTATTAATATAAAAATATTTGAATTGAATTATATACACAAGTAGACACACTAATTTTAAAATAAAATTTAAAACCATCGACCCGCACTGGCTTCGCTTGGATAAAATTGAATTATTTATAAGTATAGATTAGTAAGTTTTTCACGAAGTCTATAAAATAAAACAAAGTATTTCTTAAAGTAAATTTATGTTAGTTTAAATAGCAGTCAAAATATTTCAATTAGAAGAGACAGGCAAGAAACTCTATTGATTGAGTGCTCCGAACCACTACGGGCATAGGTGTGATATGGACATTAAATATGATCTTTGTTTTGTCCATGTTTATCTTAAGACTTATCAGTTGGCACTATTGAGGTCATTGAGCATTGTGCTTAAGTCTTCCAGCAATTCTGCCATAAGGACTATATCATCGGCAAATCGAAGGTTAGTGATGTACTCGCCATTGATGTTACTACCGTATCATTTCGAGTCCAGTAGCTTGAAAACGTCTTCCAATGCAGTGGTGAAGAATTTCGGGGATATAACGTCACCCTGTCTTACACCTCTCTGTAGTTGGATAGGTTTCGAACTCTGGTTCTGTACTCGGATAGGCATCGTAGCCGTTACCATGGTCGCCAACGTAGCCAGGAATAGCGGGGCCGCCAAGGACTGGAGGCCGTTCATTTTCGTCATTGCTCATGGGGGGATATTTGTCATAGTTGCCACGCTTGGCGGGCGGGTTTGCAACCGCAGTTTTTTATAATATTATTGTTATCAGGAAGGTGCTGCTGCCCATTTCCTGCCTGTCTCCCTTTGTCACCTCTTACGACACCCACGGGAAGATATGGGGTAGTGGATATTCTCAACCGCCACTACACTATCTTCCTTTCATACATCATAAATATAGGAGACGATACCCCTTATTACAGTCAGTGTGAAATTGTCTATTGAAACTATGGTGTTGTTGCGTCCTCTAATCCCTTTTGTTAGCGTTCTTATCTCACTTTTTTGAAACTTTACAAGATCGCCTAAAACATAAAAAAATATTAATGATCCGGTCAACTTCCAGTTGTACTTGTGCTTTTAGGGTTCCGTGACAAAAAGTCTAAGATAATCAAAATCTAAATAGATGAATTCATTTATTGCATTACCATTTTACAGATACAAGAAGAAGAGAGATTTTAAAAAAACTAGACGAAAGAAAACAAAAAAGCGGTGAAATTTTTTTTGAGTATTTCTCATATAAAGACGCCCTTGGGCTTTATTATTTTATTAAGTTACAAAGTTAGAATAAGTTTTAATGTATTTTAATAAGGGAAATGATAATTTATTATGAATTGTATAGGAATATTGTCCACTATCTTGATCATGTATGTACGCGAGCCGTGTACGTGAAAGTTATTAATTATGAATTACATGAGCTGAAATGTAAGGAAGTGAATTAAATGATATTGGTAATTTTCTTGATCATGTATATACGCGAGCCGTGTACGTGAAAGAAATGACATACATGTGTAATGAATAGCTAAAGTACTAGCTACTAGCCAGGCAGACGTTGTTCTGCTCTTTTCGACGACCCTTTGTCATAGCCTATTAAAATCCTTAAATTTGCAAAAAATATATAAATCACTTATGGACAAAAAAACTATCCTATCTCTCAAGCTGGACCAAACTGCGCACCGTGTGCGAATTTTATTAAAACCGGTTGAGTAGTTTAGGAGCCCATCGCGGACAAACTACATGACACGAAATTTATTTATATTATCATTATTGTCCTGGCTAGATAAATGGTAGGTATAATAACAAAATGATTAAAGATACAAATAAATAATATTGCAAATTTTCGTAAAAATCAAAACATAGTTTTATGTTATACATAATTATGCCTGATTATGTCAATTATACTACTGTGACTATGCGTTTTTGCGTGTTAGATATAACTTAGATTATTGTTTTCATAATGATATTAACCTTTTTTAGAATAATCTTAAGGATCTTTTTTAAGAATTGATAAAAAAATATAAATAGCACATTTTTTTTCTTTTGTCGGTGGGAGGTGTAGTGTAGTGCTCCCACGTTAATATACTTTAGTGTTAAGGTAGAATAATGAGGCAGTCCAATTAAAGTTCTAGTACCAACCACACGTCTCCTTCATTGACACCTTTCAGAACATCCACTACCCCATATCACCACTTGGGTGTCGTAAGAGACGACAACTGGAAACAAATCAGGAGATGGACAGTAACGTCTTCCAAATAATGACCAAAAAACTGCGGTTGACAACCCATTTACCAATCGTGGCAACTATGGCAAATATCCCCCTATGAGACAATCTACGGGGAGAGGCCTGTTCCGTAGGGTACTTTAATAGGCTGTAACAGTACGATACAGGAACCCTAAAAACGGACAACGCTAGAAAAACGAATATCGGATTGCGAATAATTTTTTTTTGGTACATAGTCTGTTTGAATCATTAATTATAAACCACAAACTGATAAGAATACTAGATGATAAACAAACTATTATAAAAACTAGGTTCTCAATTTCTTTTTTTATTTGGAGTGATTGTATTCTTTGACAATCCTGTTGCCATACATGCTCTTGCATTACTATATTGAAATGGGTGATAACGTTCCAGATCTTTCTCTTCCTCAAAATACTTTATTACGTTATATTATACAACTTTACGTGTATCACTATGTAGTACTTTCCCGCGTTTATGCTCCATTGTAACATAATGTAGATAAAATAATGAAATAAAAACACCAAATAATATATAAATAGTCAACAAAAATGAAATAACTAAGAACTCTTCACAATAAATAATAATCAAAAACAATAACAGCGACTTACCAAAAATATTAACGAAATCAACAATAATTATGAAAAACTCTGAGAACGCGGATACACAGAATACTATTACTCCTAGCGGAGGCGCGGATAGCTCACAAGTTTGCGAAACCGCACAATATTTTTTTTGTATTTAATGACATTTTGTTACTATTTATGCCAGTGACATGTTGGACGGAAGTTATAGCTCGTACGAAAAACGTATATCGTAACATATTTTTGTGGTCACTACCGGCGGGTGTGAGTATAGATAGCGACAGTGTGCGAGCTGGAGGTAAATATAGGCGACGCCATTTTCAGTCCCGTTGTTTAACCGCACGAGTAGTAGTTAGCAACACAAAAAGCAGAAGCAATTTTCAGGTTCATCATGACGGGTACTGTAAACGGTGTCCGCAGTTTAACTAACGGCGACCTTCGGTGACTTAGACGGTGGGTCTTCGCCGAGAGCTTCGAATTCCCCAAGAGCTCGAGACTCTCGATAAGAGGCTCTCAACTAGTCGGCATAACTGTGGAAAAAAATCCACCAAGGTTTTTTGCTAGTTCTTTCCAAAACAGATGTTTTTTTTTCAAATGAAAAAACACTTTTAATGAAAATCGTTTATAATCTGTATTACGTAAAAATTATTCCAGTCTATATAAAGACATATAAATGTATAATGAAGTTGAAAAATTTATTCAAGTAAATATTTATAAAAAAAAACTTCTATAATAAAATGTACAATAGTATCTTATTAAATTTAACCCCTAACTCCGATAGGTGACGTATTTGCATCATTTCATTTTAGTTCCAAGATAAAACTCGTTTAATTTATTATAATGATTAATGTTGCGCTTAAAGGGGCTGGGATCTGATATCGTTGAATTTGAATACTCATAACCTTTTGAAGTCAGAGATAAATTTGTGAATACAAAATTAAATTTGTGTAAGAGAAAACTTAAAAGTATTTCACTTATAAATTTGGATATTAAATTCAATTCATAGCTTTAAAAATTCATATAATTGTTATAGTAAACAATAATTTTTGATATAAAAAATTTATGTATATGTGTATGTTTTATTTAGTTTTATATTTAATGAACAATTTATATTTTCTATCTTTTATCAAATTCAACCAACTTTTACCAAATCAGTTATATCTGCATCATTCAAGAGTTTAGTGGTAAAAGTAAAATACATAAATTCATAAAAATAAATTAATTCTTACTTTATTTTAAATTAATTATTATATTATTTAATTATTACTTTAATAATTAAAACACCCTCTGACGATTGCTTCTAAAACCTTGGTCCTAAATATAAAACATAACTTTTTTTTAAAGTGACAAACGACTTAACAATCCACATGATGGTAAGTAATTAACAAAGTCCATGGATTCCTTGCTTTCAAATTCCTTGCATGACCAAGAAGTCCACACATGCATTGTCACTCACCCGAACTAAGATGGAATGTCTCAGAGCCTCTTATTATTCCAGCTCTTTTACCCTTCAGACCGGAACTAGGTAGTGAAGGTTAGGAGTTGGCCAAGCAATAGTTAAGTGAGTGATACCAAACCTGACGAACTAACCATTAATTATTTCTCGTGTCAGACATATATAACAACCTAATGAGTCATACAGAAAGACTATGTGTGCAGGTAGTTCTGGGCTATATTTAGCCACAGTCTGGGGAAAGACTATGTTTTGGGAGTAAGTTTTGAAGTGAAAATACTTGTGTTAAAAATTTGTCAGCAAAAAGAGTATGAGTGAATTCAATTTACATATTAAGATGACTGACCTCAAACCAAAATCGAGAGTTTCGGCAGAAAGTAGACAGCTTGTGAATGGTTACACCTGGAATGTCCTTTATATTATGGCTTATAGTGGATTTTGGTAAATAAAATTAATGCAATTTTGTGTATTAAATACGAACACGCAAATTTATAAAAATATTTACACACGAGTTTCTTCAGATATTACCGTCGTCGACACCCCGCTAGCTTAAATAAGCTCTAATCAAAATCTCCCAGAAAATTAACAATTTTATGCATTGGCACGTAATCTCAGACCAATAAAGAAAGATGAACGTAGCGCCGCATACATTTTATATGAAGCGGGGACCATGCTAGGACTAAATTAGGAGATATATGAGATGTAAAAAAAATATATTATAAATCTTAATAATTTGGATAATGTATCGGTGATTTTGTCGTTAAGTTTTAATGTTTTTTTGACAATAGACCTTGAGCCAATGCCATTCATTCATCATCGTTCATTACATACTATCGAACTTTACTGCTGAATACAGACCTTCGATTTAGATTTTTTTGAAATGGGGGCACATAAAGAGCATCGTGTACTGCGACAATGTGCCAGTGCCGACCCTTGAGCAACTGAGAGACCGCATTATCAACGCGACAAACGACATAAGACGTACATTAACCTCAAACGTTATTAAACGCGAATTAAGAAAACGAATGCGTGTCTGTATACGGAATAGGGGCTCCCATATTGAGCAAAATTTGTAAATCGTGTTAAAATAAATAAAGCTAATTTCAATCAAGTGCTTTGTTTTATTTCCTTAATTAATATTGGTTAAAAATAAAACACAAACTCCTTTGTCTGCTTATAACTCGACTACCTGACCTTATTCTTTAAATTTTTTCTGTTTCTACATAAGCAAACTACAAAGTTGATACCTCATTAGGTAGCTAGATAAATAGGGATGTTTTTAACATGATTTGCACAATTGATCACATACAATTATTTTTCACAAAATCATTTTTATTTTAAATTACTTATCTTCTGTTTGGAAAAAAGTTGTACTTTTAGTAGCGTTACTTCGAAAATGATGAGACATTTTGCAGACTGTAGTATTGATAAATAAGTATCCAGGTTTTCATTAGGTAAAAAAAATAAAATGAAAATATTAGAACTGTAAGTTTTTTTTTAGAAATTTTTGACAACAGACTTTTGGGATTTTTGAAAAAGATAATTAAACCTAAATATCTCGAAATTGGTCCAAATTTGCATAATGCATTTTATGGTTCATTTGATAGGTTATGACCCCAACTATCACGCTTTGGCGGGAATACGTCGAGTTACCAGTAACCCTGTATATATATATATATATATATATATATATATATATATATATATATATATATATATATATATATATATATATAATCTTTTAATGGTGAACGATTTTCAATAACTGGTCAAAAACGTATTCTAAATAACGTGCTTACAATAGCGTGCTTAAAAAATAGCGTGCTTACAATATATTCTGCGCAAGGTATTTTAAATACCCTCGGACTGCGATTCAAAATTACGTTTTTATGACACTGCAGATTCTCTACGCTACTGCAGCGGAGCAGTTATCTCATATTACTAATGAAAATGTAATGATGAAGCACAAAACGTTTAACCGGATTCCCTTTGCTTTTTTAAGAGATTGAAACATTAGAGATCCCTATCAAAGTTTAAAGGAACAAATTACATCATAGATATACACACTAACGAATGCATAAGTGATAAGACTGCCTCGTTGTTCTAGTGGTTGTAAACGCAACTGCTGAACATGAGGTCCCGGGTTCGAATCACGGGTCGCGCCCAAAAAAATCAGTCCTTTATTTTACTGTAAAAAAATTCTCAGTAGCTGCACGGAGTAAGGAAATTGGTGTTGTCTCATCCCCGTGCCTCGGAAAGACGTAAAGCCGTTGGGTCTACGCCTGATCTCTCTTCGGTCGTGACGGTTAACTGTCCCAATTAACTATAATACCTGTGCTTGCACATACATTAGGGCACTATAATATATATCTTGTCCTGCGCGGATGGCTAGTCTCCGTTAAGACTGGCCGCCGTGACCGTAATTCGGTCTAGAGGACATTATTACTTAGTGATACGAACCGCATATTTTTTTAGTATAACGGATATTCTATCTTAGTCTTCAGGAGTGCCACAACTTTACTACTTTTTGTTCTTTTTAGAATGTGTACTAGTTCGTTATTATATTATATAGTTACAGCTAATACGTCCCAATGCTGAGCATAAATATTCTCTCATTTATAAAAGATTATCTCTGGTTTCTAATGATATTGTTACGCGCTCCAGTCGACGATATACTAACGCCATCTAGTGTCAGGAACGAGAGCGAGTAGAGCGTTGCAGAAAATGACATCACAGATCTCTCAACCGACAGCGCCATCCGAAGAACTAAGTTTCTAGAAAATCTATACTCGCAAACTCGTCCCTTTGCGCGCATTTACTTGAATATTCGGGACGCTTCTTTGCTAATTTAAATAAATAGGCGCTGCAAGATGCGATCGGGGCAGAGTTGAACTCGGCGACACAAGTGAAGCTTCGGAGCGGAATTAAGTGAATTAGTGTGTTTAATTATTAGTGTTTTTAACTTTAATTTGTGTAAAGTAAATTAAAGTGTTAATTTAGGTAATTCTATCGGCAATTTTTAATGCTGTTAGCCTTTTGGCTTTCAAAGCTCCATAGGCCTCCATAAAAGGCCGCGGGCTGTAAAAGGTTGAATTTAAATCATTCCGCATGGGACTCCTATGACAGTGACTTTTTACGTGGTAGAACCGCGCTGCAGCTATATTATAGTAATAGCACGGATAAGTCGGCTCGACCGGGGCAGGACTACGCTCTCACAGAATACCAGCATAAAATAGCAGTGTTATGCTGATGTGTTTCGTATGGTGAGTGTAGAGAACCAAAGACCCCTTTTACTGGAATCGAGGCAATCCATCTTAGCCCTCAGGGGTGGCAACGCATTTGCAATTTGATCCTTAATTGAGAATAAATGTAGATGCCTATAGGCCACAACATCCACTTACCATCAGGTGGACTGTGTGCTCGCTTGTCACCCAGTGCTATTTTAAAAAGTGTACACTGCACGTGGGTGAGTTATCTAAAGGCCGCCTGAACAGGGTTTCCGAAATATTATATAATAAGCAGTTGATTTGCAGCGCTGCTTCAGAACGTTTTAGACGACTTCGCATGTAATCGAATTATTTTATTCTGAGTATAGAATACAAGTGGAACATTAATTTTTGGATTGAAGGATCGAAACATTTAAAAAAAAACATTTTAACTACAGAACTAATAACAGCCGAATAAAATCCACCCCTTGCGCAAAAGGACACCCAAGCTAAAGAGTGACTTTCATAAACTTAATAGAATGTTATCAAATTAATGTGACAGACTTGACGGGCGTCGTCTGGCACGCCGTATTTAAATTCCTGATGTATCATCGCGTGATGACTCTACCTAATAAAATAATGATAAATAATTTAAAAAAGATGACATTATACTGCGACGAGTATACTTATCTTGTTGTAAAGTAAAATACTTACTTTTTTATTTATTTAAACATTATTTTTTTCGCCGTGTACATAATTTACTGTAGCATTAATACAACAACAATATCTACTACTTTTATATTTAATCTTTATTGTTTACGCCGTATGATGCATATACGTATGTATCTCGTAGGTGACGTAAATGGCAATAGAGTGATAGAATATAAATCAGTGATGTGCTGCAGTATCTTCCCGATAACAAATTAATATTATAACAAAACCTGTGGTTGCCAACGAGCTTGCCAGGCATGGCAACTGTACCAAACATTCCCTGCTATGAAGAAATTTATGAGGGAAGCCGTAGTTCAGCGGTGGACTTGTGATGTTTTGCCTATTACACTCTGTCAGTAAGCCAGTAAAATATAGAGATTAGCAAAAGACACAAATATAGATAGCCATACTTGGTAGAGATTTTACGTGGTGGAGCCATGATAGAAGCTTATCGATGGACCACAACACCCTCTTACTTCATATGAGCAGGGTTGTTTGCTTTTTTGTCTACTTTACTTCTATAAAATTAATATATATTTTTTCAGGACAAGAAAATACCCCAAATGAAGTAAAAATTATTTATAAATAAGTCTCAACACGGTCGTAAAAATTAAAAAAAAAACGGTATATGAAAAAACTAGAACAATTACAATATCAACGGTGGGAACAACTAACTCGTCCAAACCGCAAAGTATTTACGCTTATGTTTGTTTACGTACTATATTTACGCTCAATATAAAATGAGCTAAGATCACCTCTCAATACTCAGAGAAGAAATAATTATTGGATAAGATTTAGTTATTGGAGAACGCCTCAATTGACGGAATTCACTTACATTTTTTTTTCGTAGACATTTATATTTTCTACATCGCTTAGCACATGTTACATAATCACTATAAATTGCTCTTGACAATTTCTGTGGTACATACTGGGTTTGTTCGCATAGGTCACAAAATAATAAATGGGCGCTTATCATCTAAGCTATCACGGTTGTATAACGTGTGTATTGAGTAAATAATTAGCTAAGACCCTAATTCGATCCTCAAACCGAAAATGTGTACTATTACGACTAAGCCACAATCTCGTACGTTTGACGTCGAAACGACGGTCTACGTAAATTAAAAGATGTTTTAACAATAATCGTTTGTTTCCACCTGTACTCAATTAAATCCATTGTAAGGATACTATCGCGGTGGTACAATAAATACACAACCTAAAAAAAGAAGAAATAATATATTATATTCCCGTTGATGGCAAGCCGAAGGTATGACAGGTGACGGGGATCAAAGCCGGTAGAAAGAGCCAGTCATCGTTAAATGATTATCGGCCTCCTCGAAAGATATATATAAAAATACGTGGTCGCTATTTTGGCCAATTCTGTTTTTTATATCTATTCCTGTAGTATATATATATATATATATATATATATATATATATATATATATATATATATATATATATATTATAGGCAGACGTTGTTCTGCCTTTTTAGACGACCCTTCGTCATATCCTATTAAAAATCCTTAATATCGCAAAAAAAACATTGTGGGTCACACAGGGCAAAAAAACTATCCTATCTCTCAAGTTGGATAAAACTGCACACGGTGAGCAAATTTGATTAAAATTGGTTAAGTAATTTAGGAGTCCATTGTGGACAAACAACGTGATACGTAAGCTATACGTTATCTCAATCTGTCTTATAATTTAATATCAATTACTTTTTGAAAAATTGAAAAATATCAAGCTAGAGAGTCTGAATTTATTTTTGGGCCATATAGTAGACGCAAGTGTAATTAATGGGACAGATTTAACGTGCCACAAAGACGTATATACGACCGTCAATGTCCACATGATCCTGAGAATATTTAGTCATCACAGCAGATGTATGTATGAATCTGCTGTGATGACTAAATATATGTACGTACGTACGTTTGTACATATTTTAGTATCGCTGTGTCAATATTTTGTCAAAACGCAGACGCATAGTCATGTCAACAAAACCCAATATGTATGTACATAGTGTCAATATTTAGAACAATAAAGTCCCGGAAAATAAACAAGGTCTCATATTACCAAGTTTAAAACATTTGATAAAGAAAAACTGTTCAAAACATGGTTATTATAATATAAATGCTTACCTGTTTGATAATAGCCCCTGGGAATGAGGTGGTTACCTTCAAGCTGTTTCTTGAAGTAGATAAGTTTTGTACAACATAAGTACAAATTATTGTAAGATATATTTTGAAAAAAGAAAGTCCCGCTGGGTTTCTTGTTATTTTTACCCAGAACATAGGCTTTTTCCGAACCAGTGGTAAAAGTAAAAAATGACTTTATAAGAATTACTTGTAATCTATATTTAATAAAATATATTCTTTTCTAATAGTATCAAAGATACCAAGCAACACATCTAACACGAATTTCAGTATAAAATAACCAACTGAATACCGCTTTAAAAGTTTCTTCAGTTCAAAGTAGAGAATGTATACCACTTTCTACAACAATCCTCTCTATGCAGCGATTGTTAAGACCTAGTATATTAGAAACACAAACCACTACATCCAATACAAATCATAAAACATTACAAGAAACAGTGAGTAACTCTGATTATGACGATTTTATGGCATATCCTAATTACAATCCTTCAGATGTTGAAAGTCATTCTTCTCCAATGTCACCAATTACATTGTTATCTTTTTTCAACGCCCTCTACCGAACACATTGGACAACCCACAAGAGTCTTTTAAAATAGAAGTGACATAATCAGTAAACAATTAGCTAAAGTCAACAAGAAAAGGCTAATTCTATAATCTATATCAACAAAATTAGGTAATAACATATATGCAAGAATTCATAAAAAGAATTGAAAACATATAGATTTTTACAAAAAGAAAAGACCAACACTGGTGCCATAACCTTGGTTAAGAATAACAGAAAGAGAATTGGAAAGAGTATAAAAAACATATTAAATTGGGGTTGATGGATCATTTAAAATTTTAAAAACCACAATGTGAGATATCTCTATTGGAAACACACCAAAACCCACGGATGGCAACCTTTTAATATCGGCAAACGTTAGATGGATACAAGTGAGAAAAGATTTTCCCGATTCAATTTTCTTCAAACTCGACTTCTGGAAAAAAATTTAGTAGTTAAAGCTAGAAGAGCTGGATGATGGAAACAAATCTGTACACAGAACTACTTTCATTAAAATGTGTTAAAAAAGGACTGGGCTATTTGTAAGAATGGAAATATTTCAAAGAATTACCACAGATATTACAAAAATTTGTCTTTTGTAGAAAACATAAATTGGAGACAGGAGTTGATAATGATGATGACGAGTTAACTCTTGCTGTAACAAAAGCATCTCATTACTACTATAATCTTGGCATGTCTCTATATTGCAATTAGTCATTTAAAACATTAATTAATAAAAATATCATATTTTAGATTTTTATTCTCGGACATATGCTAGAGCCACGCTACAGCTATACTACGGCTACAGCACGAATGGATCGGCTCGACTGCGATATGAGCATGCCCTTACAAATGACAGAAAGATAATAATAAAAATAAAAAGATAATAGGAATAATGGTCATTGTAGACAACCGGAGACCCTTTTTAACGGGGTATTCCATCTCAATGCATTTTAATTTTTAATTGAGGATAGATGAGGATGTCTATGGGTCGCATCAACATACTACTCGGTGGACTGGGTTTACTTTTCACCCTTCTCTTATAAAAAACGTCGGTTCCCTCACGACGTTATCCTTCACCATGGCAACGATTCAGCACTAAAAAATTCAATTAGCAATTTTAATTTTCATATTTTTAAGGCCCTTTTCACATGGGCCAAATAATCAAATAAGTGAATAAAAATCGAAACTCATTAACTAAAGTGCGACACGTCTGGCCATCAAGCATCCAGCATATAGAGCATACTGCCAACAGTTTTTCACGAGATGTTCCTCCACCTAGACCATAATAATGTGTACGTATCATAATAATGTTCTCCAGAACCGAATTTCGGTCACGGCGGCCAGTCTCAAAGGAGACTAACCATCTGCGCAACACAAGTGCACTATATATTCCCTCACTTTCATACTCCGATGGGACGGTACTCCAATACGACCAAAGAGAGATCGGCGTAAGACCAAACAGCTTTGCGTGCTTTCCGAGGCACGGAAGTGCTTTTGACCTGACTCTGGATTTGAACCCGGGACCTCAGGATCATCTGTCGCATTTATGACCAATAGATCAAAGAGGTGTCATCACATACCTTTTCTCTAAGAGATGTTCGATCTATCGTGATTTGGCAATAGTTACTTCAGTGTCCAGACATGGAATGTCGTGGTTGCGTTTTAGATCTCTTCTAAATTTCTTCATTCTTTCTTATCTGTCTCTCTACTAAATAGATAGACTAGTTTTTTGCCTAGGAGTGCCTTTGATATATTTCTGCCGCCAAATAACAAAACGTATTCTACCGTGTGACGGCGCATAACCTTTATAGCCTTATTTGTTTGAAGCTAGCCGCAGATATCCATGGACTGCAAAAGCCACTAACCGTTAGATAAACCGTTCACACCTCACTTCGGGTCTATAAAAAATCAGAGAAAATACAATCTTACTCTTTTCTACAGCTCACTGAATGATTTGCAGCTAATTAACTAGTAGTAAAATTCGTAAGTGTCCATATTTTGACATAATATAAAAGAACAAGCTGGTCTTATTTACTTAATTTTTATATTTCAAAATATCAGCAACAAAGAAATTTGGCACAATTACAAAATCCCGCTTTACTTTTTACGTCGTTTAAACACGCCATTCTATTATTTTTAATTCGATATTTAACTTATAAGAGAAAGGAATTCTCCAGAGCCTGAGCAAACTTATTTTAATATAAAATGTTTACCTAGTTTGCGTGTTACCTTTTAAAATCTTTTGTTGCTTACTTTACTCATTTTCCAAGGCGTTATTAAAATAAATCCCCACCGTCCCCTTATAGTCCGATAACGCCTTTTCAGTGGCTCTACATTGTTATCGCTGACTTTGTTTCGCTAATAGAAAATATTGTTAAGTAAATTAACCTATTCTGTATGAGGTAGCGGAAGTCTAAAGGTCACAACTAAAGTGAACTTTGACTCTTATTTATAAAGATCAAAACAGCATGCAACTTTCGCGATCGATTCTACCGGTTTCGCTTTATGAATTTTAAGTTGTTTAACTTCTAAATTAAAAGTTTAATAAGGATGTTTAAAGAATTTCGTGATTGTTAAAATGAAAAGTATTGCCATTATTTACGAATACAATACGCAGCAAAATCTACTACCGGGCCATGGACGATTAAGATTTTTTTTATATTATTGTAAGTATGCCAAATGAGCACACTGTCCACCTGATAGTTAGTGAATGTTGTGGCCCATTAGCCATCTACATTTATCCTCGATTAAGAGTCAAAATTCAAAAGTGCTGATACCCGTCGGGACTAAGATGGAATTCCTTGTTACCAGTAAAAAAAAGGTCTTGGTTTTCAACACTCACCATACGAAAAACAGCTAATATTTTTAGCTGGTATGCTGTGAGAATGTGGTCCTACCCCATTCGTGCTACAACCACAATATAGATGCGGCTTGATTCTTCCACAATTAATATTATAAAGTATTATCATTAACATTTAAAAATTTAAAGTTACAGCCTATATACGTCCCACTGTTAGACACAGGCCTCCATTCATTTCTGAGCGGGTATTAGGGCAAGAAAGTGTCCGCCGCGCTGCCCCAATGCGTGTTTGCGAACTTCACATGTCTTCAAAAATTTTTTTTATTCCTCAGACATACAGGTCTCCTCACGATGTATCCCTTCACCGCCGAGCACGTGGTAAATGAGCACTTAAATTTTCAATTGACAAGTTCATAGGTGCCGGCAGGAATCGAACCCGGGTTGCTCACGTACTGTGAAATTTACAGGGAGCGCTAACCACCTGACCTACCACGGCTAGAATTATCATTACAGGCAATTAAAGTCCTGAGCCGAAAATAGGTCTCCACCATGGAATGCCTTATTGAGGATTTGGCCATAGTTACCATACTTGACAGGTGGGCTGGTAAACACAGTTTTTTATAACTTCGTTGTATTTTTTTTGTTTCTTACATCTTTTGTTTTAGTTTCCCTCTGTCAGCGCTTACAACCATCACGAGGCGACGTAAGGTGGTGGATATTTTAACGCCGCCACTACATGGTTAGTGTGTTTATAGTTATAATCCGTTATTATATAATTAAGTAAAAGGCCTGGTTCGCCTGTTAATATTCGTAATCACTTCTCACTTTGCCACTAAGACAAAAAAGCTTTGCCCGTATTTTTTCTCTCTTAAAATATTTTAATTTTGAATTGTAGTTTTAGGGGTAGGATGAAATTAATTACGTATATTTTTTGATTCATTGTCCAAGAATGAGTCGCCTGGAATCTCCAAATCAGGGCTGTTGCCGTTTAAATATAGATGTTTTAAGTTTTTTACAGGTCATGAGCAGCAGCATCGCTGAAAGAATAGTTGATTATAAATAGTTCTTGCTTTTCGTATAATTGCCGATAAATGTTTCAATTGAAGTGTTCAATAGTTATACATTATGTCGTTGGCAAAGTGCCTTTCGTCCATATCCGATGAAAGTGTTTTAAGCACAATAAAATATTTTTAAAACACTTATAGTCCTGAACTGTCTAATGATCATGCTGTATAAGATGTTATAAGTACATTTTTTAACATTAATTACAACGTATAACTTGGAATTGTTTATAATAGTGTAATTTTCTAGAATTTTATACGTGATAGAGCCACGCTGCAGCTATATTATTGTTGTAGCACGAATGGGTCGACTCGACCGGGGAAGGACGACGCTCTCCACAAAATACCAACGTAAAATAGCAGCTCAACGCTGCTGTGTTTCGTATGGTGAGTGTAGAGAACGGGAGACTCTTTCTACTGGAAACGAGGCATTCCATCTTAGTCCTCACGGGTGACAACGCATCTGCATTTTGATTCGTAATCGAGGATAGATGTAGATGTCTATGGGCCACAGCAACCACTTACCATCAGGTGGACTGTGTGCTCGTTTGTTGCCCTTATTCTATAAAAAATATATATTTTTGACTACTTATATAACAAAAACGATAGTACATGTCGTAGGAGGTGACAGAGGAACTGAAACATAAGATGCGCAGCTGTATCTTCCTGATAACTATTCAAAATTATAAGATAATGCGGTTGCCAACCGTCCTGCCAAGCGTAGCCACTATGATAAAACTTCCTATGATGCAATCTTTGATAGAGGCCTATCTTAAGCAGTGGACTTTTTTATGAGGGATTGACAGCTGTCATTGCTGTTATTAAACATTAGCTCCGCGTTTTTACTCTTTGATAAATACGAAATCTTATTAAAAATCTATACTTTTGATGAAAACAAGAAAATCAAACTATAATACATGTGTGGAAGTGTTATTTGCGAAAATAATAGTAAACAGTTAAATTGTCTAATGAAGTGATTAATCATTGGTGCATAATTATATAAACAGTGTAATTTAACCCAAGTGAACTAAAATTAGAATAAATATTATAATCTCGCTTATACACATGTGATTTACGTGCCTAATACTATAATTTAAAGCAATTGGATGAAGATTGTTGTGTGTTAAACTTTTAAACTACCTACAATTATTACTGGATTGATAGTGGATACTAGTGTCATGTATTAACTAGTAATAGAAACTGGTTAAAGTCTATAAAGTAGTATTGTCAAGTTTTGAATGATAACAACAATTTCATTAACTGTTTATAAGGATACGTAACCTAATAGTAAATTCGGAGCGATAATACCGGAAAATCGGAGGTTCAAATCTAACACTTTAAAAATATTTTATAGTCTTTTTTCGTTTTTTATAAAATGGCATCAAGGGGTATAAAAATGTGCAACAAATGTGATAAAGAAATACATCGTAAGGAATTTCTTAAATGTTATGTATGCAAATTCATTTATGAAATTGAATGCTTAAGTATAACATTCAAACGCTTCTATCTAATGTCTAAAGAACGTAACTTAAATGGAAGTGCAAAACTTGCTTGGGACAGAATACATATGTTACAGAAGCTAAAACCCCACAAAAACTAAGCAATGTGACAAAATCATGTTCATTAAAAAAACTTTGCGTACTGATGAAAACATAACACAGAGAAAGCCAAGATTGGGTAAACACATTTCAATTGAAGATTTATCAAGTAATGAGATCATAGAAAACTCCACATTCTTAGATGCTTTCTACACAACTATCTAGCGCATACAACGAAATATATTTATTAAATTTGGAAATCACAAAACATCAAAAGAAAATTACTCAACTGCAAAAGAAGCTCAATATATACAAAAAACTTTTGTCAAATGGAGAAGTATCTTCACAAAGGTCAACACCGTTAAAGTTAGATAAAATTACACCGATAAAGTTAGATAAAATTATATCCAAATTACATGATACTAATAGTAAAACCAAAGTTGAACAAAGTCTAAACACTCATTCGATCACAGAAAAAGACCTAAAACTGCAAGAAACTTGCATAGAAAAAAAGAAAGATGTATGCAATACATCCAATAAAACACTTATGTCCCCTTTACCTTTAGCAACATATACGGAGGCAAAACCTAAATATAAAAAGAATACGATCACAATTCTTGGGGATGAAAATACGACGGGTTTATCTTCAGCTTTATACAAATCAAGAGAAGGAAAATGGAATAATAAGTATATGCCATTAGTTATAATAAAACCAAACGCTTCTTCATGTGATATTTTAATGCATTGTAACCAACTTGAAGATACAGTAACATTAAGTGACTATGTTATATTATGTGTTGGGAGCCATGACAAAAATCCGTATAAGTTATATTCTAATCTTAGCGTTGCTTTATATAAACTCCGCAAAACTAATGTTTGTTTATTATCTGTACTAAGTAATTTGTATTTAAATGAAAAAATGACAAATAATATGTATAAAATATTGCCTCAAAATCACAAAAATTGTAGGCTCATTGACATTGATTGCAAATAAATAAATATAATAGATAATATTGGACGTGACATGGTTTTGCCGATTTTGGACCAAATAGTTTCGCATATCACTCACCTAATAAATTTCTCCTTTGCCTCCAGTACCTTCCCTACCAAGTGGAAAGAAGCGTTCCTGATTCCTGTCCCCAAAAATAGTTCTCCTACTAATTTCAGCCACTATAGGCCAATATCTATCCTCTCCTTCTTCTCCAAAATTCTTGAAAAGGTTGTTCATGGCCAACTCTCAAAATTTCTAAACAAACACAATCTCTTTAATCCTTATCAGTCTGGTTTCCGATCTCTGCACAGTACTTCCACGGCCTTAATTAAAATAACTGATGATATCCGCTTCGCGATGGATAATCGTCAACTCACTCTTCTTGTCCTTCTGGACTTCAGTAACGCCTTTAACTGTGTTGACTATGACATCCTGTTAGCAATTTTGAAATCCCTGAATTTAACATCGTCAGTTCTACAATGGTTCAGTTCCTATCTTCGGGGACGCCGGCAACGCACATGTGTTGATGATAAGTTCTCCGATTGGTGTAACGTTGTTGCTGGTGTTCCTCAAGGCGGTGTTTTATCTCCGTTGCTTTTTTCTGTGTTTATCAATGCACTTGTTTCCGTAATAAATTTCAGCAAGTATCACCTGTACGCAGATGATGTCCAGCTGTATCAGCATTTTAGTTTAAATGACCTAAATTCATCTGTTGACAGAATGAATTCTGATCTTGCTGCAGTTCATCAGTGGGCAAGATGTCATGGGTTAATATTAAATCCTGCCAAAACACAGGTTATAATCATAGGGAGCAGAAAAATTACATGTCGACTTGACTATCAATACCTACCTAAGGTCACTCTAAACGGTGTAGATTTAGATTATGTTAGGCAGGTTAAGAACCTTAGCTTAATTTTGGCTGACGATCTAAGTTGGGTGCTACAGGTTAATGAGGTCAGGAGACGTATTTTTGGAACTATGCATTCATTAAAGCTCTGGCAAAAATTTATTCCTCAGACGGCCAAGGTTACGCTAGTCAACTCTCTGTTGCTTCCTATTTTTGATTATGCCGATATTGCCTATCCAGATATAACTGAGGAGCTGCTTACCAAACTCGACCGTCTGCTCAATCTGTGCATACGCTATATTTTTGGCCTGCGCAAGTTTGATCATATATCACAATTTCGCTCAAGACTTAAGTGGCTCGACATCCGTTTTCGCCGGAACACACACCTTCTAACCACTTTGTATGGTATTCTTCACAATCCTTGTTCCCCAGTTTATCTAAAAGAGCGTTTTTCATATTTAAGCTTATCCCGTTCGATGACCAACAAAACTCTAACTATCCCGATGCATAAATCTGCATACTACTCGGATTCCTTCACGGTATCATCAATTACACTTTGGAATAACCTTCCACGAGATTTAAAAGATGCTCCTTCAATAAAGACATTTAAACGTAAGCTTGAGGCATATTATTTAAAATTACTTGATTAATTTTATTATATGTTTATTATAATTTCGTATACTATATTGTATGCTTTATTGGTTTAGTATATATTTTATTTAAATATATATGTATGCATGTATATATATATATATATATATATATATATATGTGTGTATGAGTGTATATATGTATAAACTAACATATACATAATATTATATAACGCGTTTTGAATAGTATGAATAAATAAGTTAGTTTTTCTTTCTCTCGCGGCTCTACCCATAGCTCTCATCACACTACAAAAGGTTAGCTGGCAGAGAATGCCTTTTCGGCATTAAGTTCGCCTTTGTACCAAATTGTTTTGTTTGAGTGCAATAAAGAATTTTCTATCTATCTATCTATCTAAAATACTGCAATATAAATTCAAAAACCGATTATATAAATTACCTGTGTCATTCTATTAATATGTCTATAGATAGTCACGAGTATGATAAACAATTTATAGTGCAGAAAAGTAGGCATAATAACTTGGCTGAAAAAACTGTAGATAGAACTTCGTTATTAGACGAACCTAAGAAGGGAATGATACCTTATTATTTCAAAAAACAACTTATAAAAAATCAAAAAGTTCATGAAGTTATTAATTATAAGAAGGGTACCATAGAATATTTCTTCGAAAAAATGAAAATGAAGAATTTGAAGTTAACGGAGGGACCTTTGCAAACTTGTAACGTTAATATAAATAATCCTATAGCGAACCGCTGCACAGGTTCCTCATCAAGTAATAAAAAAATGCTTTTTCGTTAAAAACCAGCCTGATCAGAAACTACTTCTTTTACATCAAAATATTGCTGGAGTTTTAAATAAACAAGATTTGATTGCAGTAAGTTTAAATGAACTAGCTTATTGTAACAAATATGTTCAAATCATTTGCTTCACTGAAACCTTTATTAAAAGTGGCAAAGAACCTAATCTTAAGCTGCCAGGTTTTCAGTTAGCATCATTCTACTCCATACCAAAAGAAAGACGTGGCGAAGTATGCATAGTTGTAAGGAAAGATATAAATTATAATGATTTAATGGTAACGAAAGAATATGAAATGATAAAACATTTGGAATGTTGCGGAATTGAAATTGGTAATTTTAATCGTATAATTTTATGCACATATCGCACACCTATTTCAGACATATACATATTTTTCGAAAAATTAAATAAATTATTATTAAAATTATTAAGAGGAAATAAAAAACGAATAATCATAGCAGGAGATTTAAATATAGACACTATAAAGGTTAGTAATAACTCTAAGAAGCTTAAAAATTTATTACTAAATTTTAACTTAACTCAGCACATAACCTCCCCAACCAGAATTAATTAATGTATTGATCACTTAATAAGCAATGTTACAAAATCAAAAGGTTCTATAAATTATTTAGGCCTCTCTGACCACACGGGACAAGTACTGGAACTTCCTATGAAAGTCAGTAAAACAGTAAAATACTGGTTTGAAGAAAAAAGGGACTTTGCGAAACATAATATAGAAAAGTTCTTGGAATGTATACAATCAATATCTTTTTCTGAAATCTATACCGAACAAGACACCAACAAAGCATTTTCAAGCTTTTATAATATTTACAAACTGTTCTTCGACCTGTGTTTCTCAACCAAATTAATTAAGATTTCGTTAAGAAATAATAAAAGTTACTGGCTTTCAAGAGGTATAAAAAATCTTGCGTAGTAAAAAGAAAGCTGTATTGTAAATATCTGCTTACAGAGGCAAATAAAAGATTAAATAAATCTAGATATACAAGTTATGCTAAAATTCTTAGGAAATGTATTTTAAAGGCACAAAAAATTCAAAATGAAAAATATATATTAGCCTTAAATAATAAAGGTAAAGCTATATGAAATTTCATAAGAACAAAGATAACTAATAGACTAATTAAAAAAGAAATATATTACAATGGAAGAACCCTGGTAGAAGGATATTACATTGCAAATAGGTTTAATAATTTTTTATAGATTCGACAAATAAAGACAAACCAAATATGTCGAATAATTGTATGTGTAAACAATCCCGACACTCTACTATATTCTTACGACCTATGACTCCTGATGAAGTTAATCAAATTATATTATCTCTTCGAAACACTAATTCGGTTGGGTATGATGAGTTACCGACAAAAATATTAAAACTAAGTACTTTAAATATAGCACCAATACTTAGTCATATCATAAACTTATCTTTTACCCAAGGAATTTTTCCTGCAGATCTCAAGTATTCAGTTTTAAAACCCATCTTCAAAAAGGGCGATACAAAAGATATTAATAATCACAGACCTGTTACAATGGTGCCCATTTTATCAAAAGTTTTTGAAAAAACAATACTTAAGAGATTTACTATTTTATGGAAAAATTTAACATTATTAATAACGCACAAAATGGTTTTGTAAAAAATAAGTCAAAAACATTAGCGACCTTCCAACTCGTTGAGCTTATTACAGAATGCTTCAATGACGGTGTACCGGTGGTAGCTCTTTTTTTGGATATGAGTAAAGCATTTGACTTTGTTCATCATGGAATACTTCTCAATAAACTCGAAAGATACGGAATACGTGGGAAAGCAAATGAATGGTTTAAAAGTTACCTGGTTCAAAGACAGCAATGCACTGAAATAACAATGCTCAAAAACCTTAAAAAGGTGCACTTTCGGTCGGAATATCGGTTGAACAAATATGGTGTACCACAAGGAAGTATTCTGGGTCCTACACTCTTCCTAATATATATTAATGAGCTTCCAATAATACCTCCTTATAAACGATTCTTTTCGCTGATGATGCAACAATCATTCTTAAAAGTACGAATAAAAAGATTTTTGAATTTAATATCAATAGTACACTAAAACATATAATTGATTAGTTAAATTGTAACAATATGACTGTAAATATAAATAAAACTAAAATAATGCAATTTCACACGACTAGAAGTAAGCAAATTAATTTAAATATAATGTACAATGAAAAAATGCTACAAGAAGTTGATAATTATAAATTTCTTGGTATTACTATTGACAATAATTGTAATTGGAAAATGCATGTTCAATCGATATGTGACAAATTAAACAGATTTATATTTGCACTACGCCGACTTTGAGAAATAAAATCTGCCAAAGCAGCGTTAAATGCCTATCATGGCTATGTTTCATCGATATTGCAGAACGGACTTCTAATATGGGGCAACTGTTCTGAAATAGAACGCATATTTAAAATCCAAAACAAATGCATTCGAGCAATCTGTGGAGCACATTCCATGACATCGTGCAAACCATTATTTAAAGAAATAAAAGTGCTGCCACTCGCATGTATGTATATAAAACAAGCGGCGTTTTTTGTCAAACATATCCCTGAATACTTACCAAGTAATAACTTTTTAAGAGATAGAAGTTTAAGAGAAAAATCTTATAACAGAATATACTTTCCAAAATGTTAATTGATGCTCTCCCAAAAAAATTCATATATAATGGCAATTAAAATCTTTAACTCTTTACCCGACGAGTTTAAATATTTCCCAATGACAAAGTTAAAAAACCAACTTCATGAATGGCTTTTACTTAATTGTTTCTATACTGTTAATGAGTATCTTGATCACAAAAATCAAAATAAATTACATATTTAAAAATCTGTATCCAAAAATGCTTGAATTTTTTTGTTGTGAATTTATAAAGGACTTTGATAGTTGTAGAATAATTGAAGACGTGAGTGGATGAAGGTCATAACTCGCATTCTACCAGTTTTGAGTAAATCAAGATTGAAGTTTCACTATTGTTTTTTGAGATAAGTTGTTAGAAAATTGGTTTTTGATTTAAACTATAATGCAAAGCTGGGTAAACAAACTTAAAAAATTAGGGTATGTGAGCAATTAAACACTTTTAATACTTTATGGTATATAATTTCGAAAAAAACTGAACATAACTCTTTCTTTCACTAACATTTTAAAAACATTTTGGCATTTTAGCTATTTCAAATTAGGTGCTAAGTAACATAATGTACTTAAAGTATTACAAAAAGGTAAACATTACTTAAATATTCCTTAAGACTTTATAAATAGAAACGTAAGCTAATAAAACAGGGATCAATCTTGACAATAAAATAAAACAGATCAAAATAATACTACTTTTCAATTAAAATCGACTCTTAGAAGTACCGATATTCTTGCTTTACGTACTTAAGTTGGTCTCAGAAATTTTCATTTTTTTTCCACTGATACGGTAGTATATTTTCCGTTCATAACGAAGAAGATAAGTTCAAGAACGGAAGAGTCGGAAAGAGACGTCCTAGGCGAAAGTTTTTTCGACCAAATTGGCGATATATTGAAAACGGGCCAAATTAGGAGTACCCTTAATCGACGAGCATGCATGCGTAGGTATATGGATGTGGAGGAGGCGAGAAAGTTGTGTCAGAATCGTGCCAAATGGTAGTCTGTAGTCTCTGCCTACCTCTCTGAGTGACAGGCGTGAGTGTTTAGGTTTATGTTTTTTTCTATCCTACCTACCTAAATCACAATCCGAGTCAATAAGAATGGCCAACCTCAGGGAATTTGTGATCTATTACTTTAAAATATCCTTTTAATATAAGGTATTGATGCAATGCAATCATGTTAAAGTTTTTGTTCTGTTCGGCACATGAATCCGACCAGATCAATAAATGATCTTTGTTTTTGACAATTTGGATCAACCTCCAAAAATCTTAGAAGTGCGTTTCCAGGTTCACCACTTCCGCGATCCGCTATTATATGGTGACCGACAGCAGCTTCCAGTAATAATTTTGCCCTTGCTTTGCCTCCTGCCATTACTTTTCCATTTTGCCAACGTTTATTCACTATTATATATAATATTTTTGTACACAACACTCCCTACAATACGCACTCTGTTAGAAAGCCCGCGAGAATGTGATAATCTTAATGACAGAACGAAAATCAAAACAATTGACTGATGTGAACGAATAAAGGTGCTATGTATGTTACATAACACCTTCATTCACGGAGAAGTGATGTCATGTCATTCGATTACGTTCGCTGAGTGGAAGAAAGTGTTATGTTCGTACATGTCACTTTCTTCCACGACAAAAAAACAAAACTTTTACTTTATTTATCAAGAACGTAGTGATATGGGCTCATACCTCTTTCATCCAGTACCATTTTCAAACTAAACTGTACACAACACCTTTATCAACTATCTATTTTTGAAATACGTCTTAAATCGAGAGTTTTAAGGTCTAAAATCATTTTATAACGACATATCACCTTCACCTATGCAAAAAAACACCAAAACCTGAAAATGCGACATATCACCTTCATCCACTTATGTCTTCAATTATTAGTTAGTTAATTTTACTGTTTTTACATATGAATATTTTGATATTTGTAAATAAGTTAAATTCATCAAAAAATTGTTCTATCTAATTAGTCAAAATTTGCACGCCTCGACGAGGCAGAATGTATAGGAACTTTCATGTTTTAATATTCTTATAATATCTACCTACATTCTATGCAAATAAATAATTATGAATTATGATTATGTGATAATGATGATGTTGGATTACGCATAAATATTTTCACAGCTTATTTATTATCCTTACAATAAATAACTAATCTTTTTTCATATTTCAGGAAAATATATGCATCCGAGATATTGTTATTAAATTTAAAATCTTAATGTAATATTCATATAAAATAAGACAATATTTAGCGGAAAAAAATATGGTTGAAGCAAAATGCTTTGGGAAATTCCAATGCAATATTCGCCCACGACGAGGAGAAATTGTTTAATACAACCGCCCTTCTATGTCGTCCGCCTTTAATTCCTAAGAGAACTCATTTCATGCAGTCCGTCGGGGTAGGTCTACGTCTTACCTATTTTGGCCGTAAAATAATAGTGTCTTGCTGCTGTGAAGTTCCACTCTCAACAGGATAGAACGCCAGTAGAATTAGGCCTACTATATATGAAGTGGGGAGCAGGTGTCCATTGACTGCCTAAGCGGCCACCACTTCTGGTGGGCTGCATGTCCATTAAACCCTATTTTTTTACAAAAAAAAATGTCTTATTTTTCCGTAAGAATTAAATCACTGCATTCATCGAAACATATATAACAGAACGCGAATAACCCGGGTTCGATCCCCGCCGGCAACAATAAAATTGTTAATTGAAATTTTAAGTGCTGATTTAGCACGTGCTCGGCGGTTAAAGAAAACATCGTGAGGAAACCTGCATGTCCGAGGAATAAGAAAATCAAAATATTTCGAAGACATGTGAAGTTCACCAACACACATTGGGGCAGTGCGGCGGACACTTCCTTGCCCTAAAAACCCTCTCAGAAATGAGGGGAGGCCTGTGCCCAGCAGTGAGACGTATATAATAATAATATAATAATATTCCACAACTATCACACAACGCCGTCTAGTCCCAAGCTAAGCAGAGCTTGTGTTATGGGTACTAGACAACTGATGAAACATACTTATATATTTCTAAATACATAAATATTATAGATAAATTACACCCAGACACAGAACAAATGATCGTGCTCATCACACAAACATTTGTCCTGGGTGGGAATCGAACCCACGACCTCCGGCTTAGCAGTCAGGGTCACTAACCACTAGACCAACAGGCCAGTCATAGGCTGTAACTTTACAATTTTTTACTTTATTAATCGAAAATTATACAGTTTTAATTGTAAAACAGTATGATGATCAATGCAATCGAAAGATTGTTAACTTACTCTTTCAGAAATACCACTAAACACATACCACAGAATAAATAATAGGTAATACTAACATCGGTATGATCGAATATCCTGTTTAAATATTTTATCAATAGAGACAGCCCTTGGCTATTTGTTTAATGATGACGCAGTATTCAAGGTTTTTTAGCGATATTTGATGTTTGAACTGTTTTCTCAAGCATGTTTTCTTGTTAAATTCCTTTATCACTATTTAAAATAAATATACGATTTTATTCGTTTATAGAATAAGGGGAAACGAAGATGAGGAACACCTGATGTTCATCCAGAAGAATCGTATACGTTACTGGCCTTTTAAAAAGGAGTAGTCTACTCCTTTTCTTGCAGGTTCTCCTAAGAAGACTGATCCGCAAAATTTTCCGGAGGTAGCCGATTCTGCGAAGAAGTCATGTGAGGAATGAAACTGCTAGTAAACTGTACAGTACTGGACCACCAGGCACCCGGATTGTGTGGATTGTATCATGAATTTTGTCACGAAGTAAAATGGTGAAATTTGACTGCTGTAATGTATTCCAAAAAATATAAATGCGATAAAAATTGCAAAGGTGTTCAAGATCTATTCTCAACGCTAGTGAATCGAGCCGATCAGAAGGAACTCTGTCATCAACGATTCGGGCCGATCTTTGCTGAATGCGGTCAAGTAAAAGTAGCTAGCACAGGGGTGCCCCGACACAGAAATGACAACAGTATTCCATGTGAGATGAAATACTGTCCCATTCTAGTGAGCACGCCACGCATTTTAGAGGCAAATTTAGCCTTCCCTTTGAAGTGAACTTAGCTGAACGTTACTCGTAATATTGGCGCCGAGGATCCCGATGCTCGCTGAGGAAGCAAGAAGAATGCTTTAAATTTAAGCAGACACGACACATTTATGAGTTTAGTTAAACGATAAGTATTTTACGAACTTTTGAAGTTGTTTATCGTAGAATAAGACAAATTTTCCAAAGGAAATGACTTTTTCCAGTAAACTTTAGCTCACTGTATACTTGTACAGAATTATTAAATTCAATAATTCACAGGTATTTTTGCTAATCTTATTTGTTACATTTGGTTCATCCTCATCGTAATAGCCAAGTTCAAAAATTTTGTTAAATTTTAAAAATATAAAATGCTAACTGTGAAGAATATAAAAGAAACCTTCAACTAGAAGCGGTTAACAGCAAATTAAAATAGGATTCAAACTATTTTATTGGAGGCCAAACCGCAGCGTCCATATTTCAAACTAGTTGGTCCTATTCCAAGTTAGGAGTCGGCGAGTTTTGATTGTTCCAAGCCATTGTTCGGCTGGCGTCGTTATAGCACGACGTATCTCTTCTAGAACTAGCTGTAAAAGATCAAACGCTCTATCAAACTTTTAAAAAGGAATAATTCCCTTCCAATTTTTATTGGAACGATTACATAACAAGTTTAAAAAGACTTAAATGTTTTTAAATACCGGTTTCATCTTGGTAGGATCTAATAATGTGGCGTAAATGGAGTAATTTACATTTAATATAATCATAATTTTTTCGATTTTTCTTAGCATTTGCATTTGAACTGTGTGCTTGTTTTTCCCTCTTTAATTAGGAAACGACGACAGACAGATACTTCAAAACATTATAAAAACATATTTGTGTATTTAGTTTCTTCTGGCATGACGAGATTCATAGACTACTAGACTAGAGTACATCATTTGTTCGGAGTATCAAAATAATGTGATACCTACGTGCGGTACCATCTGCAAACATCGGGGACTTAACGTGTTCTCTATCTCTAACCGCTTCTGAGCACTGATGTACTTTGGTCCGTCTATAATTATTGTGGAAATTTCAACAATTTTGTAGATTAATTTCAAAACAGAGCTATCACATTTATTTGACATCACATATAACTTAATCTAAGAAAAATATTTTTTATATATTCTAATGGATATAGATTCAGTTTGAATTAATTTAAGTTGCAGCTTATATACGTCCCACTTCTGGGCACAGACCTCCGCTCATTTCAGAGAGGGTTTTAGGGCAAGGAATTGTCCGCCGCACTGCTGCATGTTGGCGAACTTCACTTGTCTTCGAGATATTTTTTTCTTATTTCATTAACAATTTCGTTAGTGCCGGCAGGGATCGAACTCGGCACGCTCGCGTATTGTGAAATTTACAGAGAGCGCTAACCATCTGAGCTAACATGTCTCCTTCTTCTTCTTTTAATATTTTTGTAAAAAAAATATCTCATTTTATTTTTATTTACTCGCTATATAATATGTAGATATTATATAGCGAGTAAATAAAATTTATATATTATCATATATAATTTTATATATTATTATATATAGAGATTTTAAAACGATATTTTATCCTTTGCAATAAACAAATGAATGCCAAAAAGTAGTCCAAAGTCCGTAAATATGACGAACACCAAACGTATAGTTCATAGTTTTCTAAAGTTTTAAAAATTATTGTATGTATTGTTTTTTAATAAGGAAGTTAACTAACTTTATTCATACATATTTAAAAGATACTACTAAAAACGTGCAACGATCACTACTACACTGTGCTGTACCACAAATAATCCACATCTTGGCTTTACTAAATAGCTTACTAGTTACACTTGCTATTACGAGTACTACGCTAAACTATTAAATAGCGATAATTATGACTGCAGATATGTCTTGCTTAGTATCTACGTCGTGTAATGACAAAGTAACAAGATACAGGCTTCACTGCATTCTAAGAGTTTAATGTGGCAAATTATGGATTATCGTACTACTCATACTCATGGAATTGTTTGTTTCGTGTTTGGTATGTATTTAATGGAGAGGAATTAAATTTTTATTTAAAGTATGTTTGGATTCAATAAATATTATAATTATTATGGAGTATTAATAGAGTATTCTCACCTGGTTGAGCTAAATAAATATATAAAAGGAAATGATAAATATACATAAATATATATTTAATATACTAGTCTTTTTTTTCACATGCAAATTTAGTACGTTACCTATATTGTAGTATATTCCGGATTACTTTTTTTACTGTGAGGCAATAATACGTGAAAGAAGTGGCCTATAACACTGATAATTTTCATTACCGTTTCATCATCAATTTTCACAAATTATAAGGTACTACTAATTTAAAAACCTTTTCATCTGGCAGTTGGCTTAAGCCATGGGTTGTGGCTGTTAACCCTTACCACTAGTAAAGTAGAGTGGACATGATTTAAATTTTTGAAATTAAAAATTACTTTTAAATAAAATTAAAAACATCTATGGAAAAGAAAGAAAGAAAGAAAGAAAGAAAGATTTATTGCAGCACGCCACAAACATCAGTAGGCACTTAAATTTTGACACATCAATTATAAACATTATAACAAACAAAAACAAAAATAGGAAACAAAACAACAATTTGACGGATAAAACAATTTAAAAGTATTAATACTTATAGATTATAATTTAAAAAAAAAAATAGAAAGACAAAAAGAATCGTTTCTCATATTGTACGAGTATGTCGTGGCGAGTCATACAAACGGACCTCACTCAGCTTATGCTGTCGCCGGAGCAACAGCGCTGGTTTTCAGTGGGCCCAGTGGGCTGGTTTTCTATGGCATATGCTTCTACTTCGTTCACCTATAACACTATTTTTTCCCTACGGTTAAAAATCACCCATATTAAAATATGTATGTCGCACTTGTAGGCAAAGTAGGATGCCCTCCTCCCCACACTGAATGGAATAAGACATGGAAGTAGATAGATGCAGGTAATTTGTGATTTGCGGCATTTTTTGATGAAGGCCTATGTTTTGCAGTGCACTTGTGAGGGATAGTGATGATGACGATGTTGATGATAAAATAAACTGCAGAATTACTAGTGTGAGTGTATCAACTTTATATATATATATATATATATATATATATATATATATATATATATATATATATATATATATATATATATATATATATATATTACATCAGATGATTTTTTTTCTTATATATTCGTTCCGTATCGTGTCGACTAAATTTGGAATAATTATTGTAGGCCATACAAACACTTATACCGTGCGGGAATCGAACATTAATTATGCATTACCGCAAACAAACGCTTAAATTTTTATTATTACATTATGATACTTATTATCTATTATTTTATCGCAATAGTAAAAAAAATGAGTTTTACTCTTAATTAACTAGTTTCCGATTATTAGTTTTAGGAGAGTAATTTTCAATTCTCTTTTTGTTATAAAAAATGAGGATTTGGTTCGAAAACTATGAATTTTATCAATATAATATTTAGCTATATTTTATTTTTTATAAATTCATATTTTACGTAATATTGACGAAGTAAAGACAAGGACATGGTTAGACATAATGAAGTTGGATTTAATCGGGCAAATTGTTACGATTTTACTACGAATGTAATTTATTGGTCTTATTTTACTTTCTCTATTTTAATATAACAAAAACTACCGCCCCCGGGTGGGCTCGAACCACCAACCTTTCGGTTAACAGCCGAACGCGCTAGCCGATTGCGCCACGGAGGCGACGGTAGTGAACTCAAAATTATCTGCTATGTGCTGCTTACCAAAATGGTACGCTATTTTTACCTATCAATATCAATAAATACAACAAAAGCAACACAACACGATAAAAGCCAATATCATTGAAATAAACATACAGAGATAAGCGATAGTCTTATTAATCGTAAGAAATAATATCAGTTTTATTTCTCGATTAATAAAATAATTTTTTTTCTAACGTACAATTTCTTCAATAATAATAAATATTTAAACAAAGTATATATTATTAAATATATCTGATTTATGGCTGATTTTTCACAAAATATATTCATGGGATCAAACACAAGACAAACATATCTATTTAAAATTACAATAATTGTACAAATAAAAACGTTCAACTATTTCATTTTTATATTCAGTAAGGTTATTTATTGGATGGATAACTTTTATCTGATGATAAAAAATTAGCCCTTAATTTAGTTCGTTAGTTTAAGAGAAAGTAATATTTAAACAAGAGGTAGAATTAAAAATTTTGTACAACCGACTTCCTAATGTATTCGAAGTCAATAAAATACGCATTATTAAAGGATAACTCAAAAACTACTGGTCAGACCTTGATAAAATTTATATGGGACCATACGTGAAACCAATTTTCAAATAAAAAAGAATCATCAAAATGGGTTCACCCAGAAAAAAGTTCTGAATTAACCACACATTAAAAAATATACAGTCGAATTGAATACCCTCCTTTTTGAAGTCGGTTAAAAATAAATAAAATTAGGCCTTTTTGTTTAAGTTAAAAATGTCAATATTTACGTCCCACAATCGGGCACAAGCCTTGTTTCATATCTGAGAGGGTTATAGAGCGAGTCCCATCGCGCTTTAGGTGTATGTTAACGTTCAAAATCCTCATAATATTTTATTCCTCAGTCATGCAGGTTTCCTACCTTACCATGTTTATCATCACTGCCAAACACATGGTAAATCAGGACTTTAAATTGCTAATAACAATTACATTGGTATCCGCCACTGAATACTATAAAAATACCGTGGTGCCGGTGGGGAACAAACTCGGGTTGCTCGCATAGCCGTGAAATTACGGCTAGCGCTTAACAACTGAACTATCACGGCCCTTTTATATATATATACAAATCAAATTATCTTCGTTAGTCTTGCAAAAGCTAGCACGAAAATGGCTCAACCGAATTTTAGATGAGTTTTTGTGTATATTTGCGTGGCTCCCTGGATGGGTTATAAACTCAATGGAACCCGATAAGTGGCGCTGTTGTGTAGAACCAGAAACTACCCGTGCGAAGCCGGGATGGATCGCCAGTTGCTATAAAGATATTTGACATTATTTGTATGATTAACTATTTTCAGCTAAGTATTCATTACACTACTTTCTTTTGGAGCCTTACTGCAGCTATATTACAAGCCGTAACGCGAATGGGTCGGCTCGACCAGGGAAGGGCCAAAGGACCACTCTCTGGCGGAATAACAACGTAAAATGGTAGCTTATTACTGTTGTGTTTCGTACGGTGAGTGTAGAGAACTAGAAACTCTTTTGGAATGGAGACTAGGCATTCTTAGTCCTAAGGGGTGACAACGCATCTGCATTGCGATTCTTAATCGAGGATGGATGTATAATTTATAGACTGAATGACTGAATCGAAATCGAATTTTAAACGCAAGGAATTAAAAAAAGTTTATTTTAACGCCAGAAAATTGATATTTTCATGACATGTAACATAATTAATGTTCGATTCCCGCACGGTATAAGTGTTTGTATGGCCTACAATAATTATTCCAAATTTAGTCGACACGATATGGAACGAATATATAAGAAAAAAAATTATCTGATATAATATATATATATATATATATATATATATATATATTCTATAAAATCTACTGCTGCATATAGACTTCACAACACTAAGCATGTGGGTCTGCAAAGTTGATACACTCACACTAGTAATTCTGCAGTTTATTTTATCATCAACATCGTCATCATCACTATCCCTCACAAGTGCACTGCAAAACATAGGCTTTCATCAAAAAATGCCGCAAATCACAAATTACCTGCATCTATCTACTTCCATGTCTTATTCCATTCAGTGTGGGGAGGAGGGCATCCTACTTTGCCTACAAGTGCGACATACATATTTTAATATGGGTGATTTTTAACCGTAGGGAAAAAATAGTGTTATAGGTGAACGAAGTAGAAGCATATGCCAAATTATTCCAAATTTAGTCGACACGATACAGAACAAAATCCTACTGTGTCCATTATAAATTAATATATATATATATATATATATATATATATATATATATATATATATATATATATATATATATATATATATGGTATAGTAAATAAAAATTAATATACTTACAGATAATGCTCTTGACTCCATAATATTCCTTCGGTTTTAGAACCTCCTCGAATTTTTGTATAGGTTGGCAGAGTACCCATAGACTATCGGTGTGGTTCTGACCCTTGTGAGGTTGTGAGAGAGGTAAAGCAACTCCTTGGGAAGCTACATGCATAGACAACGCCTGCCTCAAGCAGCAAGAATTCACTATGTGTATGTCTCATTTGCTGTAAATACTATGGGTCAGTGGAGTCCATGCGTCACTGTTGAGCAAAAGAGCTGATTCTTTTCTTATCTAGGCTTAGTTTTGCGATTTAGCGAAAAAACGCATTAATTGTATTTGTAAAATAGTAAGGCTTTAAGAAATTGAGTTTTCATGCTTTATACACATTTTATGTAAAAAAACAGTAAAAATATGACTACGAAAGTATGATAAAGACGCATTGAAACCAAACGGTTTAATTTGTACAATAAAATAATGGAATAATTTACCCGTCTGCCTTTCTCCCTCTTTACAATGTTGTTTACTACCCAACTTTTTCTCAAAGTAAATTTGAACAATATAATAATACAGTAAATATAAAATGTATACTTATTCACCGTAAGTGGCGGTACCCACACCGTAATGCGGGTGTCGTAAGAAGCGGCAGAGGGTAACGGAAACCGAAGATGGGGAGCAACAATATTCCAATGATAACTCACAATTATAAAAAACTGCGGATGCCAACCTTCGTGCCAAGCTTGGCAACTAAAATCCCCCATATTTATAGTCTGTAAAGGGTGGATGGATGTGTGATAATATTTTATTTCAAGTAACATGATCCATATTTGTTAATAACAATTAAATATATATACAATATGTAACGTAATTAACGCACACCCTCAGATACCCCAATTAGTATATTATGTTATAATCATAGATACACTGAATTTTTAGTTAAACATTTTTATGCACTGATTAATTTTAATAGGTATATATATACAACATATATATATATATATATATATAAATATATATATATATATATATATATATATATATGTGTGTGTATATATGTATATTACTATTAAATACCTAAAGTCAGTAATTATTTCTTTATTTTTTATAAATATGAAGAAGAAACTAAGATGCAACCAAGAAATGAGGTGACTACGGTGTAATGCCTGATAGTTTGCAAGTATACTGGCTCTTTCTCTTCTTTTTGCTCTAATTCCATATAACACGCACATTAATTTAAAAGAAAATAGTACCACATTTATTAAACCTCCATTTACGAGTTCGCTGTGTTGTTAACAAGGCTGGCTTGGAAACATTTTCAATAGTTCATTTTACGCTTTCACCGTCGGAACTAGGCGCGCCCCTGCCTGTAGCTTGTTTGATATTACTACAAATATCAACACTAATGTATCAAAGGCCCTGTCTGTGTGTTAACGTTTTTTTTTATAAAATTAAAATGACGAATGAACTTATAGTCTACCTGATCATACGTGGCTGCAGGCTAAGGCAATATATACCTGCAACTGTGTTTAGTACCGGTTTTATACGTGGTAGAGCCATGGCCCATGCCTATGCAGTGGTCCATGCCACAGCATCCACTTATCATCAGGTGGACTATGTGCTCGTTTGTCACCCTTATTCTATATAAAAAAAAACAATTTAAACTAAGGAGAGCCATGGTCCATGCCTATGCAGTGGTCCATGACACAGCATCCACTTACCATCAGGTGGACTATGTGCTCGTTTGTCACCCTTATTCTATAAAAAAAAATTTAAACTAAGGAGAGCCATGGTCCGTGCCCATGCAGTGGTCCATGACACAGCATCCACTTATCATCAGGTAGACTATGTGCTCGTTTGTCACCCCTATTCTATAAAAAAAACAATTTAAACTAAGGCTATGTCCTAAAATAGAACCCAGTGCACTGTCTAATGCAAATGACGTCATGAATGACGCTATACTGGTGATTCAATCCAAAACATAGGGCAGTATAATATGACGTCATATATTTGCGACATATTGGAGAAGTGTTTATTTTAAATGTTGCGATTATTTTATCATTTTGCGGAGGATCTCCTAATGGAGATACCAGCAATTATTCTATAATTTTTGGTATTTTGAATAAATAAAAACAAATTCTGGCATGCTTCATTCAGCGTACACACAATAAAAAATTGTTTTATTATGGCCGGATATCCGATACAATATGGCGGCGGCACGCCAGTACAATATAGCGTCAATTGATGACGTCATTTGTATTCGGCAGTATACTGAAAACGTTTTGGAACATACCCTAAGAAGGCTACGGATGCGTTGTCACATTTGAAAAGAATGAAATTTCCCACAATTTGCAATTATACTTACTGGTTCTCTGCAATGCACTCAGAACACCAGAACAAAAAAAAATCTAAAGGAATTGTCCGACTGCTTCTTGTCACTTGCTATATTGGGCAGCGAATAAACATTTTTTATAGAATTAGGGTGACAAACAAGCACAAAGTTCGCCTAATAGTAAATGGATCCTGTGGCCCACAGATATCTACATTTAACCTCGATTAAGAATCAAAATGCAGATGCGTTGTCACCCCTAAGAACTAACACGTAATGCTTCAATTCCAGTAAAACGGGTCTCCGGTTTTCACTCTTTATACGAAACACAGCAGCATCAAGCTGCTATTTTACGCTGGTATTCTCTGAGAACATAGTCCTTCCCCGATCAAGCCGACCCTTTCCTACTACAACCATAATATAGCTGCAGTGTGGGTCTACCACGTATCTGGGGCACGGCAGTGCCCCCGAAAAGTCGAACAAAAAAGCGGCATGGCCGTACCATACTTTTCTCGAAGCAATTCAGGCCATTTTCGACACCCTATAACTTCGTTGTGGATAAAACTAGAAACCTGAATTTTGCACAAGTAGGCATTCTATATTTTAAATTTCATTCAATTTGAACCAGTAGTTAAGGAATTATAGTTAGTCCAAGTTTCTTAATTTTGTGACTCACTGACTAACCGATCATCAAAACTCTAAGGCACTTCTAGCGGACATAGAAGCTTCGAACTTAGAACACAAGGAGTGTTTAGTATATAAATTAAGGAAAAACTAAAATATTTTTCAATTCGGTCCAGTTTTCTAGATAAACTAACTGCATAAATAACTTTGTAATCCCATATAAATATATAATATTACAAAGTTACATTTGCAGTGAATGAATCAGTGTACCTATATATGTACAGGTGTAGATGTACTTTGTTGGTAATCAAGAAGTAGAAGGTACCGGAAGGAAAAGAGTAGGACTATCTGCGAAAAGAAATAAGTTGCCATCAAAAACATAACTTGTAAAAAAACAAGTCTCTAAACTCAGTTCTTCTATCGTAATAAGTTGTGAGATCCATGTAATACCAAGTCGTTTAATTTATTCAGTCCCTACTTAAGGGTCCTTCTGCTTTAAGTTATTACGTAATTAGCTAACAAAATAATATGTTATTGTGACCATATCAATATTAAAAATCTTTTATGTTTTAAATAAATAGATTGACTCGTGACGATCAGGACATGCAAGAAGTTAGTGTATGCACCTGGCTCGAGACCACATTTTATGGCATTCCTTGGTGTAGACCTATGTGCAGCGGGGGTCTTGTGAATATCCGCAATAGTGAATAGAATAAAATAGAATATTTTTTATTAAATATAGATTTCACTAGTAATTCTTATTGAATGTCATTTTGTTACTTTTACCACTGTTATGAAATACACCTCTGTCGGGGCAGAAATCGGTATGAAACCCAGCGGGTTTTACTTTAAAGTATCTTAAACTACAGGAACAAAAGGTTGTCAAAATGATGACGAAGATAAGTGCTTGTCAAAAATTTTATTCGGCACTGAACCATGGCTAAAATATTAGTGTAATTCGTTCATAGCAGTAGCTAGTATAAACGAAATTATTGAAGCAAACATCACCGCTAACAGGCTTATGACCTAGATTTACTCTTAAAGGTAAATTAATAGGAATTTTACACTAACTTTATTTTGCAATATTACATAGTTTTAAATTGCGAATTAAGTAATAAGTACTCTTACTACAACTCTTTTGCGATATTTTTATTTAGTTAAAGTAAAGTTATATAACCTGAATTTATTGTTTAATTTAATCTTAAAAAAATTAAAATCTTGATACTTTAAAAAGTAAAAATTTTGATACTTTAAAAAGTATCAAGCCTTTTATTTTTTAATAAACTTTTTTTAGCAAACTGCCTATCAAAAGTTGTAGATTGCTTCATATATATTTTCTATAGTTGCGGTGTAGTGGCTGTATAAGAATATACACTACCCCATATCATCTTGTGGGTGTCGTAAAAGACGACAGAGGGAAACAAATCAGGATAGGGGCAGCAGCGTCTTCCCAATAACGATGTAAAATAAAAAACTGCGGTTGCCAACCCGCTCGCAATGCGTGGAACATATGGCAAATATACCCCGTATGAGGCTATCTATGGGGGTTGCCAATGTTCAGCAGTGGACTTTAAAAGGTTACGGTAACAGTAACGGAGTTGTAATCAGGAAGATGCCGCCCTTCTTCTCTTTCCTCTGTCCCTCTAAAAACGCCCGTGTGTTGAAATAGGATAGTGGATATTCTTACGCCACCGCCACCGTGAAACTTAATTAATAGTACTGGTAATGGTTTAATTAATTTTATTCATCATTTTTTTAATATAAAACAAGGTTGACAAACGAGCACATAGTTCACGTGACTGAAAGCAGATGCTGTGGCCCGTAGACATCTATCCACGAATAGGAATCAAAATTTTATTTTGTGCTGTAGACCACGGATACACGGGTAAACAGTTTAAACAAAGAAGGCTGTGAACATATGCGTTGTCACCCCTGAGGACGGTTGCCTACAGTCACCATACAAAACTATTGAGCATATGGTCCTTCCACAGTTGAGCCGACTCATGTGTGCTTTAACGTTAATATAGTTACAGCATATTGTGAGCCAGTAAGTATATTCAGCCAATATATTTGGAGGACAAGTAAAATTACAGGCATTGCATTTACTCGCTGGTGGTAACGCATCTGTAGCGATCTTTATTTGAAATTGGTTGCGCGTAGATTGTTTGAATTTAAGTTTTATAAATTTATGGCTATTACACCATAAAAGGTCTAGTGGATCACTGGTCTAGTGATCCTATACGCAATTGACTACCATGAGATTCCGGGTTTGAATTCCGGGTCAGGCCATAACAGTTATTGGATTTTTGTATGAAAAATTCTCTGTCACAGCCCGTAGTCAGGAAGTTGGCGGCGTTTCACCCTCGTATCTCGGAACGCACGTGAAGCCGTTGCCTCTGCGCCAGATCTCTCTCCAATCGTATCGGATTAACGTCACATCGAACTGTGGAAGTGAAGGACTAGAGAGTGCAAATGTGCATGCTCATACACTCGGGCACTATAATCAAAGTGTGACCAAAATTCGGTCTTGTAGACATTATTGTTACAGGCTATAAAGTTCACTTCTGAACACCTTACCCATAAATTGCCTTATAATTTGCCATTATTTCCACACTTGGCAGGCAGGTTGATAGCTTCTGTTTTTAATATTTTTTTGTTATCAGAAAGACGCTGATGCACATCTCTTGTTTCGATTCCCTCTGCCGTTTCTTAAAATACCCACATTACACTGCTATTTTATGCTAGTACTAAAAGTAATACTACATATGTGTAAAACTTTACTGGCATAAAATAGCACTATAACGCTGCTTTCATTTGTTTAGTATGACAATCTAGAGTCCGTACTATACTGTAAAGAAAATATTTCAAATTAGTCCTAAAGGATCAGATTTGTATGTCTATCGGCGTCAGCGTCCACTTACCACCGGGTGGACTAAGCTCGTTTGCTACCCATTATTGTAATAAAAGTCGTTGATTCAATTACTTGAGAATTTTAAATTATACAAAATAATTTAACAGATAGACAGAATTCCAATACTGAAATAAATAAAAATATCATGGAATCTGTCTTCTAGAACACCATAATTTTAGGCTACAAAGCCGTGTGTTAACCTATTATAGTTGTTATTATATTTAAAAAAAGATGTAATAAAAATACGTGTAGCGCTTTTAAGCCGCCTCCATTTATCATGGGCATTCATCACGGGGTTATTTGGGAGAGGTTTCGGGCTCTATGTTATAATTTCTATGACAGGCGTATTTTAAAATGGTAAGCATGTACGTTTTTAGACGTTAATATTTTACTAAGTAAAAGTGCTGGAATTTTTCATAGAAAATATTTTTTTTATATTTTTGATTTTTGTTTTAATTATTTTAAGCCAGTGCTTATTAAATTTATAGAGTATAAGACCGAAAAATTACTTACCGTACCGAATATTGGTAACTTATTGTTAATTCTATCTTGTATATGAAATAAAAAGATAATATAATAAAAAATAAACACTATTTATTTTACTAATCTGTAGCGTTCTTACTAAGTGTGCTCTAAGCTACTCTCTAAGCAATGTAAATAATAATATCCGTTGATAAATCTCTACTAATCTAAGTTTTATTCAGTACAATATCAAAAGGAGAGAACCCATTTAAATACTTAAACTAATCACCAAAATCTTCTATCTTAATCCAGATAATAAAAACCACATTCAATCTATTATAATTAACAAACGATGGAAATTAAGTCCAAAATGATCATCAAATAATTAATATGCCACTGCCGGACGATAATTAATATACACTTCGAAACGGAGTTAAGGGAATACGTAAATACAGCTGTCTTTGTCTGACGGTAGCTCAAAGAAAGAGTAGCCAGGTGTGTTCACTAATTGGGCCACCCGTCGGTACGGTCCTTAATTAACAGAGTGCAATTTTGTTGGAAGATGGGATTTTATTGCTCACCCATTACCTTAGTCAAAAGAATGTTCGACAAATATGTGTTTTCCAAAATTTTAATGCCTTCATTTGTTATACCACATGACGTTTAATTAGCTGATACCTACTACGTTGCAGGTCTTGCGTTCCAAACCAAACATAAATATTAAGGTGAATACAAATCGTTGGTTTTCTTGCCTGGTTGTGTTGACTATGTTGACTAACTTCAGGCAAGTACAAGCCATCACGGATCACGGGCAACTTGACACCAACGAGGCGAGATGCGGTTGTGGACCCTTTAAGGACTCCTATTAAAATACTATTTCCTTTTTTATCCTTTTTTATAATTTGAAACTGGTATCTTAGTTTCTTTTCTCAAGTTCATTGGAATCTTATAATGCTAGATGTAATGTATGCAAAAAGGCTAATCGTAAGGTACGTGAGGTTAATATGGTCACATTAAGCTTTGCTGCCATATCAAATCAAAACTGGGAGGAGGACAGAGACAAAAACAATCTCGTATACTATAACTAAAATATTAAGGAAAAAATAACAAACAAGCTTTGGCAATAATTAGAAACACTTCGAAAATCAACTTAAAGAACTAACTACAATACAAAATACTAAAATCGACTTAAATATTTCCTATAATGCTAACTGTCAAAATAGCGTCAATAAATTAGCGCCATTTTGACCCTTTACTATTTGATTGACTGATGAAGATCTATCGTATCACAGAGTCATCTATGCAAATAAGGCTGTTGTTTTAGATTAAGCAAGGATGGGAGCTTTGATAAGGATATAGAACGACAAGTGAACGCAGGAAATAGAGTAAATGGGGCCCTATACTCTATTGTGAAAAGTCAGAATGTGTTAAAAAAGGAACGTATGGCAATTCACGATGCTCTGTTAGTCTCAACTTTAACTTATGGTAGTGAAAGTTGGGTGTGGCAGAAGAAGCACGAGAGTAGAATAAACGCAGTAGAAACGCGATCGGAGTATGTTAGGGCTGAATCTGATTGACAGGGTGAGAAATTGTGTGATAAGAGAAGAGTTTGGTTTGCAAAATCATGTTGTGACCAGGATTAAGAAAGGAATGCTTTGGTAGTTTGGTCATGTAGAAATAATGAATGAGAAAAGAATGACAAAGCAAATTTAAGTTGCAGAAGTGAACAGCAGAGTCGGTAAGGATGTTCTAGGCAAAAATTTATCGACCAAATTGGCGATATATTGAAAGCGAGCCAAATTAGGAGTACTCTTAACCGACAAGCATGTATGCGTGGGTATATGGATGTGGAGGAGGCGAGAGAGGTCAGAATCGTGCCAAATGGAAGTCTGTAGTCTCTGCCTACACCTCTGGGTGTTTATGTTTATGTTGTGTTTTATGTTTATGTTATGTTTTATGTTTTATGTTTTTGAGTTATAACAAGGTGCCCATATTAACCTGAAGACCATATTACCCTCATGTACTATATATGATAATCCATCCATTTTAAATATATCCTTACCCGAACGATTTAGTAAAATTAATTTTATGGATTTTATCTAGTTTATGGAAACCCTTAAATTTCTCTTTTCCCAAACTTGTATTTTCCGTCAGTGTAACGTTTAAATTATAAATTTTGTTTTGGTTAACAAAGGTAGTCTTCCTGTGTATTTTAAATCACGAAACAGTCATAACTCATCGCCTACCATTCATACGTCACTTCAACATTGAGATATGGTATAATATTTTGGAGAAATTACCCAGAACGCGAAGAAATGTTTACGAGCAGTATGCCACTTGCAGGTTACCAATAGTTGGAAACCGCATTTCACTTAAAAACACTAATAATAAACGTCATAGAAACAAACTACGTGTGATAACCTCATGAAACAGCTCTATTATGAAAAAAAATCTGGTATGGCTCCTAAAATTTGAAATAAACTCCATAAAAATATCAAAGAGACAGATAATTTAGACAAATTTAAGAAATTGCTTACAGGTTTTTGATAAAAAAAAAGTATAGTATTCTATCAACGAATACTCGAATGATAAAATGAATAGTACCTACAATTAATGTCTCATTTATTTATTATATTTTTATATTCATGTTATTAAGAATTATGTAATGGATAATGAAACAATAATTTATGTAATTTTTCGTAAATATACTAATTGTAATTGGAATTGTGATGCTATTAAATATTATTAATAGTAATGCCAGGTGACGATGTTAACCGACAAATGAGATGTGAAGCGACAGTAGCCTAGTGGCATGGCGCGGACCGCGAACTTAAAAGGTCGCGGGTTCGAATCCACCATTCGACTACTGTCGTGAACCACTCCTAACACAAGCACTTTCAGCTTACCAGGAGTGGTTAAAGGGAATATTAGTAATGTTAATTAATAGGATTCGTAATATTTTTTTTGTAAAAAATTATAAATTGTAAATTATAAAATTATATAAATTATAAATTATATAAATTATTTTACCTATGTATTAGAAATAAATCATTTTGATTTTGTTTTATTTTATTTTATTGAAATCGGGTTTACGTTGTGTTTACCTTTAATTAAGGATACATTTATTCCTACTCTTTGATTATTATTAATTAGGTCATATATTATCATCGTCGTCGTCACAAGCCATCTCAAATCTAATGATCAACATAGGACTCTCCCAAAAAATGCTTTATACCACGGGTCTGAGCCATCTACATCCATCGACTTCCAGCATCCCTTATCAGATAGTCATTACATCTGGTGGGAGCTGCCCTACACTTTGCTTTCAGGCTGCCACTCTAAACCTTTTGAGTGACGCGTTTTATATTTTATATTGGATATAGCAGCACGAGCACACAATCCACCTGGTGATAAGTGTATGCTGTGGCCCAATGGACATCTACATCTATCTTTGATTACGAATCAAAATGCAGATGTGTGCCACCCGTGAGGACTAAGATGGAATGCCTCGTTACCAGAAAAAAGAGTCTCCAATACCCTACACTCGCCATACAAAACACAGCAGCGTTCAGCTACTATTTTACGCTGATATTCTGTGAGAGCGTGATTCTTTCCCGCTTCTTCGTGGTCTAGCTGACTCATTATACACTATACTTACTAATATAGCTGCAGCATAGGTCTCTTACGTATATACAACGTTTGATGCGTTCAGATGACTAACATAAAATGTCTCATTACCTGTAATTGTTACTGGCTCTCCCTTTAAAATTCATAGTATAATAATTCACATATGCGATTTGATTAAACCCTGAAACAAGATGCCTTTATTTGCGGCTTGCTTCAAATTATAAATATGAAGTAAAAGTAATTAATTTGATATAGAAAATTTAAATGAATCAGAAATGCGATCTAAATTAATTTCTACTTTTTGTGGCAAATAGTGATACTCATAAAGAATATAAATACTACAATAAACTCTCTCTACAGGTTGAGTAAACAAATACAAAAAAAAAACTTTTAAAATATTGTTCAATTACAAGATCATTATAGATTAGCTATCCCTGACAAAAATAAAAAGGTCGTAAAACTACATCACAGTATAGGACAAGACAGGTGCTAACAAAAACTACTCTTTGTTACCAAGTTATGGCTGCAAAAACCTGGACACAAGCACCATCTGTCGGCTGTCGCCGTCGGGAAGATTTATGGGAAGATTTATTACCTACTTTCGCGACGGAGAGACTGCGCTAGCATTCGAGTTTTCTATAAGATTTTATAAAGATAGAAAGAGCTATGACGTGTTGTTGAAGGTATCTAGTTTCTTTTAAAAATAATATTATTATATTTTTTTAAACGGAAGTGTCTATTCATATGACAATCGGACGATTGTGTGTTATTTATTTATACGAATATATAAGAAAAAAAATCATCTGATATAATATATATATATATATATATATATATATATATATATATATATATATATATATATATATATATATATATGTACGATCATGATTGCGACATTTGAACTTAGTTATACGAGTATCTGATTATCATCCTTTAATCATAAAATTAGCAAGAGCCTTTTAAAATAACTAAGCAAACGCCATGCATATAATTAGTATTTATTTTATAAACAAATAAGGCCTTACATTACTTAAAAAGAAAATTTAAGTTTTATACCAAATTATTTTTCATATTTACGAGAATACACATTAGTAAAACTATTTTACTTGCCTTTAAAATTAAGATAAAATTTATAAATTCAATTTTACGCAGATGTATTTTCACACCTTAGTAATAAGATATATTTTTTTAAGAATAAGATTTCTAGTTTTTATTCATAGAATAAGGAGGACAAATGAGCACACAGTCCACCTGATGGTAAGTATATGATGTGGCCCATAGACATCCACATCTATTCGCGATTAAGAATCAAGATGCGTTATCACTCCTGAGGACTAAAATGAAATACCTCTAGTAATACCTGCAGCGTGGCACTACCACGTATAAACACGTAAGAAATGTCGCTGCATTGTGTATAATATTTAACCTACCGTAAGAAAAAAGGCTCTCTATTTCCTGAACGTCCGTGTATATGTTTTATGTGCGGGATTTTATTAAGCTGTGCCCGATCGATTTTTATGATGTAAGAATGATGTAAGTTTTTAATAGTGCAAGACTACAGTTAGGTCAACGTTCCATTTTTTTTAAGTACATTCATTAAAAAAAAACTGATTTACGCTAGTATTTCATAACATTTTAAAATCGCAGTAAAACGTACTGAAATAAAGCTCAGAGAAAGTTTTTATGAGGAGAATATAAAAAAAAAATACATATCATGCGTGACGTACAGCCTTTCGTGACTTGGAATATTTTGTTACTGGTACACACAAAGTTGTATAGAAAAAGTTATAGTAGAATTTTCATGGATTAATTATTACCCTCAATAACCAAAATAAAAGCAAGGTTTATTTTAAAGTAAAACACATAAGGGCCGCTAAGATATATTATTAACTGCTTGGTAGCTTCAGCTACGGTGCTGCAGGTTACTAGTTCGATTACGGTGAATAGAATAGAATTTTTTTTTAATTCAATATAGATTTACATGCATGCAATTCTTACGATGATTGCGTTACAACTAGTCAAACACCCAGGGTCAGCCTAAATATAACTAAACTCCTAAAGCATTGGCAGGGATGCAAAATAACCTGTTTAACTGTTTTTACCTGAATGGTAAGACTAGAAACAGACCAAAAACCATATATTATAAGACTGGTATTTTTTGATTGAAGGTGGATCGCAGGAGATATAAATAAACTATTCACAGTGGGCCAATCAAATTAAGAGTACATTATTAATAAAATAACTAAGTATTTCTCTGTACCGTGGAGGCATTTTATATACATAAATTGCTATCGGATAAACAACCAGACTCGGAACAACTACTTATAGGGGCCATGCAAATATATGTGTCGTGCGGGAATGCGACAGCAAAGTAGCCAAACACTTTGCCCCTTTCCCTACAGAGCCGTCGACATTTCGTTATGTATAACCAAAATATTAATAAGTCCCAGTGGGTGTGAGGACATTATGCAAGCAGAAAGTTTATGGATGTAGGAAGCACAAATCGTGCTTTAATTATAATTTTAATTATATTTTTAATTATAATTATTCGAACCAAACGGTTTGCTTTATCGTTATTAATTTATATTAATTCGTACAGCAATGGAGTGAAATAATTTGACAACATCTGCCTCTCCATCTGATTACAACGTGGGTGTCTTCAAGGTAAGTGAACATGCTTTTGTTAAGCTAAATCAATACACTTTATATTTGATGATTATAAACTGTTTTTTTTTAAATCCCGCTGGGTTTCTGGCTGATTCTTCTGAGGACAGAGGTATTTTTCGAACCAGTAAATTAAGCACAAAAGTGACTTTAAATAAGTGTTATTTATAATCTATATTGAATAAAAAATATTTCTATTTATATTTACTATTTTCTGTTATATTCCGCTTACAATCAGGTGGAACAGTCGTCAACAACGGACTTAACAATAAAATAAATATATATATGAATTAATATAATAAATGTATATATGAATTATACCTACTTCTGCATTAACACATATGGATGAAGAATCCGAAATAAATGTTTGTGGTTTGATTTGTTTTGATTTGATTAATATATCATACCAATCAATTTATAATCTTATTACATACTCAAACATATGTAGTAGAATACAGCTTATAACACAGCTGGCTAGATAGGGAATCTAATAGAATTTCATCGGGCATATAGAAACGGAGTGCCCCATAAATCTTAGACAACCGACTGGGCCGACGGGATTCTACTGGCGCGTTAGTAGATTATCTATTAAGATTTATACATATGTGTCTTAAGATAATTGCAACACACGGAGAATGGTGGTAATAAAGACGATCGGATTTTATATAGTTTCATTTTACAGTGATCAACACTTATCTTTACTTACTTACACAAAAAAAAAAAAGATTTGGCGGGAACATGATTTATTCTTCTCTTTATAATCGTATAAATTATAGTTTGAAGTGAATTTTTACATGCGAAAGTGAAACATACAGAAAGTCTTGTGTTTCAAATTTATGATTATGAACCTTTACGGGAAACAATGAAAAATGTGTTATATAAGCCTCAAGTTATTTTGTTTCCATACGCACCTTAAGATACTAGCCATAGACTATCTACTAAGTTAAGCTGTCGTCAAAATCTTCCAAATAAATCGCAAGGCGATGTATCAACGTAGCGCGGAAAATTTTGTGCACGTTATTGTTAGTACAGTCGCGGCGCGGCTCCATCACGTGATGGGCAGGGCGTACAGGGCTATGTGGCTTCCCCGTGGCTGTTCAGCCTATTTATGGACAATTATTTGGAAAATTTGAAGAATGCGGGTTAAGAATGGGTGAGGTAACCGTCAAATGCCTTTAGTACTCCGATGATCAAGTTATATTTGCATCGTTGGTGGCCGAGTTGCAAATGATGGTTACATTATTGAACAGGTCATTAAAAGAAAGGGAATTGAAAGTGAATGCAACCAAGATGAAAGTTATGGTTTTTGAAAGAGAAGAATGTTAAACGATATATGAAATAAGAATAGAAGGAGAGTTGATCTAGCAAGTATATGAGTTTGTATATTTGAGATGTGTATTCAGCAGGGATGGTAGATATGATATAGATATAGAACGAAGAGTGAACGCAGAAAATAAAGTAAATGGTGCTCTACACTCTATTGTGGAAAGACAGAATTTTTTAAAAAGGCACGTATGGCAATTTACAATGCTGTGTTAGACCCTACTTTAACGTATGGTAGTGAAAGCTGGGAGTGGCAGGAGAAGCACGAGAATAGAATAAACGCGGTAGAAATGCGGTCATTAAGGAGTATGTTAGGGTTGAATCTGAGTGACAGGGTGAGAAATTGTGTAATATGAGAAGAGTGTGGTATGCAAAATAAAGTTGTGACGAGAATTAAGAAAGGAATGCTTCGGTGGTTTGGTCATGTATAAAGAATTAATGAAGGAGTAACAAATCAAATTTATGTTGCAGAAGTGAAAGGCGGAGTCGGAACGGGACGTCTTAGGCGAAAGTTTATTGACCAAATTGGCAATATATTGAAAATGGGCCAAATTAAGAGTACCCTTATCCGACGAGCATCTATGCGTAGGTATATGGATGTGAAGGAGGCGAGAGAGGTGTGTCAGGATCATGCCAAATGGAAGTCTGTAGTATCTGCCTACCGCTTTCGATGACAGGCGTGAGTGCTTATATATGTTGTGTATGTATGTACATACATATACTTGACATTCATTACCCTCCTTCTAGATCAGTCGGGTAAAGAGTATAATAAAGTAATATATATCTAATAAACAGAAATCACATGCTTTTTTTCTATAGTTGTTGTATAAAAAATTAACAAAACATTAATCTATCCTAAAGGAACATAATTTAATAAATGTCGTACAATATTAAACACTATTAAAGTAGGATGCATAACAGCAGGCGGCTGTCCCTTTTATAGTTTCACTTTATTAATGTGCGTTTTTAAAGAATTTATGTTTGACATGTGCCGTTGCGTGAACGCGCTACCTAGTGGCGCCATGTTTTTTTTTAAATATAATTTACTACTACTTCATGCAGATGGGATCAGTTTTAAAGTAATATATATAATATATTACATATATGACAAGAAATCACAACTCCATATCTCCCCGTTGGTGTCTTATAGGAGGCGACAAATACTTTGAAACAGAAGAAGGGCAACAGCATCTTTTTTAAAACTAACAGTAAAATCTCTGATATGAAGCGATCGGTGGGGAGGCCTATATTCAGTTTTTATTGGCATTGGATTAATGGATGGAATATACTAGTCAAAAAAAAATCAATTCACTCATTACTTATTTCACTACACTTACTAATTACTGTAATTTTTAATTTGTTTATGTTGAATTTTGTCCTACGTATAAATTTTATCTGATAATTGTAAAATCATCCCTTGTTTGCTGTCCCCAAAAATACAACAAGTTATTGAAATAAAAGTGTAATTTTTATATATAACCATTATCTTAGAAGCTGACATATAAAATTAATCTTTATGTCATGTTGTTTCCTTCACCGTAATTTTCGTCCTTTGAGAATTCTGAATAGCGCCATCTAGTGGCGCACTTTCCAACTTCAATATTTACATACATAAACATAAAAAATCACGTCTATGTCCCAAGGGCGTAGGCAATGACCACGGACTTCCATTTGGCACGATCATATTACGAGACTCTCTTCACGTTCACGTATCTCATACATGCTCATCGGTTAATCGTACTCTTGATTGTACCCATATTCAATATATCGCCCATCTGTCGGTCACTTCTGAAGTATAAATTTGCTTTATCATTTTACTCATTTGTTCTTTTTACATGACCAAATCACCGGAACAAACCTTTTCAGTCCTACTCACATGCTTCTTCTGCCACACCCACTTTCTCTACCAAAAATCAAGAGGAAGCGGATACATAATATTTTATTCAACTAGGGGTAAATATTTTAACATTACGTTATAAATACTTCAAAACAACAAAGCGGGCTGTTACAATATCATAGGTACACCAACAGTATTTCATAAGCTAGCCCGTGGAGTGGCTCAACTTATAAAGCAGTTCCTGCAATTAAAACCGACCTACCTATGAGTATTAACCTAACCACGTTTATTACAAGTTGTTCAAATTGAGGTACACGTGTATTTTAGCAGATTGCTTCAGAAAAAGGGGTTAACGTAAATTTTAATTTTGTCGCTGTAGATGGGCTCATGTTTGGGGTTCCGTAGTCAACTAGGAACCCTTATAGTTTCGCCAAGTCTGTCTGTCCGTCTGTCCGTCCTCGCTTAATCTCTGTGACCGTTAGCACTAGAAAGCTGAAATTTGGTACCAATATGTGTATCAATCACGCCAACAAAGTGGTAAAATAAAAATTGAAAAAAAAAATGTTTTATTAGGGTAGCCCCCCTATATGTAAAGTGGGAAGTGATTTTTTTTAATTTCAACCCTAACGTGTGATATATTTTTGGAAAGGTATTTAAAAATGAATAGGGGTTTACTAAACTCATTTTTTGATAATGTCAATAATATCGGAAATAATCGCTCCAAAAGTAAAAAACAATGTGTCCCCCCCTCTAACTTTTGAACCATAAGTTTAGAAAATACGAAAAAAAACCTGAAAAGTAGAACTTTATAAGGACCTTATAGGAAACTCATTTTGAACTTGGATGGAAACAACAGTACCCACTACCGGGAGCAGTTGCAGGAGCGCGGAGTGCTGCTGGAGCGCGAACATAATGGATAACCACCTTTAGACTCATCAGTGGGAACACTTATTGTGACGGACGGGAAACTACGGAACCCTACACTGAGCGTGGCCTGACACGCTCTTGGCCGGTTTTTGCTAATAATAATTGACTTATTCTCGTTAAATTACATGTCTGCGAAACAAAATTATCTTTTCCTTAAGATTTTATTGTTTTATATAATATTGTCTATATTACCTACAAAATGATGGTTTTTTATACGATTTATTTAGAGGACAACCTATTTAATTTCGATTTTAATTTCAGATAATTTATTCAAAAAGATTTAAATCTGGTTAATTATATTATAACTGTTTAAATTTTAATGATATGACAAGAACATTATTCACAATACACTTCTTAAACCATCCCCAAGGGATTCAATTGTGCTGAAATTCGTTAAACCATCTGGCACGGCATTTACTCATAAATGCCATTAGAAATTCATCAAACTATATATCCTGTTTTAGGCAACATATGATATCATAAACTTGCAGTGCGCGAATAAGTTCCCGTTGCTTATTCATTTTTCACTGAAACACTATATTTTTATTTACTATATAATTTTTTTTAAATCCCAACTTTGGTATACAGAATATAACTAATCGTAATTTAAAAGTAAATAATAGCAAGTCAATCAAGCAAAATTTTCTGCGTGTTCTACCATAAAACAAATTTTAATACTATTATGTTGTCCCGCAGTCGGAACACGCTTTAACTCATTTCATCCGTAATTTAAACATGGCGGATGGAAACATTTTTAAATGCACGAAACTGCGCTTTCCCTCTGCGTAATCTTATATTAATATGTTGACATATGGCAATTCTGATTCGTAGGAATAAACGGTTTTAGTTTTAGCATTTTAATATTTAGGTGGGTACTTTAAAGGTAACAACAATGTTAGGAGAACTATCACCATCATCATTGTAGCTCAAATGCCACAATATCGGTGCAGTCACTTGCATTAATTACCTTTCTAGGTTATTATTATTATCAATATATTATTATCTTCATCTTATACGAGGTAAAGCCACGCTGCAGTCATATTAGTAGTATAGTTGTAGCACGAATGGGTTCAACTGGGGAAGGACCACACTCTCACAGAATACCAACGAAAAATAGAAGCTTAACGCTGCTGTGTTTCGTATGATGAGTTTAGAGAACCGGAAACCCTTTTTACTGGAATCGAGGCATTCCATCTTAGTCCTCACGGGTGACAACGTATCTGCATCTTGATTTGTAATCGATATATGTCTATGGGCCACAGCAACCACTTACTCTCAGGTGTACTTCGTGCTCATTTGTCACCCTAATCTATAAAAAAATCTTTATTAATACTTACTTTATTATTATCTTTATCAACACGTGAAGAAAAAAAATTATATATAAAAAATTAAAACATATTGTACGCACGTGTTAGTCATTGAACTGAATAAAATATTCACAGATTACCGTCAAGCTACCAATGTCAGTTGCCAGTATATTAAACCAGTCAATCCACCCCCCAACCTCCAAGAGAGACGAATGGGGCAAATTCCACCTTCATTGGGAGAATAGGAGGTCCAAATCCAGCGTGAACTCAAACAGAAGGATGATGAAAAAGTGAAAGCTTTTTCAGTACTCATAACGCTGGCGCAAGCGTGGTGGTGAGATTAAAACCTCTCATAGATACGGAGTTTAAGTCCAGCCAAGCTGGTAGCGTAATATGGAATTTTATATGCCACAGAAATCTAAATAAAAGGCAAATTTGCCTTATTATTTAGATTTCTGTGATTACGGCTTATAAAGTATAGTGCTGAACACAGGCCTACCGCATAGATTGCCTTATATGAAGTTGAATTTTGACATAGTTGTTACGCTTCGCAGATGGGCACAAATTTTTATTATTTTCACATATTGTTGCGCGCCATATTAATGCCTGGTACATGGCGGGTGATTACTAGTGCCATGTAGTATCATGAAGCAGAAATAGGAGCGTCAATATCTTTCTTCAAAATTTACTAGCGCCATCTAGTATGGAGTAGCGTATCTAGGAGAGCTTTCTAGAACTTTCGACACTCTACTCGAACATTTTAGATGTTTTCAGTAGAAAAGGGTCATTATCGTATTGAGGATACAAGCGAAGAGGTATATCGAAGCGATATCTGCGAATTAAAGTGTTAAGTGTGATTAATTAGTATCGTGTTTTAAGTTTTAATTGATGTTCGGTAATTAAAGTGTCAATTTTGGTAATTCAATTGGAAGTTTTTATTGTCACGAACCATAAGCTCGTAACAATATCATCAGAATGCTACCCATCACCGAAGCACTGAAGCATTATGTTTCTGTTTAACGAGGAAGAACAACGCTAGCAGAGCGGTTAATTCAATCGTACTGTAACCACAATATTGCTGCTGTGTGACTCTATCACGTTGTAAAAAGTGAAAATTTATATTGCAGAAAAACTACACATTTGATTTTAACTTCATTATATAATTATGTACAAGTCAAATAAAACGATTTGTAGTTGATATTTTTGTCCGTTGTCTAGAGGTACGAGACAAAAAAATTAACACTAACGTAAACGTAATAAACGATGTATTTAAAATTGGAGTAAGACCGAACTGAATGAACTAAATTATTGTATGTAAAAGTAATAGCCTACATTATACGTACCGTGGCTAGTCGTATGGCTTCCGTAAAAATAAATGTTTCTTAGTTGATATCATGTCAGTTTCAAAACAATTGATCCGATTAAGATATAACTTTATTATTGTATTTTATCTAAAAGAGAACGATTATGCGAATCATCTAATAGTAATTGACTACCGCCACACATGAACACCTGCAACACCAAGAGAGTTGCAGTTCTGTTGCCAGTCTTTTAAAAAATGATAGGCCTTTTTCTTGTAGGTCCCTAAGTCGTATAAATCCGGAAAAATCGCTAGTGGTAAACAGCAAATTAGTGGACCACCGTTCATCAAAGTGGTAAGGATTTGTATTACCAATTTTGTCATGATGTTCTATGGTGACATTTAGCTGGGATTAGTTCGAAAAATTTATTGTTCGGGTTCATTGTTCAATAGATGTGTTCTCAGGCGCGAGCCCGCGAGAGTTTCTAACAAGAAAGGTATTGTAACGAGTTCCGGAAAGAGCTAGTTGCGTATATATTTACATTAACAGTATTTATTGTTCTAAGCAATAAGTGTAAGAGGAAATATGTTGCTTTTATGTGCTAGACTGCACATTATGCATTACAAAGCCTAGTTGGTAATAACGGTGTTCTGTATTTAGCTCTTGTGTGCTCACACTTTGACGCTTCATTAACTTTACAATAGTTCTTCCAGGCATAAGGATACATGCAATAGTTGCTTCTCTAAATAATAAGTACCCGGTTGACCGAGCTTTGCTCGGTATTTTTCGCTCGATTTTTTTTAATTCGTGTGTTTTGGAAATTATATTTAGATACAAATTACATACTGATGAAATATAAATAATATTTTTTGATCTTAACGACATAACAGAAAAAACGGAACTAGTTTTTTTTATTTGAATAAAAAATCATGAGTGCAATTATTTTAATTTCAATATTCGTGTTTTTAAAAAATACTAAAAAAAGGGCTCGAAAAAATAGATTTTCTCAAAAAAGAAACGAATTTGAAAAAAAAAATAAAAAAGTCGCTCGTTCGGTCTGGGCTCGAACCGGGGTTTTACGATTTGGTGACCGCCCATTATACCAATTAAGCTATTTATAATCATTGACAATCTGTCAAAATTTACATTCTTATTCTATCGATATTGTAGCAGTTTTTCATTGCCTAAAAACACGGACAAAAAGACATTTTCTAAAAATAAATCCTAGCTAGATCGATTTATTATCCCCGAAACTCCCTGGACACTATATTTTATGAAAATCTATATATATATAATCGGGATCTCGGAAACGGCCCCAACGATTTTCATAAAATTTAGTGTCCAGGGAGTGTCGGGGATAATAAATCGATCTAGCTAGGATTTATTTTTAGAAAATGTCTTTTTGTCCGTGTTTTTAGGCAATGAAAAACTGCTACAATATCGTTAGAATAATAAGGTAAATTTTGACAGATTGTCAATTGCCCCAACGATTTTCATAAAATATAGTGTCCAGGGAGTTTCGGGGATAATAAATCGATCTAGCTAGGATTTATTTTTAGAAAATGTCTTTTTGTCCGTGTTTTTAGGCAATGAAAAACTGCTACAATATCGATAGAATAAGAATGTAAATTTTGACAGATTGTCAATGATTATAAATAGCTTAATTGGTATAATGGGCGGTCACCAAATCGTAAAACCCCGGTTCGAGCCCAGACCGAACGAGCGACTTTTTTATTTTTTTTTTCAAATTCGTTTCTTTTTTGAGAAAATCTATTTTTTCGAGCCCTTTTTTTAGTATTTTTTAAAAACACGAATATTGAAATTAAAATAATTGCACTCATGATTTTTTATTCAAATAAAAAAAACTAGTTCCGTTTTTTCTGTTATGTCGTTAAGATCAAAAAATATTATTTATATTTCATCAGTATGTAATTTGTATCTAAATATAATTTCCAAAACACACGAATTAAAAAAAAATCGAGCGAAAAATACCGAGCAAAGCTCGGTCAACCGGGTACTTATTATTTAGAGAAGCAACTATTGCATGTATCCTTATGCCTGGAAGAACTATTGTAAAGTTAATGAAGCGTCAAAGTGTGAGCACACAAGAGCTAAATACAGAACACCGTTATTACCAACTAGGCTTTGTAATGCATAATGTGCAGTCTAGCACATAAAAGCAACATATTTCCTCTTACACTTATTGCTTAGAACAATAAATACTGTTAATGTAAATATATACGCAACTAGCTCTTTCCGGAACTCGTTACAATACCTTTCTTGTTAGAAACTCTCGCGGGCTCGCGCCTGAGAACACATCTATTGAACAATGAACCCGAACAATAAATTTTTCGAACTAATCCCAGCTAAATGTCACCATAGAACATCATGACAAAATTGGTAATACAATTCCTTACCACTTTGATGATCGGTGGTCCACTAATTTGCTGTTTACCACTAGCGATTTTTCCGGATTTATACGACTTAGGGACCTACAAGAAAAAGGCCTATCATTTTTTAAAAGACTGGCAACAGAACTGCAACTCTCTTGGTGTTGCAGGTGTTCATGTGTGGCGGTAGTCAATTACTATTAGATGATTCGCATAATCGTTCTCTTTTAGATAAAATACAATAATAAAGTTATATCTTAATCGGATCAATTGTTTTGAAACTGACATGATATCAACTAAGAAACATTTATTTTTACGGAAGCCATACGACTAGCCACGGTACGTATAATGTAGGCTATTACTTTTACATACAATAATTTAGTTCATTCAGTTCGGTCTTACCCCAATTTTAAATACATCGTTTATTACGTTTACGTTAGTGTTAATTTTTTTGTCTCGTACCTCTAGACAACGGACAAAAATATCAACTACAAATCGTTTTATTTGACTTGTACATAATTATATAATGAAGTTAAAATCAAATGTGTAGTTTTTCTGCAATATAAATTTTCACTTTTTACAACGTGATAGAGCCACACAGCAGCAATATTGTGGTTACAGTACGATTGAATTAACCGCTCTGCTAGCGTTGTTCTTCCTCGTTAAACAGAAACATAATGCTTCAGTGCTTCGGTGATGGGTAGCATTCTGATGATATTGTTACGAGCTTATGGTTCGTGACAATAAAAACTTCCAATTGAATTACCAAAATTGACACTTTAATTACCGAACATCAATTAAAACTTAAAACACGATACTAATTAATCACACTTAACACTTTAATTCGCAGATATCGCTTCGATATACCTCTTCGCTTGTATCCTCAATACGATAATGACCCTTTTCTACTGAAAACATCTAAAATGTTCGAGTAGAGTGTCGAAAGTTCTAGAAAGCTCTCCTAGATACGCTACTCCATACTAGATGGCGCTAGTAAATTTTGAAGAAAGATATTGACGCTCCTATTTCTGCTACATGATACTACATGGCACTAGTAATCACCCGCCATGTACCAGGCATTAATATGGCGCGCAACAATATGTGAAAATAATAAAAATTTGTGCCCATCTGCGAAGCGTAACAACTATGTCAAAATTCAACTTCATATAAGGCAATCTATGCGGTAGGCCTGTGTTCAGCACTATACTTTATAAGCCGTAATCTAAAAATAAATCCTAGCTAGATCGATTTATTATCCCCGAAACTCCCTGGACACTACATTTTATGAAAATCGTTGGGGCAATTGACAATCTGTCAAAATTTACCTTATTATTCTAACGATATTGTAGCAGTTTTTCATTGCCTAAAAACACGGACAAAAAGACATTTTCTAAAAATATATCCTAGCTAGATCGATTTATTATCCCCGACACTCCCTGGACACTAAATTTTATGAAAATCGTTGGGGCCGTTTCCGAGATCCCGATTATATATATATATATATATATATATATATATATATATATATATATATATATATATATATATATATATATATATATATATATACAAGAATTGCTCGTTTAATAGTATTTATTAATATATTAATTAATTATATATATTATATAAATTTTAAAGGTGTTATACTCGTATTGTCAGGTATGTGATATTTGTCCACATTTAAACATGCATATCCAAATTTTAGTAACAACAAACACACAAACTGTTATTTCCAAATTATTACATATTTTTACCGACTTCAAAAAAGAGAAGGTATTCAATTCAACTGTATGTATTTTACGTGTGTGTTACCTCGTAACTTTTCTCTGTGTGAACCGATTTTGATGATTCTTTCTTTATCTGAAAGTTGGTGCTTCTCGTGTGATTCTATATAAATTTAATCGAGATCAAACCAATAGTTCTTGAGGTATCTTTAAAATGCGTATTTAATTGACTTCGAATACATTTATTCGGTCGTATTGAAGTCGATTAATTTATCACTTGTATTTTGACGGCTCTGTGGCTAAATAATGAGTCGCAGCGCTAACTGCCGGAGGTTTGAATCCCACGCGGAAAAAATATTTGCACGTCCGCACGCATTTACAAGTCCGGGTCTGCTGGATGTTTGTCCTTGTGAAATCCTAGTGTGGGGGTAACGTTTTTTTAAAGAGATTTTAAAGAGATTTATGAGGTTACAGATTAAGCTTCTGAGTTTTGGTACGTATAGATGCCAGGTTAACTTGACGGTTAACGGTTAACCGTTAAACAAAATTTAGGTGCCCCAATGCTGGTACTTTGTAGTAAAACGATATATTCAATTAAAAGATCGCTAAGACCTTGAAAGTTTGCAAAGAACGCATTTTTAAAAACCGGAGTGATAACCGAAATTTCAGTGAAATTGATGGTACGTGGCTAATGCAGTCTCTTGATACCTGCAGCTAACTTCAGTTAAAGAAGACTACAGATCTGTAGTCATTCCTTTTACCTCACTACTACTGCCTCAGAGGTCTAAAATGAAATGACTCACAGCTTATATAATTATACCGGCTGTTTACAACCTTCTGACTGCAACACAGCAGTGCAAGTACTACTTTTCAGCGACAGAATTAGATTTTTTTTATAGTATAGGGGTGGCAAACGAGAACGCAGTCCAATCCTGATGGTATGTGGTTGCTATGACCCATAGACATTTACATCTATCCTCGATAACGAATCAAAATGCAAACGCGTTGACACCCATGAGGACTAAGATGGAAAGCCTCGTTTCTAGTAAAAAGGATCTCCTGTCCTCTACCCTCAACAAACGAAACAAAGCAGCGATAAGCTGCTATTTGACGCTGGTGATCTCTGAGAGCGTGGTCCTTCCCTGGTTGAGCCGACCCATTCCTATTACAACTATACCAGTGATATAGCTGCAGCATGGCTCTACCACGTAAAAAATGTGATGTATCTAGATGGTAAGTTGGTGGTAGCATAGACAAACTCATAGGCAGAAATAAAGTAATACCACTTAAAAATTTACATGAAACGCATAGTAATAGACATATAATATATAATATCAAAAACGAATGCTTGTTTGTCCCGTATCCTATGTAGTTCGTCCGATTGAAATTTTATTTAGGTGAGTTGTTGTGTGCGAGCCTGCGACGTATTTTTACAAAAAACTAAGGAATAAAAAATATTCGTTTATTTGTGCGTTTGTTCCATGCGTTTCGTGACCATTTATCTTACGATGAAACTTTGTAAGTCATATTGCGTGCGCCGGCGAAGGGTTCTGAAAAATCTGAAAAAAGAGGGATTGAAACGTATGCCGGGCTCAGCTAGTAAATTGTAAATAATACTTTGAATCAAATATCATTGATGCTTTCACTACTACTGGGAAAAGAATTCTTTTGTATCACAGACCTTACTATTATTAGTCTTTAATTTATTTATTATTTATTTTACACTTTATTGTAATAATAATATGTCCTCCATACCGAATTTCGGTCACGGCGGCCTGCCTCAACGAAGTCCAGCCATCGGCGCAGGACAGGATTATAGTGCCCAAGTGTATGCGAAAACACAGGTGCACTCTCTATTCATTCACACTCTCACAATCCGATGGGATGGTAAACCGACACGACCGGAGAGAGATCAGGCGTAGGACCAACGGCTTTACGTGCCTTCCGAGGCACGGGGGTGAGACACCGCCAACTTCCTGACTCCGGGCAGCTACTGAGAATTCTTGATAGAAAAACTCAATAATTGATCTTTCGGCCCGACCCAGGATTCGAACCCAGGACCTCGTGATCAGCAGTCGCACTACTACAACCACTAGACCAACGAGGCAGTCTTTTTTGTACTAATCGTATTGTAATACTTTATTGTACTAAAGGTACAAACGGCGGACTTAATGCCATATGGAATTTTCTACCAGCCAACCGGAAAGTTAGTGAGAAATGTGTGTATTGCAGTGGGCTAGGATGAAACCAAAAGCACGAGATAGTTACGAGAGCGAAGATTGCAATCATGGGAAGAGCCCAGATATTGAAACTTACATTTCAAATACTCTGGGGCCAATGGATTGTTAAGAATAGTGAACAGAGTGCTAAGAATTCTAAGGCTCCTGCGTTGTGGGATATTTAACCAACTGGTTACTTCGCCTACGCGGATTCCAGATGTAGAGGTTCATGCACCTTTCCTGTTGGACCTTCTGCTGACCTCTCACCCGGACGGATATCAGATTTCCGTCGAAGCCCCTTTAGGCTCCTCGGACCATTGTCTTGTCCGGAGTGTGGTGCCTGACTTACGCTGAAATCGCAGTTGCATTCTGCAGGCTGCCGCCGTGTTTGGTACTATAGGTCAGCCGATAGGGATAGGATGCGGTCTTTCTTTGCATCCTACCCTTGGGGGCGGGTTTGCTTCTCGCCGGACGATCCCAACATTGTTGCGGATTCTGTCACTGATGTGGTACTTAAGAGTATGGAACTTTTTATTACTTTCTCTGTGGTGCCCATTGGAGTCAAATCTCAGCTATGGTTTGGTCGCTCCTGTAAAAATAGCATCATACTATAAGCAGATGTGCTACCGAGCCTGGGCTGACGCATCAGCGTCCCGGGATGTAAACACTAGCGCTATAAAAAAGAAGTATAATTCCGCCTTTAGGTCCTTCAAAAGAGTCATCGCCAAGGCAAAGTCGGAGCACATAGGCAGAATTGGCGAGAAACTAGTTCGCCTTCCTTCTGGAACCCGTGCATTCTGGTCTCTCGCCAAGGCTGTCCAGGGGAATTTCTATTAGCCATCTCTTCCATTGCTGCACGGGAGGGACAACTCACTGGAGAAAGCCGATCTTCTAGGCTCTTTCTTTTTTTGCGTCCAACTCGACTCTCGATGACGGGGGGAGTACACCGCCGACCATCTCGCGGTGTGAATGCTCCATGCCGGACGTGCAGTTCACACAGCGCTCGGTTTGCAAAGCACTCATCTCCCTGGACATTCACAAGTCGAGTGGGCCTGACGGAATCCCCCCAACTGTGCTGAGGACGTGTGCTCCAGAATTGGCACCGATTTTAACGCGTCTTTTCCGGTACTCCTACTCCCTAGGCGTAGTCCCAAAATCATGGAAGACGGCTTTCGTCCACCCGATCCCTAAAGAAGGCGACTGCTCAGACCCGTCCAACTATCGGCCTATCGCCATCACCTCCTTGTTCTCCAAAACAATGGAGTCCATTGTAAACCGCCAGCTCATGAGGTACCTTGAGGATCACCAGCTGATCAGTGACCGCCAATACGGTTTTCGCCGTGGTCAGTCAGCTGGTGATCTTCTGCTCTACCTAACTCAGATGGGCGGAGGCAGTAGAGTCCAAGGGGGAGGCATTGACCGTTAGTTTGGACATTGCTAAGGCCTTCGATCGGTTTTGGCATAAAGCGCTTCTTTCGAAGCTTCCTTCCTATGGGCTTCCCGAGAAATTGTGCGATTGGATCACCAGCTTTCTTGCAGATCGGAGCATCAAGTTCGTTGTAGATGGTGCAAGCTCCATTTGCAAGCCTATTAATGCTGGTGTTCCACAAGGCTGCGGCTATCGCCAACGCTGTTTCTTCTGCATATCAATGATATGTTGCAAACCCGTAACATTCATTGCTATGCAGATGACAGCACTGGTGATGCTCTTTACACCTGCCGGGCCAATATTTCTCGGGAAAAGGTCTCCGAGTGCCGGGACAAACTTGTGTCTGAAGTCGAGTCTTTGCTGACCAGAGTCTTGAATTGGGGGCGACTAAATCTAGTCCAGTTTAACCCCCAGAAGACACAAGTTTGCGCGTTAACCGCTAAAAAGAACCCCTTTGTCGTATCTCCTCAGTTTCAAGGCACTCCCCTTTTTGCCTCAGCCAGTATCGGAATCCTCGGCGTCGACATATCGAGTGACGTGCAGTTTCGTGGTCACTTGGAAGAGAGGGCCAAATTGGCCTCTAAAAAGCTTGGCGTGCTCAGTAGAGCGGGACAGTATTTCATGCCGGCACACCGCCTGCAACTTTACAAGGTACAGGTTCGGCCGCAAATGGAATACTGTTCCCATCTCTGGGCTGGGGCTCCCCAGTACCAGCTCCTTCCACTTGACAGACTCCTTCCCTTGCGCATCCAGCGCAGAGCGGCTCGAATTGTTGACGACCGAGTGCTTTTCAATCGGCTCGATGCACTGGCACTGCGAAGAGATGTTGCATCTCTTTGCATTTTATTTCGTATATACCCACTAACAATAATCGCCCAGTGACCGCGCTGTAAACGTGCGATCAATCGCTATGTTCAAAAAACTTTCGTATTACGTAAGCGATCGCTTGCTTATCGCTCAGTATGCACTTATCGCGACGACACTAACACCAATAGCTAATTGGTAGTAAAAACTAATAGTATTTAATGTCAATGAGATGTTAAACAGATGGTTACCAAATGTGTAAAAAGTTAAAAGAAAAATGGAAAAAAATAGCGTGGCATCTGTTTTGAGCGACAGTTTTGTGGAGAGTGCTCTGGGGAATGGTTCGAATTAATCCCAGGCGCGAAATTTCGTGAACGCACTACGCGACAAACGTCCCGATACCCTCCACACCATCTGAATGCTTGGCGGTCCACCACAGTACGTTTCAAAAGGAGTTTTCTTCCGCGTACAACCTCTCTGTGGAATAGCTTATCACCGGCGATTTTTCCGTTCCAATACGACCTGGGGACCTTCAAGAAAAGAGCTTACTCTTTTCTAAAGGGCCGGCACCGCACCTGCAATTCCCCTGGTGTTGCGGTTGATCATGGTCGGCGGTAGTCACTTAACATCAGGTAAGCAGCATGCTTGTTTGCCCCCTTTTCTATAAAAAAAATTTAAGTTGAGAGCGATAGAAAGAGACGTGGTCATACTTTCGAAGACCGTAAATAAAACGGATACAGTTGTTTAGTTGAAGCCGATCGAATTTATTGACCAAGTACGAGTACCTCGTATTTGTCTGCATCTAAGTAACACACTCGGCATAATAAAATATAGGAAGAATAAGCGATTGAATTAGAAGTTTCTTCGTACAAGGCGGTAAGATATTTTTATATCAGTACAATTGTCTCAACGTAGTACAAACTTTACGGCTAACTTTCTCAACATGATTGCGCTAAGTAAGTGAGCAATCCAAGGTTAATCCCAAGACCCTAACATAATTTTACTTATTTTGAAAGACAATATTTTGCCTTCTATTTACTATAATACTTAATGTCTGAAATATATTTATTGTTACGAGCTTGAGGTTCGTGACAATAAAAACTGCCGATTGAATTACCAAAATTTACACTTTAATTTTCTTTACACCAATTAAAACTTAAAACACTAATAATTAATCACCCTGATTCACTTTATTTCGCTCCGAAGCTTCGCTTTTCTCGCCAAATTCAATACTGCCCCGATCGCGACATGTAGCGGGTTTAAATACACTTTTACGCCGAAACATCCAGAATATTCCCGTAGATATGGGCGCCGACCGACCAGACGTAGAAAGTTCGAGTGTGAGGCTTCTAGAAAGTTCTATAAAGTTCGGCTTAGTTCTTAATTCAATACTAGATGGCGCTGTTGGTTAAAAGATTAGTCACGAAATTTTCTGGAAAGCTCTCCTCGCTCTGTTACCCGACACTAGATGGCGCTAGTGTCAGAGGTCAACTTAGGCGCGCAACACTGCCTCCTCCTAAGACATGCTCGTCCCGACATTATCGGCATCATAATAACGCGCCAGGCGATCAGGTCTTCAGGCAACCGTAATTCTCTTCCAAAGTTTGCAAAAGCTGGTGTCACTGCTATACTTTCGTGCACAGCGCTTCGATATGACAACAAAAACGGTTGTATATGCTTGTCCATATGAACAATAATTATGGTACAGCTGTAGAACATCCGGTACTTTAGCTTTACGGACAACCATTTGCAAATGACAGCTGTCTCCCCGAACATTTTACCATTTACGGCACAGATCTCCATCTTGAAGCAGCAAGCTGTCCCACTGGGCCCAATAGCGTTTCGTGGTTGCACTCATCGCTGAGACGTCGCTCCACTTGGGTTTGGGATAACTGGCCTTCATCCATTGCAGAATCGGCTTGATGTCCGGATCTTCCCGCTGTGCAGCTGTAAGCTGTCCTTCCACTCGTTGCTGAGGTGGTCTGTCCAGAGCATCCTCACGGATACCACTTCCTTACTCTCTAGCCTAGACTACAATATTTGCAATCTTCAGGACAAGGTCTTCTTGACAATGCATCTGCGTTGCCATGAGATTTCCGGCTGCGATGTTCGATCTTAAAGTCGTATTCCTACAGTAGTTCAATCCACCTCGCAACTTGTTCTTCTGGATTTTTTAACTGCAATAGCCATTTTAGTGCAGCATGGTCAGTTCGTAAGTGAAATTTTCGCCCCAGAAGATATTTGCTAAAATGTTGCAACGACTTTACCACAGCTAGCAATTCGCGTTTTGTGACACGATAGTTCCTTTCCGGTTTTGACAACGACTTGCTGAAGTACGCTATCACGACCTCTTGGTCACCATTCCGTTGAGACAACATACCACCAAGTCCTATATCACTAACGTCTGTGTCAACTATAAACTCTTTGCTTGCTCAGGGTATCCCAAAATAGTTGTTTTGCACAGACGATCCTTGAGCTCCTGGAATGCGATATTGCAATTTTCATCCCAGCGGAAATGTCGCTTCTCCTTGGTTAGCTTATGCAGAGGTTTAACTATATCTGCAAAGTTCTTCACAAATCGCTGGTAATAAAAGTACAAACCCAAAAATGCTCTAACTTGCGTCTTGTCTTTTGGAACCGGCCAATCCTTGACTGCTGCGACTTTCTCCGGATCCATGCGGATACCTTCTTCCGACAATATATACCCCAAAAAGTTGACTTGCCGTTTGAATAGTGAACATTTCTTCTGACTCAACTTGAGGTTGGCAGTCTGAATCTTCATGAGCACGCGTTCGAGGTTTTGAAGGTGTTCCTCAAACGTACGGCCCACGATGATGATGTCATCCAAGTAGACCAGACAGGCATCGCCAATTAGCCCGGTAAGTACTAGCTCCATCAGCCTTTCAAACGTTGCTGGAGTATTGCACAATCCAAACGGCATTACTTTAAATTGCCACAGACCCTTTCCCGTCGAGAACGCAGTTTTTTCCTTGTCCTTAGGATCTTTCTAGATCCAGCGTGCTAAACCACTTTACTCCTGTAAGCATGTACAGCGTGTCATCAATTTTTGGCAAGGGATAGCTATCTGACCTTCCTTGTAATGTCGTTCAGACGGTGGTAGTCGACACAGAACCACATGCTGCCGTCCTTCTTCTTTACCAGCACCACGGGTGAACACCATGGACTAGATGAAGGTTCAATAACACCATCCTTCACCATTCCCTCAATCATGGTTTCCACTTCCTTTTCACGTACTACCGGCAATCTTCTTGGCCGCTGACGGATAGGCAATTCTTCTCCTGTGTTTATTTTGTGTTGAACTAAGCCAGTCTTTCCTATGTCAGCATCGTTGGATGAGAATACATCGGCGTACTTGAGTAACAACTCCTTCGCCTTGACCATTTCGTTCGGGGAGAGAACTCTGCGACAGTCTTCCAAAAGTGTGGTCACTCTCGTTTATGAATCCTTGCTGGTGGTCCCACTCGATAGATATTGGCACCGACGTAACCAATCCACTTCCTCACAAGTACCAACCAGTGTGCCTTTTTCTATAATCTGTTCCTGGTCACAAAGGTTCAGCACACGTACTCCTGAGATGTCAGTGGTTCTGACCAAGGTTCGAGCTACTTTCCATAGAAGGTCATTGCTTACCCCTTCCACAAGTACACAACGGTGAGCTTGCCCAGGGTTCCGAGGAAGACTAACCGGCACAATCCTTTCTGATCTCGACGGAAGAACAATCTTCTTAAAGCTGTACACGTTCCCTGGTGACGCACCTTCCATAAAAGGTTCCTCCTGTCCACATTTCAAAATACCTGGCTTAACGTCGATCTCACAACAATTATTCCTCATAAAGTCTAGGCCCAAGATGCAGTCGTCCATTACATCAGCCACGATGTCATTATGCAGGTAGATCATATTGCCTAGCTTCAACTCTATCTCCTTCTCTCCACGGACGGGTACACGCTGACCGATGGCTGTTACCAAATTAATGCGTTCTCGGTTGTATGCGGAGTCCCCAAGGAACTGACTTATAAGTAGGGAACTAACATCCGTACGAGAGGCTCCAGTGTCTATGGTCAGTTTAGACGGCATTCCGTTGACCTCGCCCTTGATGATTAGACTGTTCCCATCATGGGTTTGTGAGATCGAGATCCTTGGGGCTCTTTTAACATCAGCCAGCACCCGCCCCGCAGTTCTGGCTTTTACTCGTTTCCCTGCTGCTGCTAGGCGGTGCTGTTGGCCGCACTACCCTCCTGAGATCGTTCACCTTCCCTTTCTAGGGACCTTCGCTTAAGGCAGCTGGATCCAAGATGGCCCCTTTCCCCACACCCATAGAACCTAGGACTGTATCCTTTGTTGCGGTTGCGAACTGTAGCTGCTGCAACCTCCCTGACGCGATGCGAACGATGATCCTGCCGCACGGCTTCCACCAACAGTGCATAGGCGAAGGCGTTCTTAAGCGTCTCGTGGTGCCCGAGCTCCACAGCAGCTCTGACTTCAAGGTCGCGGATGCCGTCGATAAATATCTGCACCAGGTTCCCTTCAATGAGTGCAGGTACAGACCGGTATGCTTTTCGCACCAGCTTATCCACCTCTAGAGCCCACTGCTGCAGGTTTTCGTTGATGCGCTGCACGCGATCCTTAAGCTGCGCACAAAAGACGTGTTCCAGGTGAGCGTCATCATGTCTCGCCTCCAATGCCTCAAGGAGCTGCTCATAAGTCAATTCCTCACCGAGAGCTTCCGAAACAGTAAAGGCCTGGTCACGCAGGCCTAGCGTGAGAGCAGTCATGGCCTGACTTTTATTCCATCCGTTCGCTTTCATGACAGCCTCGAACCGGATTTTGTAGGCTGACCAGGAAGAAGTCCCGTCGAACGGCAGCACTTTGAAGCCACGTAGCGAATGTGTTGTAGCTACTACGAGAGCTGTGACTCCATCCCCCAGTTTAATGTCGTCCAGCGTTTTCTTCACGTCAGCCATCACGTTGTCTACCCGATTGTTCACTTGATCTATTCGGGTTTCAGATTTCTCGATTCGGGTTTCAGCTTCCGACAGGTGGTTGTTATGTTGGGCAACCTTATCCTTCACCTGCTTCATCTCCTTCCCGAAGGTAGCGTGAAGGTTCTTCATGAGGAGCATCTGCTCTTCCAATCGACGCGCCTGTTCCTCTTGGCCGCCCCGCAGCTGCTCTCCCATTCGACGCGCCTGTTCCTCTTGTCCGCCCTGCAGCTGCTCTTCCAATTGGCGTGCCTGTTCCGCCTGCGGGTAGGCTTCGCCTCCTGCTGCTCTTTCAACCAACGAGCCTATTCTTCCTGTCGTCCGGCCTGTTCCTCCTGTCGGCGGGCCTGCTCGTGCAGCATCACCATCAGAGTACCTGAATCAGTTGTTGCAGATGTAGGAGTTACTGACGGGACTGCAGCCGGTGGCTGGCCCTCCGACGTCTGCGGCGTTGCACCACCAAATCTTCTTTGGTCCGTCTCCTGCTAGCATTGATTTCGGGTACGGAAACCCTCCGTTTCCTCCTTAGGTAAACGGCATGATTTTATCCCATTTCTGACACCAATTGTTACGAGCTTGAGGTTCGTGACAATAAAAACTGCCGATTGAATTACCAAAATTTACACTTTAATTTTCTTTATACCATTTAAAACTTAAAACACTAATAATTAATCACACTGATTCACTTTATTTCGCTCCGAAGCTTCGTTTGTCTCGCCAAATTCAATACTACTCCGATCGTGGCATGCAGCGGGTTTAAACACACTTTTACGCCGTAACATCCAGAATAATCCCGTAGATACGAGCGCCGACCGACCAGACGCAGAAAGTTCGAGTGTGAGGCTTCTAGAAAGCTTAGTTCTTCAATTCGATAATAGATGGCGCTGTTGGTTAAAAGATTATTCATGTCATTTTCTGGAAAGCTACTACACTAGATGGCGTTAGTGCCAGACGTCAACTAAGGCGCGCAGCATTATTTTTACTTTACGCTAATTAATGTAATTTTATTGTTTTAATATATCCTTTAAGACAATTTTTGATGCCCCTTTACACAGAAATTGATTATTAATTATTAATATTAATAATGGGCCCTTATATTTGGTAAAAGCACTGGTTCTCTTGATGAACTAGCAAGAAACCGAACGGGACTTTTTCACAGTAAGGTAAATGCTTAGTTCATAATACTATGATGTGCACTTAATTATAGAAATCGTTTAAAGAATGATGAGAAACTGAATATCAAACTTCTACCTTTTTCTCGGCGTTATATTCAATCAAGTTTTATTAAATTTTTTAATAACACTTTTCACACAGTTTTTTTTTCTCATCTGGTTGGGTTCTCTAAATATATAATTATAAATGAAAATACATAACATACATAAACACTCACGCCTGTCACCCAGAGGGGTAGGCAGAGACTACGGACTTCCATTTGGCACGATCCTGACATACCTCTTTCGCCTCCTTTACATCCATATATCTACGCATACATGCTCGTCGGTTAAGGGTACTTCTAACGTGGCCCATTTTCAAAATATCGCCAATTTGGTCGATAAACTTTTTTCTAGGGCGTCCCTTTCCGACTCGGCCATTCACATCTGCCATATAAATTTGCTTTGTCACTCTTTCCTCATTCATTCTTTCTACGTGACCAAACCACCGAAGCATTCCTTTCTTAATATTGGTCACAACATCATCTTGCATACCACATTTATCTCTTATCACGCAATTTCTCACCCTGTCATTCAGATTAAACCCTAGCATATTCTTTAAAGACCGCATTTCTACAGCATTTATTCTACTTTCGTGCTTCTTCTGCCACACCCAGCTTTCACTACCATACATTAAAGTAGGGACTAACACAGCATTATGAATTACCATACGTGCCTGTTTTGACACATTCTGGTTCTTCATAATAGAGTGTAGTGCCCCATTCACTCTATTCCCTGCATTTACTCGTCGTTCTATTTCCCTATCATATCTACCATCCCTGCTAAATACACATCCCAAATACACAAACTCATCCACTTGCTCAATTAACTCTCCTTCTATTCTTATTTCACATACCGTTTTGCTTTCTTCTCTTTCAAAAACCATCACTTTCGTCTTACTTGCGTTCACTTTCATTCCCCTTTCTTTCAATTCCCAGTTCATTAATGTAACCATCATTTGCAACTCTGCCGCCGATGACGCAAGTATGACTTGATCATCGGCATACAAAAGGCATTTGACGGTTAACTCGCCCATTCTTAACCCACATTCTTCATCTTTCAAAGTTTGCAAACACCGGTCCATAAATATGTTGAACAGCCAAGGGGAAGCTACACAGCCCTGTCTGACACCTTTTTGGATGCCAAACCAGTCCGAGTAGACCCCATTGATCCTGACACAAGCACTAGAGTCCCTATAAAGAGACCTTAATGCCTGTATCAAACCAGCGCTCAACCCATATGAGTTCAGTGTTTGCCATAACACATTCCTGTCCACTCTGTCATAAGCCTTTTCCAAGTCCATGAACGCACAAAAAACTTTCTGGTTTTTGGCCAAAAACTTCTCCGCAATCATGCGCATGGAAAAGACTTGATCTGTACACCCCATTCCCTTTCTAAAACCCGCTTGCACATCCCAAATTTTTCCATCAGTTTCTTTTATAACTCTTTCAATTAACACCTTAGCATACAGTTTACCAACAATACTAAGCAAGCTGATACCGCGGTAGTTTTTGCAGTCCTGCTGTGACCCTTTTCCTATAAATGAAAATGAAAAGATAAATATACATAAATATCAATAACATAAAATAAATATAAAAATACATAAATAAATAAAAGTCCAACCAGATGGAGGCCCTCGGCAAGGGAGATCAAACGGCCGAGGGTTAGGGGGAAAGGGAAAGAAACCGGCGGACGATGCGGGCGGTATCGAGGAGCACCGCCTTCTGCATTTGAGCCCGGAGCGGTCCGCCACGTAGTCCCAGTCGCCTCAGATGACACGAGAGGCTGACTGGGATTAGCCCGTTTGCAAAGACGACTACAGGAATAATTTCGGTCGGCAGACCACCTCACATATCGGTCATTGGGCGGCGGTAGTCACTTAACATCAGGTGAGCCGCATGCTCGTTTGCCCCCTCTTCTATAAAAAAAAAAAAAACCTCGTGAGCCAGGTCCAGATATTTTGTTTGCTTGTATGTTTCGGCTTTCACGAGGTTCTCGTCATACGGAATTGTAATGTCGACCAAAAATATCCTTGACTGTGCCCGGTCCATCAGCACAATATCAGGCTTATTCGCAAGAATAGTCCCGTCTGTGATGATGGTCCGGTCCTAATAGAGCCTGGCGCGATCCTTGTATATACGATATATACGGATACTTGTAATACGGCAATTTCCGATCCACGAGACCGTATTTCAGAGCGAGCTCCTGGTGAAGAATTCTGGGTACTAGGTTGTGCCTGTGCAAGTACTCAGAGTTAGAAAGCGCCGAACAACCGGAGATAACATGCCTAAGTGACTCACCGGGATGGCGACAAGCTCGACAGATGTCCACGGTGCCATTCTTTAGGATGTATCTCCGATAGTTGTTGGTCTTAATAACCTGATCCTGTATTGCACAGACAAAATCCTCGGTTTCCCCGAAGAGGTCACCGAAACGTAGCCAGTTGAGGGAGGCGGCTGTATCTACGTGGGGCTGATGTAGAGCCCTGTAGTACCTCCCGTGGAGCTGCTTTTCCTTCCATACGGGCTCCCGTTTGGAAATGCTAAGCACTGCTGGGTCCTGCCAATGCTCGTTGGCTAAGGATAGAGGGGTAAGCCCTTTATCACTAGAAATGGCGTCATTATAGAATGGATTATCCGATCTCGCCAGGAAGTAATCACGGAGGCTGCACACTTCGCGATTATTCATGGTGAGTGCGCTCAGAAAACCCCGTCCACCATCCTTTCGCTGCAAGTACAGCCTCATTACCGACGATCTCGGATGATGCATCCTATGGGACGTCATGGTAGTGCGGACTTTTCTATCCAGGGCATTAAGTTCTGTCTGAGTCCACCTGAGTATGTCAAAGGTATACATGAGGACAGGCATGAGCCAACCGTTATATGCGTGTGTCTTATTCACACCGGACAAAAGACTGTTAAGCACTTTGGTCAAGCGTGCATAAAACACGTCGCAAACTGACTGTTTCATACCAGCCTCATCGATACCGATGTTCTGTGACATACCCAGGTATCGGTATGTTTCAGCCTCGGAAAGGGTCCTTAAGTTGACGGGCATAGATAAGTCTATGCCCTCAGAGTTAGCAACCCATCCCCTTTCAACATGGAGGACCGCACACTTATCCGTTCCCAGCTCCATTCCAATAGAATTACTAAATTCACAAGTGATGTTTAGCAATTCCATAAGATGGGAGCGACTGGAGGCGAATAACTTGAGGTCATCCATATAGAAAAGGTGGGTCACTTTTGTACCTCCTTTCCGAAGCTGAAATCTCCTCCCGGAGCCCTCCAGTAAAGTGCTGAGAGGGTTCAGGAAGAGACAAAACCAGATTGGACTCAGACAATCGCCCTGGAAGATACCCCTTCTTATCCTTATGTGGTTCTCCGCAGCCCAGATAGCAAAGGATCGTATTCCATTGCCCCATACACTGCTCGAGGAAGTCTCCAACTGTACAGTCAATTTTGTACAGCTGGAGGACTCTCTTTAGCCATGTATGGGGCACCGAGTCGAATGCCTTTCTGTAGTCTATCCAGGCGGCGGAGAAATTCCGACGGTTGCGTTTCAACACTTTGCCAATGACCGCGTCAATGAGAAGTGGTTCCTTGGTTCCACGACCACCGCCCCAGCATCCATTTCGAGCGAGTGACATCACCTGATTTAGCTCCAGGTGACGAGTGATTCTCGCGCTCAAAATGGATGTCAGTGTCTTATATATGGTGGGTAGACACGTGATGGGGCGGTATTTGCTCGGGTCTGTGGTATCCTGATCTTTAGGAACAAAATGAGTGATCCCAGTAGTGAAGAGGCTCGGGAGCGACTTCTGATCGAGAGCCTCTTGAAACTGTCGGGCGAGCACAGCGTGACACACTACGAACCCCTTCAGCCAGTAATGATGCAGCCCGTCGAGCCCCGGACTTTTCCAGTTCGGGGCCCTACGGACCGCCTCAGCCACGTCTTCAGGCGTTATGGTGACGGAGTCCATAGGCTTAACACTTGCACTCTGGCTCGCCACAACTTCCATCCAAGGGCCCTCGCTGTGGATTACGGGCTCTGACCACAGGCCACGCCAAAATGCGACAGTGTCAGCCTGATCCGGTCCTGGGCCCGCTCCACATACCTCTGTTCGCTCTAATGATTTATAGAGCCTCTTCTGATCACTCTGGAAGAGACGATTCTGGTTGAACCGCCTTGACCTCTCGCTAAATCGTCGAATCCGCTTCCCCCAAGCAGCGATTTTTTGCTTCAGGTCATCTATGCGCTCCGTTAGTTTTTGCGTGATATCCGGCTGGAACAAACTGATATTTGTCCCAGCAAACGCCATCCTAACGGTGCGCATAATCCTCGGTCTATTATTACCCGACCTGAAGCTTGTCAGTCTGCCGATAAGGGCCCTTGCCTTTGCGATATGGTCCTCAATTCTTTTTCTCCAGGCTGGGATGGCGCTACTTTTTTGAGTAGCACGTCCAGCCACGGGAAGTTTGGCGCCAATAATACGGCATACTGCCAGTGCGGCGCCAAAAAGAATTGAATCCGTCTCGCAAAGGTCCCGGCTGGCTTCAACTAAGGCGCGCAACATTATTTTTACTTTATGCTAATTAATGTAATTTTATTGTTTTAATATATCCTTTAAGACAATTTTTTAATGCCCCTTTATACAGAAATTGATTATTAATTATTAATATTAATAATGGACCGTTATAATTGGTAAAAGCACTGGTTCTCTTGATGAACTAGCAAGAAACCGAACGGGATTTTTTCCTCGTTGTTCGTAAATGCTTTGTTCATAATACTATGATGTGCACTTAATTATAGGAATCGTTTAAAGAATAGCTGAATATCAAACTTCTACCTTTTTTCTGGGCGTTATTTCATTTTACATTATTTTTCTTTTTTTCAAATTATAATTATTAAAAAAAAAGAATTAAAATCTAATAATCTAACAAATATGACGAACAAATATATTAAAACTATTAAATTATTACTAAATGCCGTAATGCACTTAAACAGCAGTCAAATTAGCTGCTGGGCATATGTAGTCTACAACAATGTTGCAGATACGGACAGTTCACTCTGTCACTTATCATTTTAAGAATGCCATTGGGGCTGGCCCTTACCCTACGCACCAGCGATGCAGCTCTTTTACGCAAAGTTGCGTAAAAACAATCTACATGTGCTTGAGCAAACATCGCTGATGCGCTGCAGCGTCAGGACAGCTCCATCAGCACCCGGAACGCGTTGTTATATTGGATCCGGAGAGCTCCATAGGCCCGTTGCGTGTAGTCCCTCCTCAGGCTGCACGTGTAAAGAGATGTACAAAACGCTCTAAATAAAGTGAGTTTAACCTCCCTTGAACATCTCGCGAACCTACGTGCAATCATATTTGCACGAACCGACAGAGCCCTACGTTCCCTTTCTATGTCAGTAGTATCCTTGAGGTCGGACGTAACCATATGACCCAAATATTTGAAAGAGTCAACCCTAGTTAATGGTGTGCCGTTCAATTTAATAGGAGGTACATTACGCGTACGATCCCGTCCAGCCTCAAAGATCATATACTGACTTTTTTGTGCATTGTACTTCAGCCCATGTTCGGCTGCGAATGTCTCACAAACACTAAGCAATTTTCTTAATCCACATATTGATGCACTCAGCAGCACCATGTCATCTGCGTAATTCAAGTTATTAACACAAATTCCATCTATATGACATCCGACATGCATGCTGCTAAGCGCCTCAATAAGTGCATTTACATAGAGGTTAAAGAGACTGGGTGAGCTTAGCCCACTCTGTCTCACCCCACATTCCAACCGGTATGGTTCAGACAAAACATTAGCCCATCTAACGCAATTGACCTGTCCCCCATACCAATATTTTAAAATCTGTATCATTTGACCTGGTAATTTAATATCCTCCAATTTTTTCCACAGTATATTGTAGGAGACCAGATCAAATGCCCTCGACAGATCAAGGAAACAAGCGTAGACAGGTGTTTTCCTATCAACATAATATTTGACAGTTTGCTTAAGGCAAAGTATCGCACTTTCTGTGGACAGTCCGGTACGAAATCCGAACTGATTGTCATGCAGTTTTAGATATTTATTGATCTGCTTATTAAGCACACTGTCCAATATCTTTGCTACGATGGTTGCCAAGGATATTGGTCTATAATTACATTTATCTGACAAGTCACCCGTTTTATTTTTTACCACCGGTACTACTATGGTCTTCATTAGATCAGGGGGCAGATATGCATGCCGTAAACATGTAGTGTAGAACATAGCCAGTACGCGGTGTATATGTGGGCCTGCATACTGTAGATGCTTGATACTGAGACAATCATGACCTGGAGACTTGCCCCTAGACATAGATTTTATGACTTTTGCTACATCTTGCACACTTATTCTGTCCCCTACTCCATCAATGACTGTCCCAGCATCTTGCACCGATTCATAAGGATATGACCCCAGTGTCGACTTTACAGAGAAAAGCTCCCTAAAGAGGTTGGCAATATCCTTTGGGTTACTCTCCCCGCCCACACACACGATAAGGCCAGGCCGAATTCTCATCTTATTAGTGCCTTTCCAAAAAGCACTAAAATCTTTTTTGGTATGCGATGACACTATTTCATCCATTTCAATTTGATGCTTATGATCTTGACACCATCCGTCAAGAAGAAGGATGAAAATAGACTGCATGCGAATGAAATGAGAATGTTACGATGGATGTGTGGTGTGACAAGGACGGATAAGATAAGGAATGAGTATATAAGAAAGTAGCGCCAGTGGTAGAAAAGGTGAGAGGAAGCAGATTGGCATGGTTTGGGCATGTGATGCGGAGGAATGAAAGTCATGTCACAAAACGAGTGTTGAATATGAATGTGGAGGGACACACGGGCAGAGGAAGGCCGAATAAAAGATGGATCGATTGTGTGAAGAGTGATATGAGAATGAAAGAAGTAAGTATGGAAATGACGGCTGATAGAGAGGAATGGAACAAGAAGGTTTACTGCGCCGACCCCAGATAATGGGAAATGGTTTAGAGAATGATGATGATCTTGACACCATTTTAAGCGTGATTTAAACACCTTTCGGGTGCTACGCATTTCATTAAATAATTTGCCATGATTGGGCCGTCCATTAGCCACCCAAAGATGAAATTTCTGTCTAGCCTCCCCATGAGCCTCTCTAACATGTCTGTTCCATCCTACAACGGGATTTTTTGACCAATGTTTCTTGTACTCTCGACTAGCAATTGCGGCCTCACTTAGGGCAGACACTATGTCGTAATACAGTTTGTCAATTATAATTCTATGCTTTATATCTGTACAACATTTGTCAGCACAGTAGCGAAATTCCGAAGGGAAATATATTTGTCTTAGCTTTCTGTGGCACATATCGCTATAAACATTTTTCTGACGTTCGGACCTCTTTCCCCATATAATCTGGCAATGGATATAAGATGTTAGTGTATTACAATAATTTAATTTTGGTATTAATAACTCTAAATCGCATTCGATCATAAGAGGGAAATGGTCCGACCAAGTCACGTCGTATTTAACATAGACATTGCATACTGAGGACACAGCTGATTGTGTTACAACACAGTGGTCCAACCATCGCTTACAGCCATGTGATTGGCTTAAAAAAGTGTATGTGCCGGAGGACAGACCTAGAAAGTCTGTATCAATACAATGCCAATTTTGTTCACTACAATATAATATAAGTTCGTTGAAAAATAGCGTATGAGGATGAGAGTTAAAATCGCCCAATATGTATACAGAGTCAATGCCGTATTCATCTATTATAGCACTTACCGCACTGAGGCAATCGGAGTAATCAGGTAGATTTTCCTTACAATCCGTGGGCATATATACACATATTACAATAATAGGTCGATCTATCGTCACAATTTTAATCGCGCACAAGCGAGCATTATCGCAACGCAACACATTTACGTCATGAAAAACTGCACTTCTCCATAACAGAGCAACTCCCCCATAAGGTCGAACGCACAGTAGTTCCTTCGTCGTATCCACAGCAGAAGTACCTGTTGATCCAAAACCATCATCGATCGAGCTGAGATACGGTATCTCCTCCGGTAACAGCCAAGTCTCCTGGAGTGCAATTAAATCTGCGTGTCGACAGAGTTCTCTAATACTGTCCACGGTGCGTTTCACGTTTTTACAATTGAAGCTAGCAAATGTTATTGGTCTTTTACTTATTGTTCAAGTGTAAATTGCCGTTTACAGAAGAGTCTCTGTTCGCATTTCTGTGTTTGAAGTGTACAAATTTTCTAAAAATTATACCCTTCGGCCATATATTTGCATCAAGAAACAATGGTACTTTGTCAGAATCCACAAAGAATTTATAGGCTTTGTGATCAGTAGCCTTTTTATATGAATTTTTTCTAGTGACACTGTTTCCTGTGTTTTCGCTTTAATATAATTAATTATGTCGCTTACTTCTGTATCTTGATGTATGTTCGTAATAAAAATTGGCAATTTACGTATTGCGGCTTTAAATTTTTCACCTAAATCGCTCGTATTTTGTATACTTGACCTCTGTATCGATAGTTAGGTTTCTTTTTATGCTGAACTTTCTGCCATTCATATTCATTTTTTGAAATTACGTCGTCGATGCAAGCACACTCTGATTCCCCAGCATTATTCAATAAGTTTGTTTTGTTACTTATAACGTTCTTACTTGTCATACTTGCGTTCTGACCGGTTTCGCATGACTCAGATTGGATAACCACCCGCGAACAATGGTTAGTATTATGATGCGATGATAACGGCGAAGATACCCGTTCGTGCACAATATTATTTTTTTGGCCGGTAGACTGATTATTGTCTACTTTCTTTCTTGGGCTACAACTAGGTGATTTTTCGTCTCGTATTAGTGAAGACGATATATTTGTATTCTTCATCTCTTTAGACCTAACGTAAGTGGAATCATGTATAGCAGACATACCTATTGGTACCACTATCAAGGCTCCAAGCACTCAGCCTTGGGTTCACATTACACATGCGCGACGGATGAACATCCTTCATTACCAATACTTTACTTTCAAGCTCTTTATGCTGTTCAAGCGGAGTGTACGTCGACTTTATGCAGTCTATATCGAAACGTAATTTTGCAATATCCTTTAGTAGTTTTGTACAGTCGAGATGATCAAAGGTAATTGGTGGTAATTTTTCTAACTCCCTTGCAACAAAGACAGGAATCAGATCAGGTTCAGTAGTTTTAAAAAGCTGAATAATATCCTGCAGGTCACGTTTTTCTTTTCCCTCTCTCTTACGTTGTATTTTTCGCTTATCCGATGGTATAGCATCAAAAAACAATGCTTTAGACCTTTGAATCTCTGCACTGGTAAACGCCGAAGAACACAAACGCAACAATGATTCTTCATCCATCACAGATATTTTGTTCTGGATGTAACATAACAGTTCGTCTATGACGATATTACACACGGAACACTTTAACGTCTCCGACATTATAACGCACGACCAATTTGTCGTTCGTACCGATAATTATACTATGAAAGGACGCGTGCGTCACAGCTGAGCGCAAGCGCGGGACTGATTATTATATCAATTAATTATTAATTGATATAATAATCAGTCCTTATATCTTAATTATTAATTATTAATTGATATAATAATCAGTCAGTATTAATATAAATTAATATAATAATTAATTATTATATCGGTTATATTCAATCAAGTTTTATTAAATTTTTTAATAACACTTTTCACACAGTTTTTTATTATTATGATACTTTTTGATAGGCGCTATATTATATATACGGGTATTTTAGAAGTTATTAAAGTAGTAAATTGAGCTAAAAGTGAAGCAAGCTCAATGATTTTACAGAAATAATCTATCATTCGTAAAAATTTTGTAAATCGTCGTAAATATAAAAGTCTTTCCTGTACATTTTGGAGATTGAACAATACTTTTTCCTTCATACTTTTGCCCAAGGATGTGTACATTATGCCACAAAGGGCTTCCATAAAGCGCTTTTAGGTTTGTTTAAGCGCCTGATATAAGGCGTAACACGATGCTGGTTGAAAGTATTTTTTCGGCGCAAATATTGCTTATTTGTAGCGCTATAAGTTCACGGAGGCGGGAAAAAGTATTTTTGCGATGGTGGTTCGTAAATAATAAAGCGGCCCAGTGTTTAGCCCATGTACAGGGGCCTTTTGTTGCGAAGGTAAATCGCGAAAATACATTTAAAATCTGCTCTTGCTCTATTTTACATGATGAATTTATCCACCAAAAGTTATAAAAAAATATTACTAATATTTTAGCATTATAAATTTTTTGCAAATATTTTTTGCTATTTGCTACCCGTATTTATTTTAAATCTGCTGTATTAATAATATCTTAGATTAGAAAAGTTAAACTGATCTTTAACTTATACAGAATTTTAATAATTTCAAGTGCGTTTTAGGTGTCGAAGAATTCCCAGAATATCAGTATAATAAAATATCAAAATAATGATACATAAAAAATAATGCTGTCTCATATGGTGGTAAGAATCGGAGCTTCATACAGTGAGTTTAAAATTGCTTAGGGTGATAACGTTTAGGATTATCCACTACCACATATTATCATCGCGTGGGTGTCATGAGAGACGACATCACCATCATTTATCTTCATTACAGCCCTTCACAAGTCGACAGCTAAGCATAGGCCTTCCTCAAAGAATGCTACAAAACACGGTTCTGAGCCACCTGCATCCATCGACTTCCTTCATGTCTTACCAGGTCGTCACTTCATCTAGTGGAGGGACGCCTTACACTTTAACATCACGGTTGCCAATCACCTTTACGCACCTTTACTCACCTTTACTCACCTTTATTCACCATCGGTTGTCCGTTCATAGCCCTCTCCAAAGCTCACAGAGCAACCTCTGAGCTTCCTCATACAGCCAGCAGTGAAGGACCACGTCTTAGTTCCATAAGTCATCACTGGTAACACGTACTGTTGTACAATCTCGTTTGCAAGTTTAGAAGTATACATGACGCGAATATGTGTAACAATTTCCCTAACGGTGCTCAGCCCAGTTGAATCCGTCACCTGACCTCTCGATTGAAGTTGAATTTACCTAGTTGGACTATTTGTACTAGGTAAACACACTGATCAATAACTTAGAGTTTAGTGCTCACGACAACTACCGGCATAGGTGTAACATGGACGGTACTCATGACCTTTGTTTTGTCCATGTTCATCCTAATGGACAGTTTCCACAAGCTTTTCGTTCATATGGTTAACTGTATTGCAGTCTTCTAGGAACTTAAAACGATTTGGTAACTCGAGCTGAAAGTTTTAAGGGCTTTGAATTAGAGCACGAGGAGGATGGGGCGTTGACTTCATTAGACGTGACCTCTTCAACTTAAAGCCTAGGTTCAGTATGCCTCTCACGATTCGGTGATCGGTGCCAAGTTTCTCCTTCGTGATCACTGAGACATCACTAGACAGTTGCCTTCTCATATCGTCAGTCGTCATAATGAAGTCAATCTCATTTTTCGTCGAGCCGTCGGAGCTCGACTGGATCAATTGCCCATGAGGCTGCTTCTGAAAAAGGGATTTCACCGTAAAATGTCTCTCTTTCTCCATGCAATTGGCCAGCTGCTGGCCTGGGTTCAGTTCCATTATCCAGAATTTCCATACTTTCAGCTCAGCATTCTCTCTTGTGCCTGGTTTTGTATTGAAGTCTCCCATTAACACCGTATAGTGGGTTTTGAGGGAATGCAAGGCTCTAGAGATATCCTCATACACCACCTCTTTTTCTTTCTTTTCTTTTTCTCCACCTCATCACCGGGATATGCCGAGGTTGGTGCGTAAACCTGTATGATCTTCAGCGAATACAGTTTAATGCTTCTGATTATAAGGTATGCAACCCTCGTCGACACACTCCCAATCTTTACAACGTTGTTGTCGAGAGACTTGTACACGATAAGTCTGACACCTCCTTGGGACAGATGGTCACCCTTCCGATGTTAAAACAAGTTGCCAGATTCGAGGATAATCGTATCCTCCCCTCTCTCCGGATTTCAAATAATTCTATAATATCCCAGTGCAACTTGTTCATCTCTTCTTTCAGCTCCAGGATCTTCTCGTCAGTTCTTGGGGTACTTGCGTTGTATGTTGCCAGGTCAAGTCGTCTTAAGTGATAACAGAACCTCCACTGAATTCAATTGTCTTTTATGGGCTGAAATTGATGAATTTGGATAAATGTCAACAACAGACCAGAACGTCCACTTACCGTGATTGGGACTACGTGCTTGTCACTAATAATTTTATAAAAGAAATTAAAATAACTATAAAAATTATATTATTATTTATACAAAAAATAACTCATAGCATCAATGCTCTTAAAACCATTATCATTTTAAGCGGGACTTCCCTTTTAAAAACTTCACAGTAAAAGGTAAGGTAGGGGTGCTAGTGAAAGCGATTTAATTTTTAGAATTAAGATAGCGTGTGCTCTGAATTACTATTACTCTATAGTGTGATTACTATTATAAGATAGAATATCTCGGACAGATTGTATCAAGTGTTTAGAATTCTTGGTATAGTAAGCCAAGCAAGTGCGTCCACTGATCCGCACAAAACGGGTCGTACACTTCAACCCGTTCGTATTACCGACACGATTTCCCGCAGGGGCAACTATTTCGATATGTGACGGTTACGTCATATGTATAGCAGATCAGTGTTTCAGTGGACGCATCGCCGATAGCTGGTTAGGACGGCCGCCGTTTGCATTTCAAATTTATCAATTCTCTTGACGATACGAAAATATATTTTTTATAGTATAAAGTTGAGAAACGAGCACACAGTCCATCTGATGTTAAGTGGTTGCTGTGGCCCATAGACATCTACATCTATCCTCGATTACGAATCAAAATGTAGATGTGTTGTCACACGTGAGGACTTAGATAGATTGCCTCATTTCCAATAAAAAAGGTCTAAGGTTCTACACATACCATACGAAAAACGGTAAAATTAAGCTGCTATTTTACGCTGGTATTCTGTGTGAGCGTGGTCCTTCCCTGGTCGAGCACACTAATTCGTGCTACATCTATACCAGGGATATAGCTGCAGCGGCACTACGTACAAGACGAGAGAAGAAATTTACGTTGACGTTGAGCAAATCAGATATATTCCCCCATGTTGTGTTATCTATATCCTTTTCTTTCCTTTTTTTAAGCAAACCCACAAGAATGCACATGTTTTTTTCGTCACTACAGCTTACACTCGTATGCTTGTTACGAAATTCCCGACACAATTGATGAAAATTCGATTTTAAACGGCCATCGCGTTCGCATTAAAATCCGATTACCGTTACCCATAGCCCGTTACATTGACAATCCGATTGCTATGGATACAGTAGATGCACTATCACATACTGGGCCGTTTTCTTACGTAGTAGAGCCATGATGTAGCTATGTTATAACTATAGCACGAATGAGTAGTAGCTTAATGCTACGGTGTTTCGCATGTACTGTGTATGTTGAGTGTAGAGAACCGAAGACCCTTTTTACTGGAAACGGAACATTCCATTTTAGTCCTCAATAGTGACAACGAATCTGCATGTTGAATCTCAATAATGCAGATGTCTTTGGATCATAGCATCCACTTACCATCAAGTGGACTGTGTGCTCGTTTTTCATCCTTATTCTATAAAAAAAAAACTATTATCCGTCCGACGCGTATTATGAACGAGTAAGTGGGTCACGTACTTCAAACATTTTGTCCCGCTGCTTATTTTTTATTGAATTGCTACACTCAAACAAACCAATCTGACTGTTATAACACTGATTAAACTTTTGTGTAACATGTGCTGTAGAACTAAGCCTGCTTACCAATTTCGATATACACAGAAGACAATTATATCGCATAGAACACCGGCGTGAATTACAGCGTTGTGCCGCTGCTGTGATTTGTATGGTGAGTGACGAGAACTAGAAACACTTTTAAGTATAGTTAATGAGGCAAATTATACACAGCATTTGCATTTCGATTCTTATTTGAAGATAAATGTATGTGTATCGACTTAACACCTAGTGGTTTTTAACTCATCTGTCAAGTAAAGTAAGTGTATAATAATGTCCTGCGTGTCTTGTAATTGCTAACTGCTAACCAGCCTGGGGAAATCCATCATAATAAATATTCATAATCGTTTATCGCTGTAACAGGCAACCTAACTTTATAATTGGAAAGGGCAATTCAATAATGCTTGAATGATTTTTAATATTCGAACCATTGTGGAACAATTCCATGTATTGTCCGTTCAATGGGAGTCGATTTTTGATAAAATCGATTAGCATGCAAAACTGGATTTTAATTCGGGCGTTACACAGATCGAATTACTTTACTAGTCTCGAATAATCGAAAAACTCATATTCAACCGACATGTGTGCGTTGTGTAGAATAATTACGCAGATGGTAAAAAGCTTATGATATATTAATATTGAAAGAATTGGAGTGTTTTATTCATACTTCTGAAAAAATATGACTTGTTTTTAAAATCATAAAAAGTGATCTAAACCTTATTCTTCGGATAACATACTAGTAGTTACCGCTACCGTTACCGTTATAACCTTTTAAAGTCCACAGTTGAACATAGGTCTTTCCCTTGAACTGCCTCATAGGGGGGATATTTGCCATAGTTGCCACGCTTGGCAAGCGTGTAGGCAACCCTGGTTTTTTATATTTAGTCGTTATTAGGAAGACGCTGCTGCCCAACTCCTGATTTGTTTCCTCTCTCGCCACGGCATGATATGGAGTAGTAGATATTTTTCCACCACCACAACACGATATACTAGTAGTTGCCTATTGGCAAACTCTGCTTCTTCTCTTTAATAATCTTACAATCCAAAATCTTTAATATCTGAATATGGGAGTCGTATTTTATTACAAGGATTTGTTTGAGGTTAGCAGTACTGCGTCCGACCTCTTTGACGCTACTTCCATTAGCCGATCTGGTTATTTTACATATATGTGACTTACCGGACTTGTTATATCTGAAGCAAAAGTATACCTGCCGTTTCCAACAGTCTTCTCTAAGGACACCCACATGACGAAATAGAGTGGTAGATGGACTAACACTCCTTAATTTATTAATTCATTCATTAAAGTCTATTAAAGTCCACTGAACATATGCCTGTCTCAAAGAACGCCATAAAAACAGTCCTGATTCACCTGCATTCGTCAACTTCCTGCATGTCTTACTAGGTCGTCACACCATCTAGTGACCGGTTGCCTTACATTTTGCTTACCGCTGCGAGGCTGCCACTCGATAACTTTTCTTCCCCACCAGTTGTCAGTTCTTCGAACTATATGGTTGGCCTATTGCAATTTCAGCTTATTAATCCATTAAGCTATGTCAGTTCCTCCGGATCTGTTCTGACCAATCGATCGTAGACGTTCCGCTGCACTGCTGACTATATAAGGAAGCTCAAGATCGGTCTGCCAGCTATGGAAAGGACTATGCTCGAGATTTCTGTACGTGATAAACTAAGAAACGAATATATCCGTAGTAGAGTATATTTATGCATACTATAAAAACAATACCAAATTTCAAAAATACCAATGCTGAAAAATTTCTCGAAAATAGATTCATAAATATTGAACAACTGTTCATTCTTTTTAGCGGTTTTTGTTTTTTCCAGAGTTTCCTCTCGAATGAATAGTCGTTGTAAAGTGGACCCGAGCTAGGAGTTTTCTTTGAGCGGTGCTTATAAAATAATGCAATTAAATATTTCCGCTCTCGATTCACTTCGAGAGCTGCAACGTCGTCATTGTTCGGTGTTCTTAGCAGTCGATAGATTTTCAAGGCTTTCAGGTTTGTTACATAAAACTCTTGAACCTTTTTGAAACTTTTTTCTGTAATATGTACATATGCAAAGGTTACGTTTAAAATATTTCGAAAACATTTTGTGTATGAGAGACAGGTAGGCTAAGTGATGGCGGCGGAAGAAAATCCATAACCTTATATCAACATGCGGATATTATAAGAGGCAACTATAGAAAAAACCAGAAAGATCTTATGGCCCTCGATATATCTAAAATGTACATGCAGTCGGCAATATACAGAGACAAAGGTATGAGAAGTTTGGTAGAGGTCACCCATATGCATACAAAATATGACAACCTTGTCTATATTTGTTGTGCAAAGCCCTTTTCAAGCATTCTTATACATATTCATTAATTCATTCTTACAGTATTTCACCAGATCACTGCTGAACATAAGCCTCCATCCTTCAACTTCCTACATCTAATACCAGGTCGTCACTCCATCTAGTAACGGGCCGCTCTTCACTTCACTTTCTGGAATGAGACTATATACTATGCGGTATGAACTAATACGTATAACGTAATATAATTCTAGGTTATAAAAGAATAATAAAACTAAAAACTTTGTTTATTCCTTCTACTCTTTGTCTATTTCAAATGAATAGTCGTTCTGTGTAGTCATTATTAAAATTTCATTGAGTTAAATTATGGTGCAGAGTCCTCATACACAGAGTCCAACTTATTTTTGATTTGCGTAGGCGTATTACCTTTCAAAAACAAAAATTTAATGACATCTCGATACTCAGTTTTTTTTCCATTTTCAACTCTCAACTCAACTCAAGTGATTCAAATAAAACTACGCGTCTGAAATGGATGAAATTTTGGTGCGTAACTGTCGAAATATGCACAACTACATTCACTAGCTTTTATTGACGAGTGCTACCATCTTCACGTTGAGGTCGGAAACTTTTCAGACCCTGGTATTTCATCCACATCGCCGTTATCAAAAGTTTTATTTGCTGATGAAGCCAAGAAAAAGCAAATATATTTACTTGGGGCTCAAAACATTTGGCTCTATTGTAATTTACCCAAAGGATAAATTAAAATTAAGTGACTAAACACAAACACATGCCATGCACAACAATTATATGCTTCGAACAATTAAAATTGCAGGATCGAAACTGAGCATGGAAGCGTTATTATCAGCACTGAAACAAAAGACGATATTGAGATGCTACGAAAATATACTCAGCTAAGTAACGGAGAAGTCTTTGATTGTATGTATACTCGTATAGGAACAATTATAATTTCATCCGGAAAACTCTTTGTTCTCCATAAAATTAGTCACAAATTCGGTTAAAAAGCAGCACTTTCATGCAATGGATTTTGAAAGTATTACTGGTACTTTCAAGAACGTTAGAAACAGAACGTCGTTTATCAACCAAGCGCGAGTCTTCATATTTTTGAACATCCTACCCAATTCAATTGCATTTAATTATTATGAAAATAAACAGCGTCCATTGTTAGGTACCTATAAATTTTATTGTACAAAACTTACTGTAACAATACGTATCACACACAAATTTACAACGTGAAACGTATTTCACAAAAGTGAAATAATTTATACGTTCTAAATCATTTTCTCCCAACAAAAACTGCTTTTAATATTTTACAGCCGTAGTTCACGAACTGTCTCAAAGGGTAACGTAACAAAATCTTGTTAAATTTAATGAACAAACTTGGAGCGTCTCTCAAATTGGACACTCCTCGCTATCCTTGCGTGAGGCGTGGGTTCCACGGAAGCGGCGCTTTTAATTATATTAAGGCTGTAATTATTAAATTACGTGTTGCGCTTTAAGCGTGTGTCGAGCAGATGGATAAAACGTTCAACAGGGCTAAAAGGATAACATATAGTAATACGGGAATGGGATTTATATTCAAAGAAGAATAATAATAATATTAATTTCCTCCTCCAGGCCGAATTTTAATCACGGCGGCTAATCTTAACGAAGGCTATTCATCTGCACAGGGCAGCACTATATTGCACGAGTGTGTGCGTGCACAGTACATGTGCGCTCTCCGTTCCCCAACTCTTACAGTTAGAGGGAGATCAGGCGCAGGACCAACGGTATTACGTGCTTACCGAGGCACGGGAGTTAAACATCGCCAAATTCCAGACTCCGAGCTGCTACTGAGAATTTCTTGACAGAAAAGCCCAATAATTGATTTTATCCGGACCCGGAATGCGAATATAGAACCTTATGATCAGAAGTCGTGGTTACGGTCACTAGACCAACGAACAGTCGAAAGAAGTATTATTTCAAAGAAGTATTGAAAATTGACATTATGCCCCAAACTCAGATGAATAAAAATACAATTACAGTAGTGATTGCGTGAGGGAATCCATCATCCCCAACCCCATATTGTTGTTTGGCTGTGCCCACAACCTTGGGACAGCGCGGCTCACATAATTTAAAATCTCTAAGAAGTGAGTGGAGCTAATATATGGGCTATAACTTTTTTAACATGTAAGTCATAGCAATCAATTTTATAACATATTTATACTATTTCATGTTTAAGAGCATGGCACAATCTAATATATTGACTCAGTTCGAACGAGAAAGTGAAGTGACGAAGAGCGAAGGTAAATAAAGAACCATTTTACTGATAACGAGGCGTGCCATCTGATGTTTCAGGGCTCACAGAGTATTTTAATTCTTAAAATAAGATAGTACTAGAAAAAACTCTATAATACATTAACGATTATATTAAGCTTAAAAATATAATATTATGAAATTTCAGTCGGCCTGTCCAACTGAAATTTAATCTAAATTCGAATGACGTAATTGATATTTAATACTGGGATAATTACACAAAACATCTCTGGAATTATGTTAAGTATCGATTACTTAAAATATTTAACATCATAATGAAAATTCAGTAATGAAATTGACGGTAATTAAAGTTGTGAAATCAGTTAAAATATATTTTTTAAATTAAAGAACGATGAAGCACACCGTAAACCTGATGGTAAGTGGATACTGGGACCCATAGACATCTGCATATATCCTTGATTAAGAATATGAATGCAAGTGCGTTGTCACCACCTAAGAACTTAGGTAGATTTCTCGGTTACTAGGAAAAACGGTCGACGGCTCTTTACACTCAGCATAGGAAACACACCATTATTCTTCTGTTTCACGCTGGTGCTCTGTGAGAATGCGGTCGCACCACAGTCGAGTCAACCCATTCCTGCTGCGTGGTAAAACTGAAAGTTGGAACATAAAAAAACTAGGCTATCCCCAGACCTTTAAGTCTGGTTTCTGATGAGGTTAATGCTGTTAGCCTTTTAGCTTTTACAGAGTTATAGTTGTTAGGGCCCGCGGCCTTAAGGCAAAAAGAGGTGAATTTAAATTATTCTGCATCGTTAACTCGTTCGGTCGTTAATCGTTAACGACGATGTTCTGGGCGGTGAGAACTGCCCAGGGGCGCCGGTGCAAAGTGTGTACGCAGTGTGAAGGGGTGCGCGACGCACCCATCTGCGGACTCGCTGCGTCCCATCAGTTATCCTAACAGTGTTTGTGGCACTGGGTGAATGTGTAGTGTCTACGTGTGACGGGCCGACGACATTTGTGTCGCCGGAATCTAGCGGAACTGGGGGTTCAATTATAAAGTTACGGAGCCTCCGGAGGCTTTGCTTGACGTTTGGAGTCAGAGCGCAGGTAGCTGCGTTGACCACTAGCGGATTGCAATGTGTCTCAGCGCTCTCAAAGTAGTGTCGAGATATATCCTTGAAATATTCAGAGATCCTCGTAAGGCGACAATTTCTGTGCTAAGGCTACGCTTGCGTAGGACATGATAGGTGTCACGCAAGCTTTGTAAAAGTGGAGCTTGTGTTTTAGGGACAGTTTGCTCTTGTTTATTGAAGGTTATGGAGTGGTCGAATGTGACCTCAACGTATTTGGCGATTGACTGCTACGAGATCTGGCGGCTGAATAGGGTCATCGTGCCTAGATAATTTTCTGGATTTAGGTTTCGACGATTGAGAGAGCGTTTCCTTTGAAAGTATATTGCTAAACTTTTTTCAGGGTTCACTTCGATTCTCTATAAGCAAAATCATTCCACTAGGCGATTGGCGGCTCTCTGGAGCATCATTGTGAGAAATTTATTGCTGTAATGAACGACGTAAAGTACCGTTTCATCTGCAAAGAAGTATAGTGTGTGAAGAGGAGCAGGAAGAGAACGGAGACCTGAGGAATTCCAGCTCTAAACGGGCGCTTGGAGGAGTGAATTCCCTCTATACGAAAACGGAAATGGCGGTTGGCAAGGAAAGCTTTGATTATGTGAGTGAGCCTATTGGGTACGTTAAATTTAAACAGCTCGTAAAGCAAGCCAGCGTGCCAGACTTTATTGAACGCTTTGGCGACGTTGAAAAAGAGGGCGACTGTGTTACGGATTCAACCGTTACTCCCTGAGTGGGAGAAAAAGCTCCCTAGGATATATTCCGTATGGCGGTGGATTTGATTAGTGCACGAGTGATCGGGTCTGAAACCGAACTATTCGTCAAAAAGAAGCTTGTTGATAAGTACGTACTTACGGAGGCGATTCAATATTATACGTGCGTAAACTTTGCCCAGTATGGTGAGTAGACTAATGGGTCTGTAGCTAGAGGTTGGGTTACCTAGTTTTGGGAGTCCTATAACTTCCGCTTCATTTCATGTGCCCGGGAAGGAGCAACTGGAGAGAAGAGCGTTGAAAATGTCTACTAGGAGTCAAACAAATGGCGCTGAGAGAGATTTCAGCACCCTGTTGCTAATGCCATCAGGGCCGGGTGCAGATATCTTTTCATCAGGGGGGCCTGCAGGTGGTAGCACAGATCTACACACGACCTCCACTTCGACCTCTGCAAGGTGAGCAGGATCTATGGGTTCGCTAGAAGGAGTGCATCGGCTCTCTGAACCGACTGCGAGGCATTTGGCTTTTTCAGAGCCGTCAAAGGCGAGATCGGGGTTTCCTGCACTAATGGAAGGTGGCATGGGTGAGGATTGTTCTGCATTCACAGCTCGTGTCAACTGCCTGAAGGCGGTTTGGGATGGCTTGATATCCTCCAGCAGATTACCCCACTTATCCTTTCTAAATTCTGCAATGCGCTCTTTTACCTCGTGCCCATACTTCGGAGGGTATTTATTGTAATCCCGGTTAGGTTTCAGATACGCCGGACATTGAATATCTCCTTTCCGTCCGGAGACAGGTCCAGAATGACAAGGCACAGATCAAGAAATCGATTTTGACAGTCTGGTGGTGCATTCTGTGCATTTCCTAGGACTGGGAGATTCTGGGCCTTGAGGTCGTCTAACCGTGAGTTTGCACTGACGCGATTTTCACAAAAAAACATGTTTAAACCCTGTTTTCTGTCAATTTATCAAAAAGAGTTTGCATAGTCAAAGAACATGTTGTAGTGAAATATGTTTGACAGTTTATTGTACATTACATATTTTAACTATAAAATATCTTTATAAATAGAGAAACAAATTGTTTGAAAACAAATTTCTAGAAATATTGTCATGTTGAAACGTAAGTTTGAAAATCTGTTGATAATTTTACACAGTTTTTGTGAGTGCGAAGGCAACCATCAACAAAATATGTTGTGTGATTTATTTTATGCGATTTGTTACAAAACATTACGTGTTGGATGTTTCTCAGTGCAAACGTACTGTAAGATGTGTGCGGGCTCGAGTTCCTTGGGGAGTCCTCGAATAACCACACGAAGATTACCTGGTAGGGCGTTTATGTGAAAACTAATTTCCTGACCGCGCAAGTCAATCATGCTGCGGAATTCCTCGGTCGAGTTGACGTATATTCTGATGCCCTGACCGGCATTTTGCACCTTTGGTTTTGGCCAGAATTACTGTGGGTGGCGGCGGCTTTTCCCTACGTTCAGTTTCCCTTTCTCTGCGGGCTTAGGGGATGGAGTACGTGGGGCCAGGCTTTTAGCCAGAATGGCGGTGAGGGACTGAGTTAGTCTCAGCTGACTTCTGCGCTGCGCATTTGCGCATTTTGCCCAGGATGAGGGTTATGCCTTCGTCTTCGGGTTCGGACGGGGCATGCGTCTTGGTCTTCATATCGGAACCTGAGTCAGCATTCGAGAAGACCGAAGAGGGGCCGCAGGTTGACATCGCGGAGGGCATTGGGGACGTAGCATCGTTCACCGACGTGAAAGAAACGGGTCACCAGGGTCGTCGTTTGAGAATGACGCCACATTGTCTATACTAACACAGTTAACATAGATGTGTACCAAGCTCGCCCACTTTTCAGCGGGTGAGGTGTCTAAAATAAACGCCTATACATCTAGCGCGTTGGTACTAGTTTGTGTACCTAGGTGTTGCCTATGCAACATGCAACAAAAAAATTAAAATAGATGGTCGCCTCTGAAGATAACGAGTGCATTTCACTCTACTTACGGTTTACCGAAAGCCAGGAAGCCAGGAAGGAGAGTTAAGCACATAATACTCTTTGCACCACAACAAGCGTTCGATAAACTTCACTGTGAGTGTTAGCGACAACAAGTGAATCTAAAAACATTTAATCTTAATTGTTCCTTATCTGTGATTTGAACTCGAGAAGTCGAACGCTGGTTCATCCAAACCGGAGATATGCCTAATAAGAACAACAAACCAATAGAGGCAGAAGAAAAGAAAAGTGACATCCAGGAACTAGCTTCACTCATACTAAAGCTATCGGAAAAATCACGTGACACCGTTTCACCGAAGCACCTCGAACTCCCTCACTTCAACGGGGCCTGTGAAGAATGGTTAGCCTTTAAAAGATCACAGGAGGATACGGCCGCTTCTTTCAGTAACAATCAGAACCTAGCGCGCCTTAGAATAGCAAGCCAAGGAAAAGCTAGAGAAGCCGTCCAAAGCCTACTGTTCACCGCCGAAGACCCACACGAAGTGATCAAGGGACTGGAAGCAAGATTTGGAGGACCTGGAGCACTAGCATTAGCAGAACTAGAAAAAATGAAGAACCTCCCAAGAGTCGGCGAGAACCCGAGCGACATATGCATATTTGCGAGCAAAGTAAAGAACGCAGTTGAGACAATCAAAGCCCTGAAGAAACCGCAGTATCTCTGTTCACCTAAAACGCTGAGAGTTATAGTAGACAAGGTGCCGACGTCAATGAAGTTCCGTTGGTTTGCCTACCACAGAAACAGAAGAGATGAGGAAATTCAGGAGCTATTACTTGTCGAAGCATTCCTAGAAACAGAAGCCGACATGTGCGGAGACTTCGCTCCGCCTGAAGCGTACTCAGAACAAAGAAGAGGAATAAGAAAACCCGTTCACTTGGTACAAGAAGCATTAAAGGAAAAATATAAGAAGTCATGTCCGTTCTGTGAGGGAGAACACTTCGCACTAGAATGTAAAAAGTTCAAAGAAGCCAACCTGAATGGAAAATGGGATATGACCAAGAAGACAAAGATATGTTTCAAGTGCCTTCGATTCAGGCACTCAAGGATCAACTGTAAAGCACCAGTCTGCAAGCTGTGTAAAAGATGGCATCATACCATCTTACATTCTGACAAACCACCGGCACCGATAGAAAAAGAAGCACAAGACATCAGTAGTACCTCAGAAGAAAAGGTCGCCTCAATTCATAACGCCAAAGGAGAAGAAAAAGCCTACCTAAAGATGATCCCCGTGAACCTCTACGGCCCAAAAGGACAAGTTCGCGTATTAGCACTATTAGACGAAGGGTCAACGGTCACGCTCTTAGACGCATCAATTGCTGAAAAAATCGGAGTCGAAGGAAAGAAAGAAAAACTCACGATCGAATCCGTCGGCGGGAAAGTGTTAAGAAAAAATAGTTCACAGAAGATCGAGTTCAAAATAAAAGGGGCTCATAGAAAAGAAAAGAGGACTATCGTAGCGGGAACCATCGACGACCTGAAGCTGTCTGAACAATGCATAAACGAGGACACCGTGAGAAACTGCGAGCACCTGAAGGCAATTGAAAATCAACTCCTCTACGTCACCGAGAGACCCAAGCTACTGATAGGCCAGGACAATTGGGGACTAATAGTGACAAGAAAACTGAAGAAGGGCAAACTATCAGATCCTGTAGCCTCCCTCACGAACTTAGGGGGGGTGTTACACGGATGTGAAACAGGAGCAACTGCCACAGTACACTTCACTCATTATGGCAGAGCGACCACCGGTGAAGAAGACATAGAAGAAATCGTCCGAGAACACTTTCAACTAGAGTCTCTCGGGATCCAGAATCGATCGCCATCCAACGACAGCGACAGAAGAGCATTAGAAACCCTCGAGAAAACTACAAAGAAACTACCAAGCGGTCAATATGAAACGGGACTCCTGTGGAAAAAAGAAGACGAAACCCTACCCAACAATTACAATCAGGCAGTCCGACGCCTAGTTAGCATCGAAAAGAAACTAGATAAAGACCAAGAAGCAAGAAAGCACTACGAGGAACAGATCCTAAGTTTGATCGAAAAAGGATACGCGGAAATAGCTCCAGAAACCTCCAACAAAGGAAGAACGTTCTACTTACCCCACTTCGCTGTTGTGCACCCAGTAAAGAAGAAGCTGAGAGTAGTGTTCGACGTAGCTGCCAAGTATGAAGGAAAGAGCCTCAACGACGCCTTCTCGGGCCCAGACCTGTTACAATCGCTATTTGGGGTACTGTTACGCTTCAGAAAGGGACCGGTAGCCGTCATGGCCGACATACAAGACATGTTCCTCCGAGTCAAAGTTAGAGAAGATGACCGAGACAGTCTCAGGTTCCTGTGGCGCGGAAACCGAAGAATCGGCAAGCCTGAAGAGTGTAGAATGTCTTCAATCATCTTCGGAGCAGCGTCACCACCAGCAACAGCGATATACGTAATGAATAAGAACGCAGAAGAATTTAAGAGCGCTCATCCCGAAGCAGTGCAAGCAATTATGAGAAACCATTACATGGATGACTATTTACAGAGCTTCGCGTCTACAACCGAAGCAAAAAAGATATCCAAAGAAGTGAAAGACATCCACGCGAGAGCAAACTTTCATCTGAAGGGTTGGCCCAGTAACAATTCAGAGGTAATATCAAAAGTAGAAGACACCAATAAAGAAAACTCCTTACAACTGACCAAAGAAGAGAAGATTCTGGGACTAAGATGGCTGGTAAAAGAAGATGCATTAGCCTTCAACGTTGAGTTACGCAACACGCCGGAGGACCTGCAAGATGGCAGGAGAACTCCAACGAAGAGAGAAGTCACAAGCGCAGTAATGTCCACCTTCGATCCAATGGGTTTTGCAACGCCGGTACTAATACAAGGAAAGAAACTAATCTAAGACATCTGACGAAAGAAAATAGATTGGGATGAACCAATTAACGAACAACAAAAGGAAGCCTGGATGAAATACTTAGAGGAAGTATCAACATTAAGAAGGCTGAAGATCCCAAGATGCGTCTCGCCCAAAGGCAGAAAAGGACAGTTACATACATTCACCGACGCGAGCGAAGAGGCCTATGCAGCAGTAATCTACTGGAGAACAGTCGAGCCCGGAGGAAAAGTCCACGTCTCCATGATCGCTGGCAAAGCAAGAGTCACGCCGACAAAACCGGTATCGATTCCGAGGCTAGAGCTACAAGCAGCTTTACTCGGAAGCAGGCTAGCCGCTACAATTGAAGAAGAGTCAGAGCTCGGAATATCGAAAAAGATTTACTGGACCGACTCCAGCACAGTACTGCAGTGGATAAAGTCAGAACCGAGAAAATTCAAAATTTTCGTGGCCAACCGACTCGCCGAGATCGAGGAGAAGTCCAAACCAGAAGACTGGAGATGGGTACCAACTAAGGAGAACCCAGCGGACGACGCCACAAGGGGAACCCCAATCGAATTCGACCATAATGCCAGATGGTTCAAAGGCCCGTCGTTCCTCCGTCAACCAGAAGAAGAATGGCCATTTCACGACTTCAAACCAGAAAATACTATGCCGGAAGACAAAAACAAACAAAAGGTGTTGGCAACGATGGCAGCAGAAGACACCCTCTTAAACCCAGAAAGGTTCTCGAGCTGGGAGCGATTACTGCGCACTACAGCCAGAGTAGTTGCCTTTACACACTACCTATTAAAGAAGAGCCGTAAAGCGACCACCACTGCCACGCACCAGAAAGATGAGCCTTGGAAACCACAACAAAAAATCAAGAAAAAAGAAGCACAAACCTCAGACCCGTCGACCAACAAAGATGAAAATAAGCGCCTATACCTACCCCTAGAAGAAGAGCACTTAAAGAAGGCCGAATAATTATTAATAAAAATAAGAAGATTGAAGACAGAAAAACCTATAGAGAATTGAAGTCGACTTAAGAAAATCGACGTTTACATTGGCGACGATGGAATCATCAAATTAAGGAGTAGGAATGAAATTCCACGACCATAACGAAAGAAGTTTCCACGACCATAACGAAAGAATGAATCCTATCGTATTAGACGGGAAACAAAAAATAACCCGTTTAATAATACAATATTATCACAAGAAATTCCTTCACGGAAACACTGCTACAGTAATGAACGAAATTCGTCAAAAATTCTGGATCTTGGGTTTAAGGGCAACTTTAAAAGCGGTCGCACACAGCTGTCAATGGTGCAAGACAAAGAAGAGTTCATCTGAGATACCCCCGACGGGAGATCTACCGAGCGAGAGACTACAGCATCATCAGTTCCCGTTCTCCTGCACAGCAGTAGACTACTTCGGGCCGATGCAAGTCACCGTCGGAAGAAGAACTGAGAAGCGCTGGGGAGCCTTATTCACTTGCCTCACTACCAGAGCAGTACATCTAGAGCTAGTACCTCCTCTCAGCACTAGCTCAATGATCATGGCACTTCGACGAATGGCAGCCGGAAGAGGAACCCCGAAAACTATATTCAGCGACAACGGTACTAACTTCGTCGGGGCAAAAAGGGAATTAGAAGAAGCCGCGCAAGAAAAAGGCATCAAGTGGAAGTTCATCCCCCCGGGTGCGCCGAACATGGGAGGCGCCTGGGAGAGACTCGTACGAACAGTCAAGACGGCGCTAGCAGTGGTTCTCAACGAAAAGAGCCCGCCCGAGGAAGTACTCCATACGCTAATGACCGAGGTTGAACATATCGTCAATTCGAGACCTCTCACCCCGATCAGCATGGACCCAGAAGACGAGGAGGGCCTAACACCGAATCACTTTCTACTGGGAAGATCATGCGGAGCGATGGCACCGGGAGAGTTCAGTGATACGGAGCTCATCGGAAAAGCAAACTGGAGAACCACTCAAAGACTCGCGGATCACTTCTGGAAAAGATGGATTAAAGGATATTTACTGCTCCTGATGCCCAGGAAACTCGACAAGGGAGAAACCAGAGACCCAAAAGAAGGAGACATCGTATTAATAGTGGACTCTACGTTACCACGAAACTCGTGGCCTCGCGGAGAAGTAATCAAAACCTATCCCGGACCAGACGGAAGAACCAGAGTGCTGGACGTGCGGACATCAGGTGGAATACTTCGCCGTCCAGCTCGACGTGTCATCGTGCTGGTGCCAGCGGAGTCGTCGCCTCCAGAGGATGCTACGCACCGTGGGGGAGAATGTTAGCGACAACAAGTGAATCTAAAAACATTTAATCTTAATTGTTTCTTATTTGTGATATAAAATTAAGTGTTAGAGGTAAAAAGTGAATTTAAACATTTAATCTTAATTGTTCCTTATCTGTGATTTGAACTAAGTATGAAAACTAATAGCATTAATACCAAGAAAGTGAAACAATAACTTATATTAGCTTCAAATTCTAGTTTTAAAAACTATATAAAGAAAATGTAAATCTAACAGCTTATTTAGGTTTAATCAGAGTGTTTAAAAATAAGATACGAGACTAGTTACTGATTAGAACCTTCTCTTATTTCGATTTTAAAGAGTTGCATTAGAGACATTAACATTTAAGAGTTAATTTAATGATTTGTCTGATTCTCTCTCTCTCTCTCTTATAGTAATTTAACACAATAATATGTCAAACAATCTCTAATGTAATCTAATTACTTATTATAGAAATAGATTTTAATTTAATAAAAATTTAAATATGTTCTGCGAAAAGTTTTAAGCATAATGTTTTAAGCATAATCGTGATAAGCGTTGTGCATTCCTGCCGCCTGGCGGCGCTACTTGTATGTTGAGCGAAAAAACGCTTAGCTACTCCGGAACTAAACCGTAAGGCGACCGCGAAACTATTTTTATTTTTTATAAGTATAAATTAAAGGTTTTATGAATGTTTTATGTTGAAATAATAGAAATAAGTAAAAATGTTGTAAGGTATGTTTTACCACACTTATTAATAAAAATTGTAAATTTCTCTTAGAAAAGGTTGTTCAGTGCTCTGATTGGTCGATGGGTCATGTGCAAATTCGTGCGAATTTTCTCAATTCTGATTGGTCACAGCTGCCTATAAAAAAGGGGCGTTTTTCGTGGTAAAACATTCCAAATCCGGCAATGTAACAATAAGGAATCAAGAAAATAAAATAAGAAGAAACTCTCAAGAAGTGTTATTTATTGCTCATCTAACTGCTACTGTATGCTCTCCAGTTAACATCCCGCCAGCAAATCCGTTCTATTATTTAACATCCTCTCACACACGAGCATCTACAGTGAGACTGCTGCCACCCCGGAGAGCGTGCTTCACGCACTACAATCTGAGTACTAATACAGTCACCAAACACAGAGTACCAAATAGCAAGCAAGGATTAAAGTAAACGAAAGTTACAGCCCATATACGTCTCACTGCTGGGCACAGGCCTCCCCTTATTTCTGAGAGGGATTTAGGGCAAGGGGGTGTCCGCCGCGCTGCCCCAATGCGTATTGGCGAACTTCATATTTCTACGATTTTTTTTCTTATTCCTCAGACATGCAGGTTTCCTCACGATGTTTCCCTTCACCGCCGAGCACGTGGTAAATCAGCACCTAAAATTGCAATTAACAATTTCATTGGGGCCGACGGGGCGAAACCCGTGTTACTCGCGTCCTGTTATATTTACAGCGAGCGTTAACCATCTGAGCTACTACTCGGAGCTGAACTCGACTAATGCGTCCGGAGTCTACAGAGCTCAAGGCAGGAATTATACGTGTATCATGATCGTATATATACGATGGCCAGGCTTTTAAACATCAGATATTAGCATTTATGAGATATGGATGGCGTAAGAGACAACATTGGAAAATTTAAGAGAGACCACGTGTATCTATGTGGTATCTCATGTCTAACGTTAGAGGTAAAATACCCGGATCGGCGAGGGGTTACATTGACGGTTGATCTAATCTGTTTGTAAAACATTACGTTTAACGCAAATACTTGCAACAACAAAAAAGGTTCATGTCTAGGAGCGCACTTTTAATAGCTGATAAAGTCATGTTTTCTTTAGAAAGAATACTAGTATCGCATAACATTACAAATACTTCTGTTAACCACCATAAGTAAGCTAAAAAACGTTTGTGTCGGAAGTAGTCGAATGGCGGTTGATATGACCACACCGCACCATACCATCGGGTGACATCCGCATAAATAATATCACGCAGAAACAATTGCTTAATGCTCGCTTCAGAACAGGGCTTTAACTTGTATCTTTATACACCTTTAATATTTCAACGGCTTTCTCCAGCAAAGCTTCGTTCAAGAAACATTAACGTCTGCGATAACTTGAGCGGTGAAAAATGAAGCAAACTCAACACAAAAGTTCCGCTTTGGAGTGTTTTGTGAGTTAGTGTTCCGTGCTTAATTCATGTCTGTCTGTCATAGAGATTTCTCTCTTTGGATCTTTTGTGTACATGGTATTCTGCATAGATTTGAAAAAAGTTAACCAAATTCAGACAGAAGATCAGAAATTTATATTCCTTTCGCCCATAGAGTCTCCTTAAATATCCCATTAGACACAGCTCTATATTTCACCTGATTTATGCTTCACTAAAGGTGAAACACGGTATCGTGTTATCAACGGTATGTATTTGTAGTGACGGGTATAGTACAGCAATTTAAAGGTGGTGCTCTTCAAACAAGGCAAAACACATCATTTATTTAATAACGTGGATCTTAGCCAAATAATATTTAACTTTTTAAATATAATATATTTCCGCAAAGTATCGGATCCTAATAAATCATTAAATAAATGATAGCTATGTGGTACGAAGTGGAAGAAGAAAAAGTACGGCCACCCCACTTCTTCCGCAAAACAAAAATTTTGCCAATAACGCACATTTATGGGAAAAAGGGGAAGAAGGGAAGGCAACTACATTTTGATTCTTAAATCGAGGATAAGTGTAGATGTCTAAGGATCACAGCATCCACTCACCATTGGGTAAACTGTCTACTAGTTTGTCACTTTAATAAATAAAAAACACAGGTAATATTATTTTAAAACGCCGTATTAATAATTTTGTCCTTATTTTTGTAATGAAAACAAATCTTTTAAAAAATGGTGTAGCGGTGCACATGATTGGCAATTTCATTTCTCGCGGCAACACCTGCTGCTCGTCACGCTCCATTGATTCCACTCAAGTGCTGCCTTAATGATCACATATTAGGGTAATTATTTCATTATTTAATATGAAATTGATATACTGATATATTTTTGCGAGGTAACTACAAAGAATAAGGTACAAACAAATCGATAAAAATCACTATATATAAAAAGACAAGTCCTGATTCACTCGCTCACTCACTCACTGTAATCAATGACTGATTCATCACCGCGCAGCCCAAGTGCTTGGACAACAAGGAATGCCGCAAAGCACGGTCGCGAGCCACCTGCATCCATCGACTTCCTGCAAGTCTTACCATTTTGTCTTTCCATCTAGAGGGTCGGCCTATACTTCGCCCACCGGTACGAGGCTTCCATTCAAGAACCTTTCTTCTCCATCGGTTAAAAGAATTGACGTGTTTTATTTGTACTCCCAATGATATGTCTTTAAAATCATAAAAAATGATCTAAGCTTTACTTTTTTATTTATACGTTTTTATATTTATTTATTTATACGTGTTTGAGCCATACTGCAGTTATATATATTAGTATAGTTGTAGCACGCATGGGTCGGCTCGACCGGGGAAGGACCACGCTCTCACAGAATACCAGCGTGAAATAGTAGCTTAACGCTGTTGTGTTTCATATGGTGAGTGTAGAGACCGGAGACCCTTTTTACTGCAAACGAGGCATTCCATCTTAATCCTCACCGGTGACAACGCAACTGCATTTTGATTCGTAATTGAGGATAGATGTAGATGTCTATGGGCCGCAGCAACTACTTACCATCAGGTGGACTGGTGCTCGTTTGTCACCCTATCCCATAAAAATTTCTTCGATAATATATTAGTAGGTACCGTCACAGTTACTTGTAGCCTACTGAAGTCCACAGCTGAACATGGGTAATATTACAACTTGTTTACACTTTGCCTACCGATACGAGGCTAACACTCAAGAACCTTTCTTCCTCATCTGTTGTAGCTTTTTCGAGCTATATCGGCGGTCCATTGCAACTTCAGCTTACTAATCATTTGGACTGTGCCGGTTACTTTACTTCTGTTAGTATATTTGTACATACTATAAAACCAAATCAAAAAAATACCAATGTTACAAAACTTCTCTGAAATACACTGAAATATATTGAACAACTGTTCACTCTTTTAGCGGTTTTTGTCTTTAAAGTTTCCTCTCGAATGAATAGTTGTTGTGAAGTGGACCCGAGCTAGGAGTTTTCTTTCAGCGGTGCTGAAATTAAGAATATATAATTGCATTATTTTATATAATGCAATTAAATATTCCCGCTCTCGATTCACTCCGAGAGCTGCAACGTCGTCATTCTTCAGTGTTCTTAACAGTCTTTGAGTATTCGACCAACAATTAGTTTAATAGTCTAAAGTTAACAGTCGATGGATTTTGAAATCTTTCAGATTTGTTACACGGAACTCTATTTGAAGATAAATCAATGAGTTATATTCGAGAATTACAAAATCATAATGTACTCCAGACCGAATTTCGGTCATGGTGGCATGCCTCAATGGATACTAGCCATCGGTGCAGGACAGGATTATAGTGTCCAAGTGTATGCATAAGCACAGGTGTACTCTCTATTCCCTCACTCTCATAATCCGATGGGACGGTAAACCGCTACAACCGGAGAGAGATCAGGCGCAGGACCAACGGCTTTACGTGCTTTCTGAGGCACGGGGGTAAGACACTTCCAACTTCCTAACTCCGGGCAGCTACTGAAAATTTCTTGACGGAAAAACTCAATAATTGATTTTTTAGGCCTAACATGGGATTCCAACCCAGGACCTCATGATCAACAGTCGTTTCACTACAATCACTACACCAATAAGGTAAGTAAATAAGTCACAAATTCATAACGATCATTATTATCATTATTAACCGTGTAGTGGCGGTATATGAATATCTACTACCTCATATCGTCGCGAGGGTGTTGTGAGGTGCGATAGAGGGAAAATGAAACAAGAGATGGGCAGCAGCATCTTTCTGATACCAAGTTAAAATAATATAAAACTGCGGTAGCCAACTCGCTTGCCAAGCGTGGCAACTATGGCAAAATTCCCCCACGGGGCAACCTATAAAGGAGGTCTATGTTCAAAAATGAATCTATATAGGCTGTAATGGATGGATGGACGGATGGAATGATGTACTAACGACTTCAAAAAAGGCTGAGGTTCTAATTCGACTGTACTGTTTTTTTAAATTGTATGTATCCATCGCTAAATATCTTCGCCAATTCTGAATTAATTTTAATATTTTTTCTAAGAATGGGAAAATTGGCCATGAAGCTTGTATTGTAACAAGTTAGATGACATTTTTATTTTTATCACAAGTATTCTCTTGAACTCTTTGTATTACTTAGACCGCTCAAAAGAGCTAAATAATGAAACTTTTGTTAAAATGTATGAATCCTCTGTTATACTTTGTTATATTTGACAGGCGTGTTGGTCTAGTGGTTAGTGACCCTGATTGCTAAGCCGGAGGTCGTGGGTTCGATTCCCACCCAGGACAAATGTTTGTGTGATGAGCACGATCTTTTGTTCTGTGTCTGGGTGTAATTTATCTATAATATTTATGTATTTAGAAATATATAAGTATGTTTATCAGTTGTCTAGTACCCATAACACAAGCTCTGCTTAGCTTGGGACTAGATGGCGTTGTGTGATAGTTGTGGAATATTATTATATTATATTATTATTTATTGAGTTATTAATAGAGTAGTCACATCTGGTTGGGCTGCATAAATATAAAAAGGGAAAAATAAATTTACTTAAATATATATTTAATATATTAACATAAATAAATAAATAATACATAAATAAATAAAAGCCCAACCAGATGGAAGCCCTCGGCAGGGGAGACCAAACGGCCAAGGGTTAGGGGGAAAGGGAAAGAAACCGGCGGACGATGCGGGCAGTATCAAGGAGCACCGCCTTCTGCATTTGAGCCCGGAGCGGTCCGTCACGGAGTCCCAGTCGCCTCAGATGACCAGAGAGGCTAACTGGGATTAGCCCATTCGCAGAGATGACTACAGGAATAATTTCGGTCGGCAGACCACCCCACATGTCGGTCACCTCGTGAGCCAGGTCCAGATATTTTGATTGCTTATCTGTTTCGTCTTTCACGAGGTTCTCGTCATACGGGATGGTAATATCGACCAAAAATATCCTTGACTGTGCCCGGTCCATCAGCACAATATCAGGCTTATTCGCAAGAATAGTCCTGTCTGTGATGATGGCCCGGTCCCAGTAGAGCCTGGCGCGGTCATTTTCGAGCACGGCTTCCGGCAAGTACTTGTAATACGGCAATTTCCGGTCCACGAGACCGTATTTCAGAGCGAGCTCCTGGTGTAGAATTCTGGCTACTAGGTTGTGCCTGTGCAAGTACTCAGAGTTAGAAAGCGCCGAACAACCGGAGATGACATGCCTAAGTGACTCAGCGGGATGGCAACAAGCTCGACAGACGTCGACGGCGCCATCCTTTAGGATGTATCTCCGATAGTTGTTGGTCTTAATAACCTGATCCTGTATTGCACAGACAAAACCCTCGGTTTCCCCGAAGAGGTCACCGAAACGTAGCCAGTTGAGGGAGGCGACTGTATCTACGAAGGGCTCATGAAGAGCCCTGTAGTACCTCCCGTGGAGCTCTTTCTCCTTCCATACGGTCTCCCGGTCGGAAATGCTAAGCACTTCTGGGTTCTGCCATTGCTCGTGGGCTAAGGATAGAGGGGTAAGCCCTTTATCACTAGAAATGACGTCATTGTAGAATGGATCATCCGATCTCGCCAGGAAGTAATCACGGAGGCTGCACACTTCGAGATTATGCATGGTGAGCGCGCTCAGAAAACCACGCCCACCGTGCTTTCGCGGCAAGTACAGCCTCATTACCGACGATCTCGGATGATGCATCCTATGGGACGTCATGGTAGTGCGGACTTTTCTATCCAGGGCGTTAAGTTCGGTCTGAGTCCACCTGAGTATGCCAAAGGTATATATGAGGACGGGCATGACCCAACCGTTATATGCGTGTGTCTTATTCACACCGGACAAAAGGCTGTTAAGCACTTTGGTCAAGCGTGCATAAAACACGTCGCAAACTGACTGTTTCATACCAGCCTCATCGATACCGATGTTCTGTGACATACCCAGGTATCGGTATGTTTCAGCCTCGGAAAGGGTCTTTAAGTTGACGGGCATAGATAAATCTATGCCCTCAGAGTTAGCAACCCTTCCCCTTTCAACATGAAGGACCGCACACTTATCCGTCCCCAGCTCCATTCCAATAGAATTGCTAAATTCACAAGTGATGTTTAGCAATTCCACAAGATGGGAGCGACTGGAGGCGAATAACTTGAGGTCATCCATATAGAAAAGGTGGGTCACTTTTGTTCCTCCCTTCCGTAGCTGAAATCCTCTCCCGGAGCCCTCCAGTAAGGTAGTGAGAGGGTACAGAGAGAGGCAGAACCAGATTGGACTCAGACAATCGCCCTGGAAGATACCCCTTCTTATCCTTATGTGGTTCTCCGCAGCCATCATCCGCTCGCCCAGATAACAGAGGATCGTACTCCACTGCCCCATACACTGCTCGAGGAAGTCTCTAACTGTACAGTCAATCTTGTACAGCTCGAGGACCCTCTTTAGCCATGTATGGGGCACCGAGTCGAATGCTTTTCTGTAGTCTATCCAGGCGGCGGAGAAGTTCCGGCGGTTGCGTTTCACCACTTTGCCAATGACCGCGTCAATGAGGAGTGGTTCCTTGGTTCCACGACCACCGCCCCGACATCCATTTTGAGCGCGTGACATCACCTGATTTAGCTCCAGGTAACGAGTGATTCTCGTGCTCAAAATGGATGTCAGTGTCTTATATATAGTGGGTAGACACGTGATGGGGCGGTATTTGCTCGGGTCTGTGGTATCCCGATCTTTAGGAACCAAGTGAGTGATCCCAGTAGTGAAGAGGCTCGGGAGCGACTTCTGATCGAGAGCCTCTTGATACTGTCGGGCGAGCACAGCGTGACACACTACGAACCCCTTCAGCCAGTAATGATGCAGCCCGTCGAGCCCCGGACTTTTCCAGTTCGGGGCCCTACGGACCGCCTCAGCCACGTCTTCAGGCGTTATGGTGACGGGGTCCATAGGCGTAACACTTGCACTCTGGCGCGCCACAACTTCCATCCAAGGGCCCTCGCTGTGGTTTATGGGCTCTAACCACAGGCCACGCCAAAATGCGAGTGTCAGCCTGATCCGGTCCTGGGCCGGATTTCTTTGATAAACCTAAAATCATCATTGAATTATTAGGGAAGATCTTATTTTAATTTGTCGTCTGGTAAAATATCCCAGACAGAAATTAATCAAACATGAAGTAGTAAGTAACAATTACCTGATCATACACATATTCTTTTGAATTATGTAAGTATTTTATCCATGCTCAAATTCTTCAAAAATATCTGATTTTTTTCGGTTCGTACATCAAAAGTCGGTTGTCGGTAGGTCGATTTCTCCCGTTCGTGATTTTTTTAATTTTTTTTACTAAGCGCCACTAATTTCGGAAATTGTATGCAAAATGGGAACTTACTTATACTAGGAAATAATGAAGAGTCGAAACCGCTTTTTTGTTATGTAAAAATCATTCCGGTAGGGTAAACAGTACAATTTATATGAATTTTTTTTCAACATTTCAAACTTTAATCAGCTCTCCGGTAAAGTTGCCTATATGTCGCTTGGTAATTTTTCCTTTCCACCATTGACAATAATTCAATCCGGAAATCTATTTGTACTTTATAAAATTAAGTCACAAATAGGGTTAAAAAGAAGCACTTTTATCAATTGGATTTTGGAAATACCAGCTAGCAACAGAAAGGCGTTTATCAACCAGGAGCGAGTCTTCATATTTAAGACATTCTGCCCAGTTCAAAAGTTTTAAATCATTTTCTTCCAACAAGAACTGCTTTTAATATTTTACAGCCGTAGTCCACGGACTGTCTCAAAGGGTAACGTAACAAAATCTTGTAGTGTGCGCAAGAATTGCATAGCTTAATTCCTCCTTCTCCCTTCCACTACGTTGTCGACTTACCACGCCTTCGAATCAAAAGGTTTGTATTACCATTTTATTAAGAAGTGGAATAAGTTGCCAGTACCCGTCTTTCTATCCAATTAGAATGTGGGTCTTTTCAAGGCGAAAATGAATAAGCTTTTGTTAAGTCAGTGCGGTTTACCATCTTCGGCTGCATCACCACTTACCATCGGATAGGATAGTTGTCAAGCGCTGGCTTAGAAAAGTAAAAAAACATAGTTGCTGCAAGAATAGGTTTGCTAGGCCAGAGGGGGACCAGCTAGCATAGAAAAGTCAAAAAGATCAGTGTAAAATGGCAGCGAGCAGCAGTTTCGTATGGTGTGTACGGAGAACTGGAGACCCAATTTATTTATTTATTTATTTATTAGGCATTCTATCATATTCTTCAAGGGCTTCTATGCATTTTGATTGTTCAAAGAAAATTGTGGAATGTGTGTTCGTTTGCCACCCTGAATTCTAATATATGCATTTATAATATATTCTTTAACTGTTTTAACTTTTTATAAAGTTTTGTATTCGGCTGATAATTAACAACAATAAAATATTTGGAAATTTCACCGACAGCCTGTCCGTCTAAATTTATTCTTATTCGGATCACGTAATTGATATTCAAAACTCGGATAATTATACAAAACATCCCTGAAACTATTGCGAGTATCAATTACTTTAAATATTTCACATCATTGTGAATATCCGGTAATAAAATGGATGTAAACAACAATAAATAAAAATAGTTGGAATCGACAAATTAATGGAGTTTTTTTAAGAATAAGGGTAAGAAGCGAGTACAAAGTACACCTGATGGTAAGTGGATGCTGTGACCCATAGACATCTACATTTATCCTCAATTAATAACAAAACGCAGATGCGTTGTTACGCTTGAGCATAAAAATGTAACCCCTCGTTTCCAGGTAGTAGGGTCTCCGTTTCTCTACACTCACCATACGAAACACGGCAGCATTAAGCTGCTATTTTACTCTGGTATTATGTGAGAGAAAAAAGTAGTTACATGGCGGATGATATGAGTTTACGATCCACACCCTAACATTGGACTACTATCGCTTCCAAAAATATCACGCAGAAACAATACCTACATTGCTTAAAACTCGATTTAGAACAATACTTTAATATTTATACATCTTTAATATTGTAACGGCTTTTTCCAGCAAAGCTTCGTACAAGAAACATTAACGTCCGCGATATCTTGAGCGGTGAAAAATGAGGCAAATTCAACACAAAAGTTCCGCTTTGAAGTGTTTAGTGAGTTAGTGTTCCGTGCTTAATTCATGTCTGTCTATCGTAGAGACTTGTCTCTTTGAATGTTTTGTGTATATGAAATTTGGCATACATTTGAAAAGAGTTGAGCAAATTCAGACGGGATATCAAAAAATAAAAAATCATTTTCACCCATCGCGTCTTCTTAAATATCCCGTTAGGCAAAGCTCGTTATATCACCTGATTGATGCCATGTTTAAAGGAAAAACATGGTATCATGTTATAAACGGTGGTGTGTATTTGTAGTGACGGGAAAGTGTACGCAATTGAAGGAGATACTCTTCAAACCAGGCAAAACACATCATTTATTTAATTACGCGGATCTTAGCTAAATAAAATTTAACATCTTTAATACAATGGATTTCCGCAAAGTAACGCAGGATTCTAATAACTCATTTAATACATAATAGCTATATGGTACGGAGTGGAAGAATAAAAGCTCAAAATTAATCGGAATCCTGATAACACCTTGAGCCATACTGTGTATAGAAAAAAGACCCATACAGATAGATATTTAAACGGTGATTCTCACCACCATCCTTCACAGTTAGCTACCGTGGGTAAATCTTTGTTTCAGAGAGCACGAGGGATCTGTGACAGTAAACACCTGGCTGCCGAGCTCCAACACGTCAAGCAAGTTTTGCATGACAACAAGCTTCGGGTCCCGCGCCTACGTCACAGAGAACGAGTGAAGCCGGCCACAGTCGAGCGTGTACCTGCTGTACTGCCATATGTTAGAGGAGTCACTGACAAGATTGGCTACATCTTGAAGCGCGCTTCCATCAAAACATACTTTAAGCCGCCGAAGAAGATTGGTCAGTTTTTACCATCAGTCAAGTGTAACGTCCCTCTGCAAGATGCAGGAGTGTACAAGCTTGATTGTGAATGTGGTCTCTCCTACATAGGACAAACTAAAAGATCAATTAAAACCCGCGTCAAAGAACATATAGCTGATGTGAAGAATCGACGCTCCGGGAAGTCTGCAGTCTGTGAACATGTACAGGATAGCCCCCGTCACTATATCAGATTTGATAGACCACAAATCCTCGCTAAAGAACACCGATTCCTTCCAAGGATGATTTGCGAGGCTATTGAAATCAAAAAACACCCTAATTTCAATAGAGAAGACGGCTGGGTGCTACCATCTGCTTGGGATCCTATAATAAATAAAATTAAATCCCAACCCAAGCATACAACTGCAAGGCTTCATGATACCATAAGTACATACTGTGTAGATCGGAACAAAAGTTAAATTTTAATCTATGGTAACCGCGGTTAACTATGACATCTGGACGTTAAACATCTCAGTCCTTCCCGTGACCATGGGTGCTGTAAAGCTCTCGAAACGTCGGATATTAAAAAGTTAAATATACGCGATAAATTCCGTAAAAACTAGTATTATTTCAATGTGTAGTGTTCGCGTAAATATAAGAAATCATTATGTAAACCAGTACGGACTGGTAATTGCAAATAAAATACGCCGATTAGAAGACCTAAAGACTAAGCGCGAAAGATATCTAACAGCCTTAAATTTCTTGATGAGATGCCGAGACCATAATCTCATTCCTACGTGTGTCAAAATATCCACCAAAAAGGACATTCGAGGAAGCGCTAAGATCTTAAATCAGGCGAGTAAAAAGTTGTTACGGGCGGTAATCCAACAAAAACGCTCCGATCTATATGACATCAATAAATCCATAGACACATCATCCAGTGAATTAAAGAAAGTTTTAACGACGTTTGATTATAATTTTTGCATGGAAACATTAAATAAACGCGAAATTAGTAAATATAACGAATGCAAAAACAAACATATAGAAAAATATCAAAAATTAACGGCCAAATCAAATGTCAAACATCCGAATCAATGCCAGAACCAAAAGCAACCATTGACAAACACAGATCATAGATTAATCGCGTTCTATAATCTGTCAAAACAAACACTGGATGATGCAACAATTAAGGTTTTATCCAAAGGACTCAATTATGCTGTAAGTCCGCGCAGATTACCGTACGAAGAAATTATCTGTAGCGTCGAGGACTGTTTATTTAAAAACAATATGCGGAAAGAAGATTTGGAGGCGATACGTCAAGACATTTCGTCTATGTTACGTCGATGTTCAGTGCCTAAACCGAATCTTCCCAGAGACGAATTTATAGCGTTAAAGAACCTACGCAATAAACCAGAACTTACGATTCTCCGCGCAGATAAGGGAAACGCCACGGTAGTCATGGATACGTCAGGTTATAATTCTAAAAAACAAGAACTTTTGTCGGATGTAAGTACTTATAAAAAGGTTAAAAACGACCCAACAAATAGCACACTAAAAACAACTAGTGACCTCATAAAGAAACACTCCGAAAAATTAAATCTGGACGTAAAATGGATAATACCTACGTGCGCCAAATCACCAAAGTTGTATGGGTTACCAAAAATACACAAGCCCAATGCTCCATTACGTCCCATAGTGAGCCAAATCGATTCACCAACTTACAGATTGGCTCACTTGGCACTTAGCGAAAATACTCTCACCGCTCAGGGGACACACAAGAGCACACATAAAGGATTCCTACCATTTTGTCAGCGAGATTAAAGACCTGCGTCTGGCAGACAATGAAACTATAGTCAGTTTTGATGTGCAGTCATTGTTTACATGCTTACCTGTTGAAGACTGCATCTCAATTGTAACTAGGAGGCTGGAGGAAAACAACATGCCCGTAGAATATGTAGTATTACTCAGACACTGCCTTATATCTGGCTACTTATTGTGGAAGGAGGAGTTCTACAAGCAAGTGGATGGTGTGGCGATGGGCTCACCTGTATCTCCCATTGTCGCCGACATATTCATGGAAGATTTTGAGGAGAAAGCCCTGCTTACTTCTCCCATAAATCCAAGATTCTACAAGCGGTACGTAGACGACACTTTCACAATTCTACCTTTAGATAAAGTAACTGCATTTTTAGACCATCTTAACTCTATAAATTCTAAAATTCAGTTCACAATGGAGTTAGAGGCAAACAATTCCTTAGCTTTTCTAGATGTGTTAGTAATTCGGAATTCGGAAAAAAGTTAAATATACGCGATAAATTCCGTAAAAACTAGTATTATTTCAATGTGTAGTGTTCGCGTAAATATAAGAAATCATTAGCTCAAAATTAATTTTAACCGTTGCTTAATAAATAGAAATACACCGACAATCTACGATATTATTGTTGTATTCACTTATTCAAGACAATGCCATCTAACGTAAAATACAAAAAGTAGCGACATTTCGCCCTCAGTTACTAATAAAGTTATTTATTTAAATTCATAATTGATTTGTACATTCTTAAGCACATTGTTTAGTTTTTGTTATTCCATTGAGTAGATATAAATAACTTTTACAATAACTAATTACCGCTTCAACAGATAATAGTGATATCTATTAAAAATTATAACATTAAGGATGTTTCTAAGTTTAATTTCTAATCAATAAAAAGTTCTAGTATGTATTAGTTTTTTATCTATAAATAAACTGATAAAAATTGCATACATACATAAAACACTCACGCCTGTCACCCAGAGGGGTAGGCAAAGACTACAGACTTCCATTTGGCACGATCCTGACACATCCATACACATGCTCGTCGGTTAAGGGTACTCCTAATTTGGCCCGTTTTCAATAAATCGCTAATTTGGTCGATAAATTTTCACCTAGGACGTCCCTTTCCGACTCTGCCATTCACTTCTGCACCATAAATTTTCTTTGTCACTCCTTCCTCATTCATTCTTTCCACATGACCAAACCACCGAAGCATTTCTTTCTTAATCCCGGTCACAACATCATATTGCAAACCACACTCTTCTCTTATTACACAATTTCTTACCCTGTCATTCAGATTCAGCCCTAACACGCTGCTTAACGACCGCATTTCTTCTGCGTTTATTCTACTCTCGTGCTTCTTCTGCCACACCCAACTTTCACTACCATACGTTAAAGTAGGGACCAACTCAGCATTGTGAATTGCCATACGTGCCTTTTTCGACACATTTTGACTCTTCACAATAGAGTACAAGGCCCCATTTAATCTATTTCCCGCATTCACTCGTCGTTCTATATCCTTATCATATCTCTCATCCCTGCTAAATACGCAGCCCAAATATAAAAACTCATCTACTTGCTCGATCAACTCCCCTTTTATTTTTATTTCTCAAATCGTTTTACTTTCTTCTCTTTCAAAAACCATAACCTTCGTCTTACTTGCGTTCACTTTCATACCCCTTTCTTTTAATGATCCGTTCATTAATGTAACCATCATTTGCAACTCGGCCGCCGACGACGCAAGAATAACTTGATCATCGGCGTACAAAAGGCATTTTACGGTTAACTCATCCATTCTTAATCCGCATTCTTCAACTTTCAAATTTTGCAAACAACTGTCCATAAATAGGTTGAACAGCTTCGGGGAAGCCACACAGCCCTGTCTGACACCTTTATGGATGTCAAACCAGTCCGAGTAGACCCCGTTGATCCTAACACAAGCACTAGAGTCCCTATAAAGAGACTCCAATGCCTGTATCAAGCCAGCGCTCAACCCAAATGAGTTCAGTGTTTGCCACAGCAAATCCCTATCCACTCTGTCACAGGCCTTTTCCAAGTCCATGAACGCACAAAAAACCTTTTGGTTTTTGGTCAGAAACTTCTCCGCGATCATGCGCATGGAAAAGACTTGATCTGTACATCCCATTCCCTTTCTAAATCCCGCCTGCACATTCCAAATTTTTCCATCAGTTTCTTTCATGACCCTTTCAATCAGTACCTTAGCATACGGTTTTCCCACAATGCTAAGAAGACTGATGCCACGGTAGTTTTTACAGTCCTGCTGCGACCCTCTTCCTTTATATACTGGGACTATCACAGCTTTGCACCAGTCTACCGGTACCCGCTTCTGTTCCCAGCATAAATTAAACAAGGTGTGCAGCAGGCCTGCCACCACTTACTCTCCAGCCCTTAGCATTTCAAGTGAAACTCTATCATATCCGGCAGCCTTACCTGCTTTCATGCTTTTCATTTCTTTCATTATTTCATCTATACTTATCTCGCTACCTCTTTCCTCTTCTTTCGGTGTTTCTACATCACTTAGTACACACGTTGTCACCTCACTCATAAACACGCTTTCAAAATATTCCTTCCATCTCTTTAAATTCAAAACTTCATCATTCAGAATATAGCCATTCTCGTCTCTTATAGCATGCATCGTAGGCTGTTTTGAATATCCTCTGGCAGTTCTTACAAGTTTCCAGAACATTTTAATATTTGCCTGGAAATTATCCGATATTCTTCTATCATTCTTATCCGTTCTTTCTTGCTTTTTTCTTTCAATTACTTCTTTTACCCTCTTATTAAGATGTCTAAAGACCGCCTTTTTTCTTTCAATATCACCATTCGTACCGCTAGAATTACCAGCCTTTGTTGCTAGTAAATCTAGCCATGCTCTCTTCTTTGCTTCAACTTCCATACGTATCTCATCATCCCACCATAACGTATTATTTTTCCTTTCATTCTTTCTCTTACTAACACCACATACTTCGGTAGCTGCATCCACTAAACCTTTCTTTACATTTTGCCATATATTCTCCAAGTCTAACTCCTTCATACATAATTCACCCAAACCACTTATATTTTCTTTTAGTCTACATTTGAACTTGTTTTTATCACTTTCATCTTGTAACCTTTCTGTTCTAATACGCTGTAACACAGTAGTAGACACAGACGATCGATGGCGCCAACGCCTGAATAGACCATTAATTCGGCATAAAACTAATATAATGATCCGTTCCTACGTTAGAACTCCGGTAAACCCTCGTATCACCACTGCGCCCCTCAATCTTTCATCCACAATTATGAAATCTATCATGCTTCTATCGTCACCTCCTTCCCAAATATACATGTGAATCCTCTTGTGGCGAAAGCAAGTGTTCATCACAAAAAGATTCTTTTCCATACATACGGTGAGGAGACTTTCACCATTCTCATTTATACTTTCATCACCAAACGTTCCAAATATCCTTTCATAACCAAGCCTCCTCACCCCAACTCTTCCATTAAAATCTCCTAGCATAATAATATTTTCATTTCCCTTACACTTCATTAACACCATCCTTACCATTTCCCAAAACTGCTCTCGGATATAAGTGGGCTTAGACATGTCTGGGGCGTAGACCCCTAACACAAACAACTTCTTTAAGCCCACTTTCATTCGTATCCATAGCAGTATTGGGCTTACACATTCATACTCTTTCACACATTGGCCCATTCTTTCTGAAAGGAAATATATAATATATATAATATGATACCTACTCCCTGGCATGCCCGCTCGATCTCGTCTACACCAGACCAGTATGCGGTATACATTCCATGTGTAGTGACACCCTTCCCCTTCCTTTTCGTCTCATTTACGCATAGCACATCTATTCCTCTATCATACATCATATCGCATACTTCATCCATTTTATCATTCATTGCCCCACATACATTCAACGTAGCCAGACGGGCCTCTGCAATCCACTTTTCCCCTCTCCGGGAGACAGAACGTGACGGGTGGCAAACCTCGTTGCCGGTTTTCCTCCCGGAGATTCTTCGCACCCCTGCCCCATTAAAGGGGCGCCGGGAACTCGGGGCCATTTCTTTAATTCGATTCCTCATGGTGCGAAATGGGGTGGTATATTTGATGCCGCTACCACGGCGTGGAGCCGAGTCTGTGGTATCGGCTTGTCGCTCATTTAGAACCACCCGGGGGAGACGTGTAGGGTGGGCCTAGGAACAGGTGGTCAATGCCTACGGACGCGAGCGACTTATCCCCCTTTTAAAATTGCAATTAGTACAAAACTCTTATTATCCTTATACTTTCCCATCTCACTTCTTCCTCAAAACAAGAATTTTACTAATAACGCAGATTTATTGGAAAAATGAGAAGGTTAAAAATTAGACAGTATATTTTTTATAATTTATGTTATGTAATAATATCTTCGTCAATAATTTAAATCCAGTTTTAATGATTGTATTTTATGAAGTAGGTTATATCCCAAATTAATCTGGTGTAAAAATTTCACCCATAGAGGAAAAATAGCACATGAATTTTATAATGCATCAATGTAACTAACTCTTTAACGAAATTCTAGTTTTTACATTGAGCTTATGATATTCCATAGTTCACTAAGACCAAAAAATTTTGCTCGCCCAGGAATTAAAACTCGCGAACTCATGATCAGCAGTCGAGCGACCACTAGCCCAACTGAGCAGTCAATAAAAATCAAGATATAGCACATAGAAAGATGACCAGAACTGCAGAAGTTATTATGTGTTTATTTTATTGTTTTAAGGTCTCGAAACTCTGATTTTTATTGAAATTAAATTTAAAAATATAATCTACATAATAAAAATGCAATTAATTCAAATAGTTAAAAGTGATGACAATTTGACTGATCGCAACGATTACTGACAAATTCCAAGTATAGAATGAATTCCAACTATATTCATATTTTAAAGCGCAGATATTTTTTCAGACATACTACTAGAACTAGATCCCAGACCACTCGATCGCATCGCAACTTACTGAAACAAAGTTTTCAATCGTAAACCTCAAATATACGTGGTAGAACCACGCTGCAGGTATATTATGATTGCAGCACGAATGGATCGGCTTGACCAGGGCAGGATCTCACTCTCACGGAATACCAGCATATAATATCAGCTTAATGCTCCGTGTGCTGAGTGTTGAGAACCGAAAACCCTCTATAATGGAAACGAAGCATTCTATCATAGTCCTCAGAGGTGACAACGCAACTAAATTTTTATTCTTAATCGAGGATAAATGTAGATGTCTAAGGGTCACAGCATCCACTCACCACTGGGTGGACTGTAAACTCGTTTTACACTTTTAATATATAAAAAAATACACACGTAATATTTTTTTCAAACATCTTATTTATAATTTTGTCTTCATACTTTTAGTGAAAACAGAATTTTTGAAAAATGGTGTAGCAGTGCACATGATTGACAATTTCCTTTCTCGCGGCAACACCTGCTGCTCGTCGCGCTCCATGGATTCCACTCACGTACTGCCTTAATGATCACTTGTTAGGGAAAATATTTCATTGTTTAATATAAAAATTATATACTGGTATATAATTACGAGGTAATTACAAGAAATAAGGTACAAACAAATCGATAAAAATCACTATATGTATAAAAAGACAAGTCCCGACTCACTCGCTGGTTCGCTCATTGTAATCAATCTCAGATTCATCACCGCCCAGCCTAAATGCTTGGACTTAAATTTGGCACAAATGTTTTCTTTATAATGTAAAATGTATAATAATAAAATAATGTAAAGGATTTCACGAAATTCCCGGGAGATTAGAAACAATGAAAATTTTACATTTTGCTTTAAAGTTACCTTATTTAAGTGACTGATCATATGTAGTAGAGTTATGTTGCAGCTCTAGGCTTTGTAGCACGAATGGATCTGCTCGACCCGGGAAGAACCACGCTCTCACGGAATACTAATATAAAATAGAATCTCAGTGCTGATGTGTTTCATATTGTGAGTAGAGAGATCCGGAGACCCTTTTTACTGGAGACGTGACATTCTACCTCAGTCCTCAGAAGTGACTATGCTATCTTCATTTAGATTTTTTTTCGAGCATCGATGTTGATTTATAAGAGTCGCAGCATTCACTTAGCATGTGGTGGGCTACATGCTCGCTAGTCACCCCTTCAATTGGATACTTCGATTTTGGCATGTAAGTAGGTAGTTATTAATGCCCCGGTCCATATGCAGTGAAATAATAAGTCTACGACTACACGTGTGGACTGTGTACACACACACGGTACGGTACACCTATGCGAAAAGTAGTATATTTCTCTAGAGAGGAACTATAAACGAAATTGCCGTAATTTCTACACTAGTAATAAATTATCATTTATCGTCTTTACATCTCTCCATAAGTCCACTCCTCCCCTAAGTAATGCCGCAAAGCAAGTTGGTTAGCCACCTGCATCCATCGATTTCCTGCAAGTCTTACCATGTCGCCATCCTACCTATTAGAGGGCCGGCCTATACTTTGCCTAACGGTATGAAACTGCCATTCAAGAATTTTTCTTCCCCATCGATTGAAAGAATTGAGGTGTTTTATTCAAATATTCGATGACTTGTTTTTAAAATCATAAAAAGTGATCTAAGCCTTATTCTTCGAATAATATATTAGTAGTTACCATCACAGCTGAACATAGGTCTCCTCCTCAACCTGCCTCAAAGGGGGGATGTTTATCATAGTTGCTACGCTTGGCAACCGCAGGTTTTTACATTTTGCCTACTAGTACGAGGTTACAACTTGAGAACCTTTCTTCCCCATCAGTAGCTTCTTCGAGCTATATGGCCAGTCCATTGTAACTTTAGCTTACTAATCCTTTGGGATATTATTCCGGATACTTTACTTCTGTTCTGACTTTGGATCTAAGACATGGTCCTTCTCTGCTAGACGTATGAGGAAACTCAAGATTTAGATTTAGCTCTAGATTTCTCTACGCGATAAACTTAGAAATGAGATCCTAAGTAGAAGCAGAGTATATACAGTACGTACAAATGTGCATATTATAAAACCAATAACAAAACCCAAAAATACCAATGTTAAAAAACTTCTAAAAATTATATTCACGTATATTGAACAACTGTTCACTCTTTTCAGCGGTTTTTGTTTTTTACAGAGTTTCCTCTCGAACGAATAGTCGTTTTGAAATAGACCCGAGCTAGGAGTTTTCTTTTAGCGGTGCTTATAAAATAATGCAATTAAATATTTCCGCTCTTGGTTCACTCCTAAGTAGAACCAGAGTATATACAGTACGTACAAATGTGCATATTATAAAACCAATAACAAAACCCAAAAATACCAATGCTAAAAAACTTCTAAAAATTATATTCACGTATATTGAACAACTGTTCACTCTTTTCAGCGGTTTTTGTTTTTTACAGAGTTTCCTCTCGAACGAATAGTCGTTTTGAAATAGACCCGAGCTAGGAGTTTTCTTTTAGCGGTGCTTATAAAATAATGCAATTAAATATTTCCGCTCTTGGTTCACTCCGAGGGATGCAACGTCGTCATTGTTTATTGTTCTTAGTAGTCGATGGGTTTTGAAAGCTTTCAGATTTGTTACGCGATACACTATTTGATGATAAACTTTGAGTTATATTTGACAATGACAAAGTCATAACGATATACTAATCGTGTAGTGGCGGTATAAGAATATCTACTACCTCATATCGTTCCGAGGGTGTTGTGAGGTGCGAGAGAGGGAAAATGAAACAAGAGATGGGCAGCAGCATCCTTCTGATTATAACTTAAAATAATATAAAAATATTGTAGCCAACCCGCTTACCAAGCGTGGTAACTATGGCAAAACTCCCTTATGAGGCAATCTATGAGGGAGGTCTATGTTCAGAAAAGAACTTTTATAGGCTATAAAGGATGCATGGACGCATGAAATGATGTACTAACGATATTAGCCGACTTCAAAAAAGGGTGAGGTTCTAATTCGACTGTACTGTTTTTTAAATTGTATGTATGTGGGACGGAACGTAGAGGAATGAAGCGACAGAATGAATATGTGATAAAGATAGCAAGATGACAGTATGAAAGTGAGTGATGAAAATTATTGCTATGCCTATATAAACCTAATAAATGTAGTTACTAAAAAGTTTCTCTTTTAATCGCAGTTTTGTATACACAGTATCCAATATAATAGTTTTGTTAGTTATTTTACTAAACGAACAGACAGACAGACAAAAATTCTAAAAACCAGTATTTTGGCTTCAGTATCCTTTATTTAGTCGCGTGAACTTGTTTTTTCCAGGAAATATTAGAATTGCAGACACGACTTTTCTACTGATTTATTATATATGTATAAATAAAACGTGACTGAAGGCAGCTTAATAATTTTCAAAAAATAAATAAAGTGAATAAAACTAAATTTACGGATTTTATCGCGTTTATTTCACTACTTTTACTTATTTTCAGCGAGATGTAGGTCTTTTATCTCACTAACAAAATGGTATGAATCCTTTGTGTGCGCTCTGGTATGTCCTCTCAGTGGTGACAGTACTTTTGCCAAGTGTTGTGCCAGCTTATAAGTTGGTGAATCGATCTGGCTCACTATAGGACGTAGTGGAGCGTTTGGTTTGTGTATCTTTGGTAACCCATACAACCTCGGTGGTTTGGTACATGATGGTATTAGCGAATTCACGTCGAGATTTAATTTTTCGGAGTATTTCTTTATTAAATCGCTAGTTGCTTTAAGCGTGTTAGTTGTGGGGTCTGTTTTGACCTTTTTGTATGTACTTTCGTCCGATAAAAGCTGTAGTATTTTAAAATTATACTCTGACGTGTCCATTATTACCGTAGCATTTCCTTTATCCGCGCGGAGAATCGTTAGCTCTGGTCTGTTCCGTAAGTCCCTCCCGTGACCATGGTTGCTGTAAAGCACCCGAAACGTCGGGAATTAAAAATAAGTAAAAGTAGTGAAATAAACGCGATAAAATCCGTAAATTTAGTTTTATTCACTTTATTTATTTTTTGAAAATTATTAAGCTGCCTTCAGTCACGTTTTATTTATACATATATAATAAATCAGTAGAAAAGTCGTGTCTGCAATTCTAATATTTCCTGGAAAAAACAAGTTCACGCGACTAAATAAAGGATACTGAAGCCAAAATACTGGTTTTTAGAATTTTTGTCTGTCTGTCTGTTCGTTTAGTAAAATAACTAACAAAACTATTATATTGGATACTGTGTATACAAAACTGCGATTAAAAGAGAAACTTTTTAGTAACTACATTTATTAGGTTTATATAGGCATAGCAATAATTTTCATCACTCACTTTCATACTGTCATCTTGCTATCTTTATCACATATTCATTCTGTCGCTTCATTCCTCTACGTTCCGTCCCACATACATACAATTTAAAAAACAGTACAGTCGAATTAGAACCTCACCCTTTTTTGAAGTCGGCTAATATCGTTAGTACATCATTTCATGCGTCCATGCATCCTTTATAGCCTATAAAAGTTCTTTTCTGAACATAGACCTCCCTCATAGATTGCCTCATAAGGGAGTTTTGCCATAGTTACCACGCTTGGTAAGCGGGTTGGCTACAATATTTTTATATTATTTTAAGTTATAATCAGAAGGATGCTGCTGCCCATCTCTTGTTTCATTTTCCCTCTCTCGCACCTCACAACACCCTCGGAACGATATGAGGTAGTAGATATTCTTATACCGCCACTACACGATTAGTATATCGTTATGACTTTGTCATTGTCAAATATAACTCAAAGTTTATCATCAAATAGTGTATCGCGTAACAAATCTGAAAGCTTTCAAAACCCATCGACTACTAAGAACAATAAACAATGACGACGTTGCATCCCTCGGAGTGAACCAAGAGCGGAAATATTTAATTGCATTATTTTATAAGCACCGCTAAAAGAAAACTCCTAGCTCGGGTCTATTTCAAAACGACTATTCGTTCGAGAGGAAACTCTGTAAAAAACAAAAACCGCTGAAAAGAGTGAACAGTTGTTCAATATACGTGAATATAATTTTTAGAAGTTTTTTAGCATTGGTATTTTTGGGTTTTGTTATTGGTTTTATAATATGCACATTTGTACGTACTGTATATACTCTGGTTCTACTTAGGAGTGAACCAAGAGCGGAAATATTTAATTGCATTATTTTATAAGCACCGCTAAAAGAAAACTCCTAGCTCGGGTCTATTTCAAAACGACTATTCGTTCGAGAGGAAACTCTGTAAAAAACAAAAACCGCTGAAAAGAGTGAACAGTTGTTCAATATACGTGAATATAATTTTTAGAAGTTTTTTAACATTGGTATTTTTGGGTTTTGTTATTGGTTTTATAATATGCACATTTGTACGTACTGTATATACTCTGCTTCTACTTAGGATCTCATTTCTAAGTTTATCGCGTAGAGAAATCTAGAGCTAAATCTAAATCTTGAGTTTCCTCATACGTCTAGCAGAGAAGGACCATGTCTTAGATCCAAAGTCAGAACAGAAGTAAAGTATCCGGAATAATATCCCAAAGGATTAGTAAGCTAAAGTTACAATGGACTGGCCATATAGCTCGAAGAAGCTACTGATGGGGAAGAAAGGTTCTCAAGTTGTAACCTCGTACTAGTAGGCAAAATGTAAAAACCTGCGGTTGCCAAGCGTAGCAACTATGATAAACATCCCCCCTTTGAGGCAGGTTGAGGAGGAGACCTATGTTCAGCTGTGATGGTAACTACTAATATATTATTCGAAGAATAAGGCTTAGATCACTTTTTATGATTTTAAAAACAAGTCATCGAATATTTGAGTAAAACACCTCAATTCTTTCAATCGATGGGGAAGAAAAATTCTTGAATGGCAGTTTCATACCGTTAGGCAAAGTATAGGCCGGCCCTCTAATAGGTAGGATGGCGACATGGTAAGACTTGCAGGAAATCGATGGATGCAGGTGGCTAACCAACTTGCTTTGCGGCATTACTTAGGGGAGGAGTGGACTTATGGAGAGATGTAAAGACGATAAATGATAATTTATTACTAGTGTAGAAATTACGGCAATTTCGTTTATAGTTCCTCTCTAGAGAAATATACTACTTTTCGCATAGGTGTACCGTACCGTGTGTGTGTACACAGTCCACACGTGTAGTCGTAGACTTATTATTTCACTGCATATGGACCGGGGCATTAATAACTACCTACTTACATGCCAAAATCGAAGTATCCAATTGAAGGGGTGACTAGCGAGCATGTAGCCCACCACATGCTAAGTGAATGCTGCGACTCTTATAAATCAACATCGATGCTCGAAAAAAAATCTAAATGAAGATAGCATAGTCACTTCTGAGGACTGAGGTAGAATGTCACGTCTCCAGTAAAAAGGGTCTCCGGATCTCTCTACTCACAATATGAAACACATCAGCACTGAGATTCTATTTTATATTAGTATTCCGTGAGAGCGTGGTTCTTCCCGGGTCGAGCAGATCCATTCGTGCTACAAAGCCTAGAGCTGCAACATAACTCTACTACATATGATCAGTCACTTAAATAAGGTAACTTTAAAGCAAAATGTAAAATTTTCATTGTTTCTAATCTCCCGGGAATTTCGTGAAATCCTTTACATTATTTTATTATTATACATTTTACATTATAAAGAAAACATTTGTGCCAAATTTAAGTCCAAGCATTTAGGCTGGGCGGTGATGAATCTGAGATTGATTACAATGAGCGAACCAGCGAGTGAGTCGGGACTTGTCTTTTTATACATATAGTGATTTTTATCGATTTGTTTGTACCTTATTTCTTGTAATTACCTCGTAATTATATACCAGTATATAATTTTTATATTAAACAATGAAATATTTTCCCTAACAAGTGATCATTAAGGCAGTACGTGAGTGGAATCCATGGAGCGCGACGAGCAGCAGGTGTTGCCGCGAGAAAGGAAATTGTCAATCATGTGCACTGCTACACCATTTTTCAAAAATTCTGTTTTCACTAAAAGTATGAAGACAAAATTATAAATAAGATGTTTGAAAAAAATATTACGTGTGTATTTTTTTATATATTAAAAGTGTAAAACGAGTTTACAGTCCACCCAGTGGTGAGTGGATGCTGTGACCCTTAGACATCTACATTTATCCTCGATTAAGAATAAAAATTTAGTTGCGTTGTCACCTCTGAGGACTATGATAGAATGCTTCGTTTCCATTATAGAGGGTTTTCGGTTCTCAACACTCAGCACACGGAGCATTAAGCTGATATTATATGCTGGTATTCCGTGAGAGTGAGATACTGCCCTGGTCAAGCCGATCCATTCGTGCTGCAATCATAATATACCTGCAGCGTGGTTCTACCACGTATATTTGAGGTTTACGATTGAAAACTTTGTTTCAGTAAGTTGCGATGCGATCGAGTGGTCTGGGATCTAGTTCTAGTAGTATGTCTGAAAAAATATCTGCGCTTTAAAATATGAATATAGTTGGAATTCATTCTATACTTGGAATTTGTCAGTAATCGTTGCGATCAGTCAAATTGTCATCACTTTTAACTATTTGAATTAATTGCATTTTTATTATGTAGATTATATTTTTAAATTTAATTTCAATAAAAATCAGAGTTTCGAGACCTTAAAACAATAAAATAAACACATAATAACTTCTGCAGTTCTGGTCATCTTTCTATGTGCTATATCTTGATTTTTATTGACTGCTCAGTTGGGCTAGTGGTCGCTCGACTGCTGATCATGAGTTCGCGAGTTTTAATTCCTGGGCGAGCAAAATTTTTTGGTCTTTTAAGTGAACTATGGAATATCATAAGCTCAATGTAAAAACTAGAATTTCGTTAAAGAGTTAGTTACATTGATGCATTATAAAATTCATGTGCTATTTTTCCTCTATGGGTGAAATTTTTACACCAGATTAATTTGGGATATAACCTACTTCATAAAATACAATCATTAAAACTGGATTTAAATTATTGACGAAGATATTATTACATAACATAAATTATAAAAAATATACTGTCTAATTTTTAACCTTCTCATTTTTCCAATAAATCTGCGTTATTAGTAAAATTCTTGTTTTGAGGAAGAAGTGAGATGGGAAAGTATAAGGATAATAAGAGTTTTGTACTAATTGCAATTTTAAAAGGGGGATAAGTCGCTCGCGTCCGTAGGCATTGACCACCTGTTCCTAGGCCCACCCTACACGTCTCCCCCGGGTGGTTCTAAATGAGCGACAAGCCGATACCACAGACTCGGCTCCACGCCGTGGTAGCGGCATCAAATATACCACCCCATTTCGCACCATGAGGAATCGAATTAAAGAAATGGCCCCGAGTTCCCGGCGCCCCTTTAATGGGGCAGGGGTGCGAAGAATCTCCGGGAGGAAAACCGGCAACGAGGTTTGCCACCCGTCACGTTCTGTCTCCCGGAGAGGGGAAAAGTGGATTGCAGAGGCCCGTCTGCCTACGTTGAATGTATGTGGGGCAATGAATGATAAAATGGATGAAGTATGCGATATGATGTATGATAGAGGAATAGATGTGCTATGCGTAAATGAGACGAAAAGGAAGGGAAAGGGTGTCACTACACATGGAATGTATACCGCATACTGGTCTGGTGTAGACGAGATCGAGCGGGCATGCCAGGGAGTAGGTATCATATTATATATATTATATATTTCCTTTCAGAAAGAATGGGCCAATGTGTGAAAGAGTATGAATGTGTAAGCCCAATACTGCTATGGATACGAATGAAAGTGGGCTTAAAGAAGTTGTTTGTGTTAGGGGTCTACGCCCCAGACATGTCTAAGCCCACTTATATCCGAGAGCAGTTTTGGGAAATGGTAAGGATGGTGTTAATGAAGTGTAAGGGAAATGAAAATATTATTATGCTAGGAGATTTTAATGGAAGAGTTGGGATGAGGAGGCTTGGTTATGAAAGGATATTTGGAACGTTTGGTGATGAAAGTATAAATGAGAATGGTGAAAGTCTCCTCACCGTATGTATGGAAAAGAATCTTTTTGTGATGAACACTTGCTTTCGCCACAAGAGGATTCACATGTATACTTGGGAAGGAGGTGACGATAGAAGCATGATAGATTTCATAATTGTGGATGAAAGATTGAGGGGCGCAGTGGTGATACGAGGGTTTACCGGAGTTCTAACGTAGGAACGGATCATTATATTAGTTTTATGCCGAATTAATGGTCTATTCAGGCGTTGGCGCCATCGATCGTCTGTGTCTACTACTGCGTTACAGCGTATTAGAACAGAAAGGTTACAAGATGAAAGTGATAAAAACAAGTTCAAATGTAGACTAAAAGAAAATATAAGTGGTTTGGGTGAATTATGTATGAAGGAGTTAGACTTGGAGAATATATGGCAAAATGTAAAGAAAAGTTTAGTGGATGCAGCTACCGAAGTATGTGGTGTTAGTAAGAGAAAGAATGAAAGGAAAAATAATACGTTATGGTGGGATGATGAGATACGTATGGAAGTTGAAGCAAAGAAGAGAGCATGGCTAGATTTACTAGCAACAAAGGCTGGTAATTCTAGCGGTACGAATGGTGATATTGAAAGAAAAAAGGCAGTCTTTAGACATCTTAATAAGAGGGTAAAAGAAGTAATTGAAAGAAAAAAGCAAGAAAGAACGGATAAGAATGATAGAAGAATATCGGATAATTTCCAGGCAAATATTAAAATGTTCTGGAAACTTGTAAGAACTGCCAGAGGATATTCAAAACAGCCTACGATGCATGCTATAAGAGACGAGAATGGCTATATTCTGAATGATGAAGTTTTGAATTTAAAGAGATGGAAGGAATATTTTGAAAGCGTGTTTATGAGTGAGGTGACAACGTGTGTACTAAGTGATGTAGAAACACCGAAAGAAGAGGAAAGAGGTAGCGAGATAAGTATAGATGAAATAATGAAAGAAATGAAAAGCATGAAAGCAGGTAAGGCTGCCGGATATGATAGAGTTTCACTTGAAATGCTAAGGGCTGGAGAGTAAGTGGTGGCAGGCCTGCTGCACACCTTGTTTAATTTATGCTGGGAACAGAAGCGGGTACCGGTAGACTGGTGCAAAGCTGTGATAGTCCCAGTATATAAAGGAAGAGGGTCGCAGCAGGACTGTAAAAACTACCGTGGCATCAGTCTTCTTAGCATTGTGGGAAAACCGTATGCTAAGGTACTGATTGAAAGGGTCATGAAAGAAACTGATGGAAAAATTTGGAATGTGCAGGCGGGATTTAGAAAGGGAATGGGATGTACAGATCAAGTCTTTTCCATGCGCATGATCGCGGAGAAGTTTCTGACCAAAAACCAAAAGGTTTTTTGTGCGTTCATGGACTTGGAAGAGGCCTGTGACAGAGTGGATAGGGATTTGCTGTGGCAAACACTGAACTCATTTGGGTTGAGCGCTGGCTTGATACAGGCATTGGAGTCTCTTTATAGGGACTCTAGTGCTTGTGTTAGGATCAACGGGGTCTACTCGGACTGGTTTGACATCCATAAAGGTGTCAGACAGGGCTGTGTGGCTTCCCCGAAGCTGTTCAACCTATTTATGGACAGTTGTTTGCAAAATTTGAAAGTTGAAGAATGCGGATTAAGAATGGATGAGTTAACCGTAAAATGCCTTTTGTACGCCGATGATCAAGTTATTCTTGCGTCGTCGGCGGCCGAGTTGCAAATGATGGTTACATTAATGAACGGATCATTAAAAGAAAGGGGTATGAAAGTGAACGCAAGTAAGACGAAGGTTATGGTTTTTGAAAGAGAAGAAAGTAAAACGATTTGAGAAATAAAAATAAAAGGGGAGTTGATCGAGCAAGTAGATGAGTTTTTATATTTGGGCTGCGTATTTAGCAGGGATGAGAGATATGATAAGGATATAGAACGACGAGTGAATGCGGGAAATAGATTAAATGGGGCCTTGTACTCTATTGTGAAGAGTCAAAATGTGTCGAAAAAGGCACGTATGGCAATTCACAATGCTGAGTTGGTCCCTACTTTAACGTATGGTAGTGAAAGTTGGGTGTGGCAGAAGAAGCACGAGAGTAGAATAAACGCAGAAGAAATGCGGTCGTTAAGCAGCGTGTTAGGGCTGAATCTGAATGACAGGGTAAGAAATTGTGTAATAAGAGAAGAGTGTGGTTTGCAATATGATGTTGTGACCGGGATTAAGAAAGAAATGCTTCGGTGGTTTGGTCATGTGGAAAGAATGAATGAGGAAGGAGTGACAAAGAAAATTTATGGTGCAGAAGTGAATGGCAGAGTCGGAAAGGGACGTCCTAGGTGAAAATTTATCGACCAAATTAGCGATTTATTGAAAACGGGCCAAATTAGGAGTACCCTTAACCGACGAGCATGTGTATGGATGTGTCAGGATCGTGCCAAATGGAAGTCTGTAGTCTTTGCCTACCCCTCTGGGTGACAGGCGTGAGTGTTTTATGTATGTATGCAATTTTTATCAGTTTATTTATAGATAAAAAACTAATACATACTAGAACTTTTTATTGATTAGAAATTAAACTTAGAAACATCCTTTATGTTATAATTTTTAATAGATATCACTATTATCTGTTGAAGCGGTAATTAGTTATTGTAAAAGTTATTTATATCTACTCAATGGAATAACAAAAACTAAACAATGTGCTTAAGAATGTACAAATCAATTATGAATTTAAATAAATAACTTTATTAGTAACTGAGGGCGAAATGTCGCTACTTTTTGTATTTTACGTTAGATGGCATTGTCTTGAATAAGTGAATACAACAATAATATCGTAGATTGTCGGTGCATTTCTATTTATTAAGCAACGGTTAAAATTAATTTTGAGCTAATGATTTCTTATATTTACGCGAACACTACACATTGAAATAATACTAGTTTTTACGGAATTTATCGCGTATATTTAACTTATTTCCGAATTCCGAATTACTAACACATCTAGAAAAGCTAAGGAATTGTTTGCCTCTAACTCCATTGTGAACTGAATTTTAGAATTTATAGAGTTAAGATGGTCTAAAAATGCAGTTACTTTATCTAAAGGTAGAATTGTGAAAGTGTCGTCTACGTACCGCTTGTAGAATCTTGGATTTATGGGAGAAGTAAGCAGGGCTTTCTCCTCAAAGTCTTCCATGAATATGTCGGCAACAATGGGAGATACAGGTGAGCCCATCGCCACACCATCCACTTGCTTGTAGAACTCCTCCTTCCACAATAAGTAGCCAGATATAAGGCAGTGTCTGAGTAATACTGCATATTCTACGGGCATGTTGTTTTCCTCCAGCCTCCTAGTTACAATTGAGATGCAGTCTTCAACAGGTAAGCATGTAAACAATGACTGCACATCAAAACTGACCATAGTTTCATTGTCTGCCAGACGCAGGTCGTTGATCTCGCTGACAAAATGGTAGGAATCCTTTATGTGTGCTCTTGTGTGTCCCCTGAGCGGTGAGAGTATTTTCGCTAAGTGTTGAGCCAATCTGTAAGTTGGTGAATCGATTTGGCTCACTATGGGACGTAATGGAGCATTGGGCTTGTGTATTTTTGGTAACCCATACAACTTTGGTGATTTGGCGCACGTAGGTATTATCCATTTTACGTCCAGATTTAATTTTTCGGAGTGTTTCTTTATGAGGTCACTAGTTGTTTTTAGTGTGCTATTTGTTGGGTCGTTTTTAACCTTTTTATAAGTACTTACATCCGACAAAAGTTCTTGTATTTTAGAATTATAATCTGACGTATCCATGACTACCGTGGCGTTTCCCTTATCTGCGCGGAGAATCGTAAGTTCTGGTTTATTGCGTAGGTTCTTTAACGCTATAACTTCGTCTCTGGGAAGATTCGGTTTAGGCACTGAACATCGACGTAACATAGACGAAATGTCTTGACGTATCGCCTCCAAATCTTCTTTCCGCATATTGTTTTTAAATAAACAGTCCTCGACGCTACAGATAATTTCTTCGTACGGTAATCTGCGCGGACTTACAGCATAATTGAGTCCTTTGGATAAAACCTTAATTGTTGCATCATCCAGTGTTTGTTTTGACAGATTATAGAACGCGATTAATCTATGATCTGTGTTTGTCAATGGTTGCTTTTGGTTCTGGCATTGATTCGGATGTTTGACATTTGATTTGGCCGTTAATTTTTGATATTTTTCTATATGTTTGTTTTTGCATTCGTTATATTTACTAATTTCGCGTTTATTTAATGTTTTCATGCAAAAATTATAATCAAACGTCGTTAAAACTTTCTTTAATTCACTGGATGATGTGTCTATGGATTTATTGATGTCATATAGATCGGAGCGTTTTTGTTGGATTACCGCCCGTAACAACTTTTTACTCGTCTGATTTAAGATCTTAGCGCTTCCTCGAATGTCCTTTTTGGTGGATATTTTGACACACGTTGGAATGAGATTATGGTCTCGGCATCTCTTCAAGAAATTTAAGGCTGTTAGATATCTTGCGCGCTTAGTCTTTAGATCTTCTAATCAGCGTATTTTACTTGCAATTACCAGTCCGTACTGGTTTACATAATGATTTCTTATATTTACGCGAACACTACACATTGAAATAATACTCGTTTTTACGGAATTTATCGCGTATATTTAACTTTTTAATACCCGACGTTTCGAGAGCTTTACAGCACCCATGGTCACGGGAAGGACTGAGATGTTTAACGTCCAGATGTCATAGTTAACCGCGGTTACCATAGATTAAAATTTAACTTTTGTTCCGATCTACACAGTATGAACTTATGGTATCATGAAGCCTTGCAGTTGTATGCTTGGGTTGGGATTTAATTTTATTTATTATAGGATCCCAAGCAGATGGTAGCACCCAGCCATCTTCTCTATTGAAATTAGGGTGTTTTTTGATATATATATATATGAGCATAGTCGTTTGGGTTTTTGTATTTTTCCAGTGTTTGTAAACTTTAAACTTTTCTTTAATTAAATTTATTAACGGCTTGCAATACCAGGTGGGATAAGTGTGCACACCAGAGTGGTAAACCTGAGGAACATGTGTTTCTATGCTGTTATTTTTAATTGCATAAAAACCAGCTATTATAGTCTCAATATTTGTGTTAGTGTCTAATATAAACGACCAATCCTGTTGATTTAACATTTCATTAATGATATTAAAGTCAGCACGCTCATAAATATACTTTTATCGCGATTGTGTCTTCAAGGGAGGTATGAGTATATCTGACGCAGTGAAAAAAAATATTGCAAACTTTATTAAGACGGTTTGGGTCGTACCATTCCTAATTTCACAGATGGCCAAAGTTTCAATCATGGAGCGAGGCGATTTTTCACAAGACTATAATACGACTACGATACGACTTGGAAACTGTCAAGAAACGAGCTTACTCCTTTTTCAAAGGCTGGAAATACACCTGCTATTCCTCTGGTATTGCAGTTGTTCATGGGCGGCGGTCAACACTTTTCATCAGGTGAGCCACATGCTCGTTTGCCCCCACCGCTATAAAAATGCCTCACTGCTCGTCATGCCACGTCTGCAGCAACATGATATGGTGTTGGAGGCTTTCTGGGCATGTTTTGCGACTTAATATAGTGCTCTGGTTGAAAGGAATATTTTTAATATTAGATGAGCGCTGAGATGTTCATTATCACACTATTATTGTTTAAAATCACAACTTAGCAGAAATTGTCCAGTATGTTAGGTCACATTTTTATTGAAAATGTGACCTAACATACTGAACAACTAAACACCTAATAATAAATGCTAATAACCACTACTTCTCGATTCGAGCTCTACAAACGCATACTACAATATATCAGTTCCTCTATCAGGTAAAATGGTAGACTTTAAAGAAAAGTCGTTTATCGAAATATCTATATTAATATAATAGATCCTATATTTTTATAAGAAACGACGGCTGCATATGATAAGATTCATTCCGTGCTTTGTGACAATTTCAATAACAATGTTTTCACCTGTTGAAAACGTTGTTATTGAAATTTTTTTATCACACGTTGTCAACAGAACGGTATGTTAAGGAAATCTGACATATATACGTAGAAGAGCCACACTGCAGCTTTATTATGGTTGTAGCACGAATAGGTAGGCTCGACAGAGGCAGGACCACGCTCTCACAGAATACTAACGTAAAATAGCAGCTCTATGCCGCTGTTTCTCGTTTGTTTAAAGTTTCGATGCAATTATTAAAATCAAATGTCGTTAAATCTGTCTTTAGTTGAGTTGAGAAACAGCAAAATACAATGAATGCAAAAATAAACAAATAGAAAAATACCAAAAATTAACAATCAAATCAAATGCCAACCATCTAAGTCAACGTCAGAACGAAACACAACCGTTGACCACAGACGCAAACAATAAACAGCGCACGGTCTATAATCTGTCAAAACATACACTGGACGAACCAACTATAAAGGTGTTATCGAAGGGAATGAATTTCGCATTAACACCGCGAAAAATCCCGTACGAAGAAATTATCTGCAGCGTTGAGGATTGTCTGTTTAAAAATAATATCGGTAAGGAAGATTTGGAGGCTATACGTCAAGATATTTCGTCCTTGTTACGTCGTAGTTCAGTGCCGAAACCAAACCTTCCTAAAGACGAACTTACAGCGTTGATTAACTTACGGAACAGACCAGAGCTAACGATTCTCCGCGCGGATAAAGGAAATGCTACGGTAATAATGGACACGTCAGAGTATAATTTTAAAATACTACAGCTTTTATCGGACGAAAGTACATACAAAAATGTCAAAACAGACCCCACAACTAACACGCTTAAAGCAATTAGCGATTTAATAAAGAAATACTCCGAAAAATTAAATCTCGACGTGAATTCGCTAATACCATCATGTACCAAACCACCGAGGTTGTATGGGTTACCAAAGATACACAAACCAAACGCTCCACTACGTCCTATAGTGAGCCAGATCGATTCACCAACTTATAAGCTGGCACAACACTTGGCAAAAGTACTGTCACCACTGAGAGGACATACCAGAGCGCACACAAAGGATTCATACCATTTTGTTAGTGAGATAAAAGACCTACATCTCGCTGACAATGAAACTATGGTCAGTTTTGATGTTCAGTCACTATTCACATGCCTACCTATTGAAGACTGCATATCAATTGTAACTAGGAAGCTAGAATATAATAACATGCCTGCTGAATATGCAGTATTACTCAAACACTGCCTCACATCTGGCTATCTATTGTGGAAGGAAGAGTTCTACAAGCAAGTAGATGGTGTGGCGATGGGCTCACATGTATCTCCCATTGTCGCTGACATATTCATGGAGGACTTCGAGGAGAAAGCCCTTCTTACTGCTCCTGTAAATCCAAGATTCTACAAGCGGTACGTAGACGACACTTTCACAATTTTACCATCTGACAAAGTAACTGCATTTTTAAACCACCTTAACTCTATAAACTCTAAAATACAATTCACAATGGAGTTAGAGGCAAATAATTCTTTAGCTTTCTTAGATGTTTTAGTCATTCGAAATCCTAATAACACAATTGGTCACACTGTGTATAGAAAAAAGACCCATACCAACCGATATTTAAATGGTGAATCTCACCATCATCCTTCACAGTTAGCTACCGTGGGTAAATCTTTGTTTCAGAGAGCACGAGGGATCTGTGACAGAAAGCATCTGGCCGCCGAACTTCAGCACGTCAAGCAAGTATTGCAAGACAACAAGCTTCGGGTCCCGCGCCTACGTCACAGTGACCGAGTGAAGCCGGCCACAGTCGAGCGTGTACCTGCTGTACTACCATATGTCAGAGGAGTCACAGACAAGGTTGGCTACATCTTGAAGCGAGCTTCCATTAAAACATACTACAAGCCGCCGAAGAAGATTAGTCAATTTTTACCATCCGTCAAGTGTAATATCCCTCTACAAGATGCAGGAGTGTACAAGTTAGATTGTAAATGTGGTCTCTCTTACATAGGTCAAACAAAACGATCCATAAAAACCCGCGTGAAAGAACATATAGCTGACCTGAAGCACCGACGCTCCGGGAAGTCTGCAGTCTGCGAACATGTTCAAGATCGTCCCCACCATTACATTCGATTTGATAAACCACAAATTCTCGCAAAAGAACACCGATTCCTACCAAGGATGATACGCGAGGCTATTGAAATTAAAAAACATCCAAATTTCAATAGAGAAGATGGATGGGTGCTGCCACCTGCTTGGGATCCTATAATTAACAAAATTAAACCCAAACCTAAGCATACCACTGCAAGACTTCATGATACTATAAGCTCGTTTTGCGTAAATCGGACCAAAAATTAATATTCAAAAACTGAAGGTAGCCGGACTAACTATGACATTGGGACGTCAAACATCTCAGTCCCTCCCGTGACCATGGTTGCTGTAAAGCACCCGAAACGTCGGGAATTAAAAATAAGTAAAAGTAGTGAAATAAACGCGATAAAATCCGTAAATTTAGTTTTATTCAATGTGTAGTGTTCGCGTAAATTTAAGAAATCATTAAATAAATAAAGTCCCGCAACTTACTCTCAGTGCAACTGGTTTTGCAGTTGTTCATGGGAGACAGTTGATACTAACAATCGACTGTCATCGCATTTTTTATGGTATAAGGGTGACACATGAGCACACAGTCTACCTGATGTTAAGTGGATGCTGTGGCCAATTGACATATAAATTTATCCTCGATTAGGAATCAAAATGCAGATGCATTGTCACCCTTGAGGACTAACATGGAATGCTTCGTTTCCTTTAAAAAGGGTCCCCGGTTATTTACACTAACTATATGAAACTCAGCGGCATAGATCTGCTATTTTACGTTAGTATTCTGTGAGAGCGTGGTCCTGCCTCTGTCGAGCCTACCTATTCGTGCTACAACCATAATAAAGCTGCAGTGTGGCTCTTCTACGTATATATGTCAGATTTCCTTAACATACCGTTCTGTTGACAACGTGTGATAAAAAAATTTCAATAACAACGTTTTCAACAGGTGAAAACATTGTTATTGAAATTGTCACAAAGCACGGAATGAATCTTATCATATGCAGCCGTCGTTTCTTATAAAAATATAGGTATCTATTATATTAATATAGATATTTCGATAAACGACTTTTCTTTAAAGTCTACCATTTTACCTGATAGAGGAACTGATATATTGTAGTATGCGTTTGTAGAGCTCGAATCGAGAAGTAGTGGTTATTAGCATTTATTATTAGGTGTTTAGTTGTTCAGTATGTTAGGTCACATTTTCAATAAAAATGTGACCTAACATACTGGACAATTTCTGCTAAGTTGTGATTTTAAACAATAATAGTGTGATAATGAACATCTCAGCGCTCATCTAATATTAAAAATATTCCTTTCAACCAGAGCACTATATTAAGTCGCAAAACATGCCCAGAAAGCCTCCAACACCATATCATGTTGCTGCAGACGTGGCATGACGAGCAGTGAGGCATTTTTATAGCGGTGGGGGCAAACGAGCATGTGGCTCACCTGATGAAAAGTGTTGACCGCCGCCCATGAACAACTGCAATACCAGAGGAATAGCAGGTGTATTTCCAGCCTTTGAAAAAGGAGTAAGCTCGTTTCTTGACAGTTTCCAAGTCGTATCGTAGTCGTATTATAGTCTTGTGAAAAATCGCCTCGCTCCATGATTGAAACTTTGGCCATCTGTGAAATTAGGAATGGTACGACCCAAACCGTCTTAATAAAGTTTGCAATATTTTTTTTCACTGCGTCAGATATACTCATACCTCCCTTGAAGACACAATCGCGATAAAAGTATATTTATGAGCGTGCTGACTTTAATATCATTAATGAAATGTTAAATCAACAGGATTGGTCGTTTATATTAGACACTAACACAAATATTGAGACTATAATAGCTGGTTTTTATGCAATTAAAAATAACAGCATAGAAACACATGTTCCTCAGGTTTACCACTCTGGTGTGCACACTTATCCCACCTGGTATTGCAAGCCGTTAATAAATTTAATTAAAGAAAAGTTTAAAGTTTACAAACACTGGAAAAATACAAAAACCCAAACGACTATGCTCATATATATATCAAAAAACACCCTAATTTCAATAGAGAAGATGGCTGGGTGCTACCATCTGCTTGGGATCCTATAATAAATAAAATTAAATCCCAACCCAAGCATACAACTGCAAGGCTTCATGATACCATAAGTTCATACTGTGTAGATCGGAACAAAAGTTAAATTTTAATCTATGGTAATCGCGGTTAACTATGACATCTGGACGTTAAACATCTCAGTCCTTCCCGTGACCATGGGTGCTGTAAAGCTCTCGAAACGTCGGGTATTAAAAAGTTAAATATACGCGATAAATTCCGTAAAAACGAGTATTATTTCAATGTGTAGTGTTCGCGTAAATATAAGAAATCATTATGTAAACCAGTACGGACTGGTAATTGCAAATAAAATACGCCGATTAGAGGATCTAAAGACTAAGCGCGCAAGATATCTAACAGCCTTAAATTTCTTGAAGAGATGCCGAGACCATAATCTCATTCCTACGTGTGTCAAAATATCCACCAAAAAGGACATTCGAGGAAGCGCTAAGATCTTAAATCAGGCGAGTAAAAAGTTGTTACGGGCGGTAATCCAACAAAAACGCTCCGATCTATATGACATCAATAAATCCATAGACACATCATCCAGTGAATTAAAGAAAGTTTTAACGACGTTTGATTATAATTTTTGCATGGAAACATTAAATAAACGCGAAATTAGTAAATATAACGAATGCAAAATTAAACATATAGTAAAATATCAAAAATTAACGGCCAAATCAAATGTCAAACATCCGAATCAATGCCAGAACCAAAAGCAACCATTGACAAACACAGATCATAGATTAATCGCGTTCTATAATCTGTCAAAACAAACACTGGATGATGCAACAATAAATGTTTTATCCAAAGGACTAAATTACGCTGTAAGTCCGCGCAGATTACCGTACGAAGAAATTATCTGTAGCGTCGAGGACTGTTTATTTAAAAACAATATGCGGAAAGAAGATTTGGAGGCGATACGTCAAGACATTTCGTCTATGTTACGTCGATGTTCAGTGCCTAAACCGAATCTTCCCAGAGACGAAGTTATAGCGTTAAAGAACCTACGCAATAAACCAGAACTTACGATTCTCCGCGCAGATAAGGGAAACGCCACGGTAGTCATGGATACGTCAGATTATAATTCTAAAATACAAGAACTTTTGTCGGATGTAAGTACTTATAAAAAGGTTAAAAACGACCCAACAAATAGCACACTAAAAACAACTAATGACCTCATAAAGAAACACTCCGAAAAATTAAATCTGGACGTAAAATGGATAATACCTACGTGCGCCAAATCACCAAAGTTGTATGGGTTACCAAAAATACACAAGCCCAATGCTCCATTACGTCCCATAGTGAGCCAAATCGATTCACCAACTTACAGATTGGCTCAACACTTAGCGAAAATACTCTCACCGCTCAGGGGACACACAAGAGCACACATAAAGGATTCCTACCATTTTGTCAGCGAGATCAAAGACCTGCGTCTGGCAGAAAATGAAACTATGGTCAGTTTTGATGAGCAGTTATTGTTTACATGCTTACCTGTTGAAGACTGCATCTCAATTGTAACTAGGAGGCTGGAGGAAAACAACATGCCCGTAGAATATGCAGTATTACTCAGACACTGCCTTACATCTGGCTACTTATTGTGGAAGGAGGAGTTCTACAAGCAAGTAGATGGTGTGGCGATGGGCTCACCTGTATCTCCCATTGTCGCCGACATATTCATGGAAGACTTTGAGGAGAAAGCCCTGCTTACTTCTCCCATAAATCCAAGATTCTACAAGCGGTACGTAGACGACACTTTCACAATTCTACCTTTAGATAAAGTAACTGCATTTTTAGACCATCTTAACTCTATAAATTCTAAAATTCAGTTCACAATGGAGTTAGAGGCAAACAATTCCTTAGCTTTTCTAGATGTGTTAGTAATTCGGAATCCTGATAACACCTTGAGCCATACTGTATATAGAAAAAAGACCCATACAGATAGATATTTAAACGGTGATTCTCACCACCATCCTTCACAGTTAGCTACCGTGGGTAAATCTTTGTTTCAGAGAGCACAAGGGATCTGTGACAGTAAACACCTGGCTGCCGAGCTCCAACACGTCAAGCAAGTTTTGCATGACAACAAGCTTCGGGTCCCGCGCCTACGTCACAGAGAACGAGTGAAGCCGGCCACAGTCGAGCGTGTACCTGCTGTACTGCCATATGTTAGAGGAGTCACTGACAAGATTGGCTACATCTTGAAGCGCGCTTCCATCAAAACATACTTCAAGCCGCCGAAGAAGATTGGTCAGTTTTTACCATCAGTCAAGTGTAACGTCCCTCTGCAAGATGCAGGAGTGTACAAGCTTGATTGTGAATGTGGTCTCTCCTACATAGGACAAACTAAAAGATCAATTAAAACCCGCGTCAAAGAACATATAGCTGATGTGAAGAATCGACGCTCCGGGAAGTCTGCAGTCTGTGAACATGTACAGGATCGCCCCCGTCACTACATCAGATTTGATAGACCACAAATCCTCGCTAAAGAACACCGATTCCTTCCAAGGATGATTCGCGAGGCTATTGAAATCAAAAAACACCCTAATTTCAATAGAGAAGATGGCTGGGTGCTACCATCTGCTTGGGATCCTATAATAAATAAAATTAAATCCCAACCCAAGCATACAACTGCAAGGCTTCATGATACCATAAGTTCATACTGTGTAGATCGGAACAAAAGTTAAATTTTAATCTATGGTAACCGCGGTTAACTATGACATCTGGACGTTAAACATCTCAGTCCTTCCCGTGACCATGGGTGCTGTAAAGCTCTCGAAACGTCGGGTATTAAAAAGTTAAATATACGCGATAAATTCCGTAAAAACGAGTATTATTTCGACTATGCTCAATTTTCAGACTAAAGAAGTAGACAAAAAGAAATGCAGTCAGACTGTTATAATTCCTATATAAAATCTTCATTTTCTTGTTTCTTTCTTTCATTTCTTCTTGTCCTATGTAAAATCTAAGAGAAAAAATATTTGTAATTATCCTCAACAGATAACATACAATAATTTAGTTATTAGTAACAGTTTTGACATTTGTTCCGCTTTTAATAAGTTTTTTTGAGAGAAATTTTAATAAACCGTCTGATCTATATTTACAAGATACGCATTACGCATAATTTGCATCCATTGCAAATTGCTACTATACATGACATTAAAATTAATAAAGAGTATATTTTAAAGCTAATTAAAAATCTCGACATATCGAAAGGTGCGGGTAGCGACAATATTCCAACAATATTCTTCACCAAGGGTGCAGATGCTCTATCTCTTCCTATCTTACATATTTTTAATCGATGTTTTCAGGAAGGCTACTTTCCTCGCATTTGGAAAACAGCCCATATTGTACCAATTCATAAAAAAGGTCTTAAATCAACAATTGAGAACTACCGTCCCATTTCGATCCTGAACGTACTCAGTAAACTTTGTGAAAGAGTAGTCCATGTTCATATATATCCAATAATTGCCATTTCGATTCCCTCTGAACAACATGGATTTATAAAAGGCCAGTCAACTACTACAAACCTTGGAGTATTTGTAGATTATGTATCAAATAATATGGATAGTGGGTCACAAGTAATGTAATATACACAGATTTTGAGAAGGCATTTGACCGTGTTGACCACAGTATCCTTCTACGTAAACTATCTGAACTGGGTACCCACGGTAATTTGTTGAGATGGTTCGAGTCATATCTGCGCAATCGTTCTCAAGCTGTAGTGGTAGGTATATCACGCTCCGACTTTTGGCAGGTACCATCTGACGTACCGCAGGGTTCCATCCTGGGACCTTTGTAGATGCTTTAAGCATGCAAAATTTTTAATGTATGCTGATGATACAAAAATCTTTATGAAAATTAATGGGATTATTGATTGCAGTAACTTCCAAGCCGATCTAGATAGATTAAACTCTTATTATATTGAAAATCATATTGGTATTAATTTAAAGAAATGTTGTTTTGTATCATTCACTAGGAAAATTAATCCAATTAAATACAGTTATAAAATAAATAATTTTACTATATCAGAGGTGAATAGTGTACTTGATCTAGGGGTAAAAATGAATTCAAAATTAACATTTTCCGAACATATTGATACAATAGTCGCGAAATCATACAAAAATTTGGGTTTTGTTTTAAGAGTCAGTAAGCCCTTTTCAGACATTGGATGTATACGAGTACTATACTTTGCATATATCATAAGTATTCTGGAGTATAATAGTATAATATGGAATTCTCAATACGCGACGTATATTCAAAAGCTTGAGAATATTCAGTTAAAATTTTTAAAGCACCTACATTTTCGTTTTTCTTGTCACTTTTCAGATGATAACGAATCTAGTCTCCGCTATAATTTCATGCCTCTTCAAAGTGGACGAACCTTAATGGATATGTCCTTCCTACACGGCATATGTAATAACTACATAGACTGTTGTGAATTAGCGTTACAAATTTTAAGTTCTTGTGTTCCAAATAAACGAACTGGACATACGACACTTTTTGCTACTGCCCTTAAAAGAACTAACTATGCTCAAAATTTGATTGTCAATAGGCTTCACAGAATTTATAATAAAACATTTAATACAATTGATATCTTTCACTCTAGTAAACCTTCATTCAAACGTGAAGTTGCCAAGGTAATTTGCAAGAATATGTCAAATTATAAACTAACCTATAAATTTAAATAGCAAATAGCATTAACAATATGAACACAGTAAAGTTTTTGTAGCAGGTATAAATTGGATACATAAATATACGCTATAATTTACATACATCATGTCTATATTTATAACATATATTTATTTATGTTAAAATCACACACACCCACACTCACACATACACACACACACACACACACACACGCGCGCGCGCGCACGCACACACACACACACACACACACACACACACACACACACACTTTCACTCACTTTCACGTACGTGTGCTACTTTTTTACTTTCACATACACAATCTTCTGCACTTAAACAATTTCGTGCGCTCTGTTTACCTTTAAATATGTTTATATTTCTTACATCTATTTTTAAGTAAGGTGGTGAATACTCTGTGACGTTCTTTTAGCTTTAAGTATATTGTAAATCCGTAATTGGCTTCAAGACCTATTTTATAAGATTTATGTGTAAATAGATTGGTACAAGCTGTGGATTTTGTGAATAAAATAAAATAAAAATAAAATAAAATATTGGCTAGGAGGGAAAACTGTACTCTGCACATAAGTAGAGGATCGATTACTTATCGCGAAAGGATATAACTGCAGTTTCTCAGAAAGCAGTATACTACCAGTCGTTAAAACAAACAGCTATTTTAATACTTACGGCTCACAAAACACTGACAGAAAAACGAGATATAATGAAATGCCTTAACTATTTCGAAAGATTTATTAAGGAAACTAATTAAGAAATCTTCGCCAAACCGCCTTTATTAAAATTGCTATTTGGTGATATAGCCGAGAAAAAGAAAATATTTTTACTTGGGGCCCAAAACACTCGGCTCTTTGTAATGTACCCGAAGGATAAATTTAAATCCAGTGACGACTAAAACATACACATCTCATGTTCCAAAATTATATGTTCCGAACAATTAAAATCGCAGGTTAGAGGATTACGTAAAACTAAGTATAAAACCGTTATTATCAGCACTGAAACAAAGGACGATATTAAGATGGTAAGTATGTATATATATGAACAATAATAATTCAACCCAAAAATCTCTTTGTACTTTATAAAATTAAGTCACATATCGAGTTAAAAAGGAGCACTTTCATGCAATTGGGTTTTGGAAGTACCAGCTAGCAACAGAAAGGCGTTTATCTACCAGAAGCGAGTCTTCATACTTTAGACATATTGCCCAGTTCAATGGCAATTAATTATTATGAAAATAGGTAGCGTCCATTGTTACCTATCAGATTTTTTTGTTTCAAAATAAGTTGTAGCAATACGTTTCACACAATACGAACAGAAATTTACAACGTGAAACGTATTTCACGAAGCAATTTATACGTTCTAAATCATTTTCTCCCAACAAAAACTGCTTTTAATATTTTACAGCCGTAGTCCACGAACTGTCTCAAAGGGTAACGTAACAAAATCTTGTTAAATCTAATGAACAAACTTGGAGCGACTCTCAAATTGGACACTCCTCGCTATCCTTGCGTGAGCCGTGAGTTCCACGGAGGCGGCGCTTTTAATTATATTAAGACTGTAATTATTAAATTATGTGTTGCGCTTTAAGTGTGTGTCGAGCAGATGGATAAAACGTTCAACAGCGCTCAAAAGATAAGATATAAAGAAATATATAATACGAGGATAGGATTTACACTCGAATACGTATTATAAATACTTTACCCAATTTTTGACTACGTCTTGTGGTAGTTAGCCCGATTACTGATAGGCGAAATCGGTTGTTGTGTTTTTCGGGCAATATATTAAGCCACTTTATGTGGATCACGTAAATATTAGCACTTATTGGAGGATAAACTCTAAAAAGTGCTTTTATTTACGATTCAACTGTCATCTGAGTCTGCAGAGACCCAGCTGCAGGTTCAAATGACAATATTGTATCACCTAAATGTTCCGTGGTAGAGCCACATTGCTGCTTTGCACTGGAGTACAACAACTGCTTTCAGTTGATGTGGGTTGAGATTTACTCAAATCTTTGGGTGGTTCTTTGAGTCCAAGGCCAAAGCAGCTGCAAGAAAGTTAGGATTTGCGTCGTTTTCGTTAGGATTTTGTGTTTTAGCGTCTGCAAAGATGCGGCAGTACATGACGCCGGGACAGCTACGTACTCTAACTAAAGTACAAGTCCGGTCGCGTTCGTAGTATTGCTGTCATATATCGGCTGGTGCCTAGCAGCTTTGGTTCGAATAAAAAGGCGTACTAAGAGGCTTATTTGTGGCACGAATCTGGTTAAAATCCATCTCAACAGCCTCGAACAGAGGCGCAAAGAAGCAAGTCTTTCGATTTTCTACAGGGTGCATTACGTAGGGTGTGCGCAAGAATTGCATAGCTTAATTCCTCCCTTTCCTCTCCATTACGTTGTTGACGTACCACGCCTATGAACCTCAAGGTTTTCAATATAGTTCTTCACGAGCATAGCAAAAAAAAATAGAATTAGTTGCCGGTAAATGTCTTTCTTGTCTTGGCCCCCCCAAATAGTTATTTGGGGGAGGCCTATGTTCAGCAGCAACTTGTGAAGGGCTGCAATGATGATAATGATGATGATGATGACGTCTTTCTATCCGATTACAAAGTGGGTATCTTCAAGGCGAGAATGAATAAGCTTTTGTTAAGTCAGTGCGCTTCACCATCTTCGGCTGTATGACCACTTATCATTAGGTGGGATAGTTGTCAAGCGCTGGCTTAGAGTAATAAACAAATATGGTTGCCGCAAGAATAGGTTTACTAGGCCAGAGGGGGCCACGCTACCATAGAATACCAGCGTAAAATAGCAGCGAGCAGCAGATTCGTATGGTGTGTGTGAAGAACTGGAGTCCCATTTTACTAATACAAGGTATTCTATCTTATTCTTCAGGGGTTACTACGCATTTTTATTGTTTATAGAAGATTGTAGAATGTGTGCTCGTTTGTCACCCTGAATTCTAGGATATTCTTTATAATATAATATACGTTAACGGTAGTAAGTATCAATTACTTGAAATGTTTCAAATCATTGCGAAAATCCAGTAATAACATTTAAGAAAATAAAGAAGTTCAGTAATAAATAAAAATTAGTTTGAATCGACAAATTAAAGGAGTTTTTTTTTAAGAATAAGGGTAGCAAGCGAGTACATAGTTCACCTGACGGTAAGTGGATGCTGTGGCCCATAGACATCTACATTTATTCTCAATTAAGAATCGCATGGCGGGTGCGTTGTCACCCTTGAGGACTAATATGGAATGCCTCGTTTCCAGTTAAAAGGGTCTCCATTTCTCTACACTTACCATACGAAACACAGCAGCATTAAGCTGCTGTTTTACGCTGGTATTCTGTAAGAGAAAGAAGAAGTTACATGGCGAATGACATGAATTTACAATCCACACCATACCATTGGACTACCAATACCTACACTGCTTAAGATTGGATTTAGAACAAGGCTTTAGCTTGTATCCTTGTACGAGGTTCATCACCTGTCAAATTGTTCCTATCTAAGGTTATGTGTATGCTTTAGTTTGGGTGACTAATAGTAATTTAAAATAGGTTCAAGATAGTTGTATTAATAACACTTATCATCCTAGATTCTCGGCATAAAACATTTTATTTTTTACTTTACTGTACAGTACAGTACAGTTTGTATAGTAGGGCTACGATGATTATCCGAGTACACAACCTGACCACCTACCCAACTGCATTGGAAGACGTTTTCAAGCTACTAGACTGGAAAGAATACGTTATTAATATCACTGGCGTCAACATCATTTACCTTCTGTTTTCTGACGGTATAGTCCTCATGGCAAAATCGCTAGAGAATTTAAACACTATGTTCAATGACCTCAATAGTGCCCGTAGTATCCCGAAGGATAGGTCTTAAAATGAACTTGTACAAAACAACGATCATATGTAACGTAGATATCACACCTATGACCGTTGTTTTAGAGAGTACTAAGCTCGAAGTTGTTGACAAGTATGTTTTGGACTAATAATCTGCCTGGGTAGGTCCAAATTCTACATGACAACTTCGAAAGATCATGTGTAACGTCCATGTTACATCTACACCGGTAGTTGTTGGGAGCACTAAGCTCAAAGTTATTGATTAGTGTGTTTACCTAGGACAAATAGTCCGACTAGGTAAGTCCTACTACGACCGAGAGGTCAGTCGACAGATTCAACTCGGCTGAGCGGCATTCGGGAAATCGCTACACATATTCTCGTCAGGTATACCTCTAAACTTGAAAACGAGATTGTACAACCAGTGGGTGTTGCCAGTGATAACTTACGGATCTGAGACTTGGTCCTTCACTGCTGGCCGTATGAGGAAGCTCAAGGTCGCTCTGCGAGCTATGGAGAGGGCTATGAACTTACAACGGATGGTGAATAAATATTCTCGACTGGCAGCCTCGTACTGATAAGGTGTAGGGCTTCCCTCTACTAGATGGAGTGACGACCTAGTAAGACATGCAGGAAGTCGATGGATGCAGGTGCCTCACGATTACTTGGGGGAGACCTGTGTTCAGCAGTATACTTGTGAAAAGATGTTTTGATGATAAATGACATTTATAACTAGTGACCGTCCGTAGTTTCACTCGCGTGGAATTGGAAATTACGACAATTTTGTTCACTCTGTTCCTCCCTAAGGAACTATACTTCCTTTAGCGTTGGTGAACCGTACAGTGTGTGTTTTACTGAACAAAGTCTACACGTGAAGTCATAGACTTATTATTTTACTGCATATAGATAGGGGCATTAATAACTACCTACTTACATGCCAAATTAAAAGTCTCAATTTGAAGGGCTTTTTTGAGTTATTAGAATCCGGCGTTACTTTGCGAAAATCCATTATCATATATCCATTATCATTATCATATATATATATATATATATATATATATATATATATATATATATATATATATATATATATATATATATATATATATATAGATGATAATGGATTTTCGCAAAGTAACGCCGGATTCTAGTAACTCATTAAATAAAAGATCGCTTTATGGTACGAAGTGGAAGAAGAGAAAGTACGACCACCCCACTTCTTTCACAAAACAAGAACTTTGCCGATAATGCACATTAATGGGGAAAATGGGAAGGTTAGCTATTTGACTATGTTTTTTAGAGTATTTGTTATGTAATATATTCATCGATAATTGTGATCCAGTTTTAATGATTGTATTTTATGAAGTAGGTTATACTCTACAGGTGGTCACATATGAATCTTGCGAAAAAATTCCACCCGTAAAGGAAAAATAGCACATGAATTTTATAATGTAACTAACTCTTTGACGAAATTCTAGTTTTTACATTGAGCTTATGATATACCTTAGTTCACTCAAAAGACACACACCCAGGGATTCAAACTCGGGACCTCATGACCAGCAGTGACCACTCGATCAATAAGCAGTCAATGAAATTCAAGATACATTGCATAGAAGAATTAAAGCCACAAATGCATAAGCTATTACATATATGCAAATAATTTTATTGTTTTAAGTCTTTGTACTAACGTACGTACGTACGTACAAAACGTTATAAAAGTGCTATAAATTCATTCGGTGATGACAATTTGATGGATTCCGACTATCACTAACAAATTAAGTCATCAAGATTATCATCGATTTTTTAAAATGCAGAATATTTTTTCTCAAACGACAAAACTAAAAACTATTCGATCTTACTTATAAGAATCGGAGCTTACTAAATGAAGTAGAAATTATAACTTCAAAAGTTTGCTAAATAATTTTTGCTTTTTCTGAAACAAAATTTTTAATCGTTAACCCTAAGTATACGATGTAGAACTTCGCTGCAGCTAAGTTATGGTTGTTAGCACATATGGAAAGATTTGACCAGGGCAAGATCACGCTCTCACAGAATACCAGCGTAAAATAGCAGCTTAATGCTGCTGAGTTTCACTTCTTTCACAAAACAAGAGATGAAGTGAGTGTAGAAAACCGGAAATCATTTATGCTAGAAACGAGGCATTCTATAGATTAAGATGTCTAAGGGCCACAGTATCCCTTACTGTTTACTGGTTTGTCACATTTATTCTATTAAAAAGTACACACGAAATAAATAATTATTATTTTCAAACACCGTGTTAATAATTTTGTCCTCATTCTTTTAGTGAAAACAAATCTTTTGAAAAATGGTGCAGCGGTGTACATGATTGGCAATTTCCTTTCTCGCGGCAACACCTGCTGCTCGTTGCGCTCCATTGATTCCGCTCACGCACTGCCTTAAATGATCAAATAATAGCGAAAATATTGCATTATTTATAAGAAAATTAATATACTGATATTTTATTGCGAGGTAATTACTAAAACTAAGATAAAAACAAATTAATAAAACACTATATATAAATTATAAAAATCAATCACTAATTCGTTACCGTTTTGCGCAAATGCTTGGTAGGTCCAAATTTTGAAAGAAAGAGAAAGCCAAATGTTCCCTTTATAAAGAAGACAAGGAAGGATTTCACGAAATTCCCACGAGATCAGAAATAAAGAGGATTTATATTTTTGCGTTAAAACTACTAACTATTGCAGTGACTATATCATACGTGGGAGAGCCATGTTGCAGCATATCAGCTCGGCGGGGGAAGGACCAAGTTCACACAGAATAATAGGGTAAAATAGTAACTCAATACTGCTGTGTTTCTTATTTATAGTGAGTATAGAGAACCGGACACCCTTTTAACTGAAAACTAGGCATTCTATCTGATTCCTTAGGGGTGAGAACGCATCTGCATGTTGATTTTTATTCGAGGATCTATCTAGTTGTATATGGTTCACAGCAACCACTTACCATCAGGCAAGCTGTGTGCTTGCTAATCACCCCTTCAAATTGAGACTTTTAACTTGGCATGTGAGTAGGTAGTTATTAATGCCCCTATCTATATGCAGTAAAATAATAAGTCTATGACTTCACGTGTAGACTTTGTTCAGTAAAACACACACTGTACGGTTCACCAACGCTAAAGGAAGTATAGTTCCTTAGGGAGGAACAGAGTGAACAAAATTGTCGTAATTTCCAATTCCACGCGAGTGAAGCTACGGACGGTCACTAGTTATAAATTGTCATTTATCATCAAAACATCTTTTCACAAGTATACTGCTGAACCTGTCTCCCCCAAGTAATCGTGAGGCACCTGCATCCATCGACTTCCTGCGTGTCTTACTAGGTCGTCACTCCATCTAGTAGAGGGACGCCCTACACCTTATCAGTACGAGGCTGCCATTCGAGAATATTTATTCACCATCCGTTGTAAGTTCATAGCCCTCTCCATAGCTCGCAGAGCGACCTTGAGCTTCCTCATACGGCCAGCAGTGAAGGACCAAGTCTCAGATCCGTAAGTTATCACTGGCAACACCCACTGGTTGTACAATCTCGTTTTCAAGTTTAGAGGTATACCTGACGAGAATATGTGTAGAGATTTCCTGAATGCCGCTCAGCCGAGTTAAATCCGTTGACTGACCTCTCGGTCGTAGTAGGACTTACCTAGTCGGACTATTTGTCCTAGGTAAACACACCAATCAACAACTTTGAGCTTAGTGCTCCCAACAACTACCGGTGTAGATGTAACATGGACGTTACACATGATCTTTCGAAGTTGTCATGTAGAATTTGGACCTACCCAGGCAGATTATTAGTCCAAAACATACTTGTCAACAACTTCGAGCTTAGTACTCTCTAAAACAACGGTCATAGGTGTGATATCTACGTTACATATGATCGTTGTTTTGTACAAGTTCATTTTAAGACCTATCCTTCGGGATACTACGGGCACTATTGAGGTCATTGAACAAAGTGTTTAAATTCTCTAGCGATTTTGCCATGAGGACTATACCGTCAGAAAACAGAAGGTAAATGATGTTGACGCCAGTGATATTAATAACGTATTCTTTCCAGTCTAGTAGCTTGAAAACGTCTTCCAATGCAGTTGGGTAGGTGGTCAGGTTGTGTACTCGGATAATCATCGTAGCCCTACAGTACAAACTGTACTGTACTGTACAGTAAAGTAAAAAATAAAATGTTTTATGCCGAGAATCTAGGATGATAAGTGTTATTAATACAAGTATCTTGAACCTATTTTAAATTACTATTAGTCACCCAAACTAAAGCATACACATAACCTTAGATAGGAACAATTTGACAGGTGATGAACCTCGTACGACAGTGGTTCAAGTATAAGCAATCGAATCAGTCAGCAAATGTCTTCAGAACGCTATTGGATAGGCTTTCACATAGTAGTGTAAGCTACACGGTCTTTGGCGAACATCCTTGATGCGCAGCAAAAACGGGGAAGACCTATGTATTATTTTACTGTACTTGCAGTACGCTATACTGATTTTGCGTGTAATCGACCCACATACCGTCGACTAGAAGGAACAAAGTAGTAACGTTTATTAAAGTTATAGCCTATATACGTCCCCTTGCTGGCCACAAGCTTCCTCTCATTTCTGACCTGGATGACTCTTAACTGATGATCTTACTGGTAAGAGAATTCATCGGCCAATTATATTTCGTTATCATGGAATAGGTTAAGAGTAATGACAAGATAATATTAAGGGCTCAAATAGGTGATGGTATGTCTATGTTATTATAGGCTTGAAATTCACCTATATGCAACTAAAGTGTAAGGCGACTGTTATTGTCTGATATTCCAATCCGTCTAGTAAGATTCATGATTAGCAAATTCCTATTTTTTATGTGTACAAAAAGGCCCAACGGTGAATTTTTTTAATATATTAAAATGAACCAAATAATACTTTTGAAAGTAAGTGTAGTGTAAACAAGTTACTGTAGTCAAATTTTCTCTTTATATAATACGTTAACCCCACACTAGAATTTTCTCCTTGAAGCAGTATAAAATATAAACGATTCCTGCCACCAACTTCCAACAAAGATAGACAGACACATGATAACTCCATATACATGATATTAATGTGCTGTCATTTCTGAATACTAAAATAAAACTCCTCACTCCGTAATTTAACTCTTGGCTCTTTACAAATAACCCGGAAGTGTAAAGTAAGGTAAGTTTAAAATTCAAATACACTCCTAGGCAGAAAGGAAGCTTGCCTTGGATTAACGGGCTGATAAAATAGAATTATTAAGGGTATCCACTAGGTATTATTAAGTTCTCTCTAAAATTTGAAGTAAATGAAGTAATTCACATATACATAAAAATTATTCTTTATTTTTTATATCACACACATAATATCACTAACTACATAATGCAACTCCAGTACTACGATCGTTGAACTACACACTTCTTTGATAGAAAGTTATACCACATAATAAATAAGTTATATCTAGTAGTGAACGTACAAAGCGATGACAATGAAGTCGCTGAACGTAGTGATCCTGTTATATTTTATTGTTGCTAACATAGTTATGACACATAAAATATGTAATTAAACGATATGGTTAAACGCTAGGATAGATTAAAAAAACAAATGAAAACATATTTGTTTAAAAAGGAAGAAGTGCAGTGAATCGTTCATTGGAACTACTCCCTGAATACACTATTTTAACAAGAGACTACATTGTGTCTTAGAGAAACGCCTCGGGCGCTTCTTGCTGTCTCCACTATAATTGAATGTTTTAAATGAATACGGGGGATGTTTTCTCATGCACAACTTTACAATTGGGAAATCGTCGTAAAGTAGCCCAATTTTGTTTACAGTAATAACTACATTTTAATTTAATAAATTGTGAAATGACTTTTAAATTCTTTTTTACTTTTTAGTTACCCTTTTTCTTAAATCATCACATTCATAGATACCAAGTGGTAACGCCAGTTAACAATCTACTTTATCAATATTACATTACATATCGCATTGAGTTCGTCCTAAGTTATATCTACTTTATCAACATGACTAGTGCATATTTTTTGTTTCCTTCCTTCCTTCCCTTTCCTACCGCACGCGCTGCCGCCGAGGTGAAAAAGAGGATCTCGGCGCGCGTCATTATACTAAGTGATATTACGCCATCCGCAACGCACGGCCACACGTCGCGTCTTATATACATTAACTGCAAACCGCGCAGGACGAACATTGAGTTCTCCTGTTTATGTTTAATATTCACCGCATCAGACATTGTGTCTTTGTAACTCATAAAAGTGTGAGACGCCCCCGTAAGGGCAAAGGTGGAGAGTGTGGGACTTCACGAGACTGTTTCGAGAGTGCGTGTGCGCCGAACCACGTGGCGAGCTCGCTATATAGCAGACACTCCAGGAGGAAGGCGCGGCAGCCCTCATCAGGTCAGTGCGTGCTATCTCACCTATTTATTTTCCCCTTTGCCGTATGCACCAAAATTACAGTCCACTAAACCTTTATCGAAGATACCTTAAGTTACTGGCGTCTCCATTTTAATGGTCACTTCTCGCTGGATTGACCTTGACTTTCCGCCCTTATTAGATCGTTATCGTAATAAGCGTTTATACAATTAATTATTTATATTTTAATCCGACTTCGGATTAACCCCGCCCTTATTAGAACACTAGAATAGGTCCTAATAGGTGACATTCATAGTAATTTTAAAACTATATTCATAGAATGAATAAGCATATAATTATCTATATAAATTATTTGTTGTATGTTCACATCACGTCATCAACTTTTAACTACATCTATAGATTATACTGTTAAATTACTTTTATTGTTTGCACATATATTTAAGCATTATATTCGTTATAAATAACTTCATATTTATTATAAAAGTTAACAATTAAAGTTCATCGTTAACAAAACTAATATTTAATAATTCAACCGCGTAGCGAGGTCGCTTACAGACTACCCGCTTATAATTATATTATTTTTGCCGCATTACTTAAGTTGTAATGCCGCCTAAAAAACAAATAGCATCGAATAATAGCGATTCCTCGGATAATGAGGGCACACCTGATGCTGAGTTGGTTTTATTGTTAGCTAAACGAGATGCTTTATTTCAAATAGTGCAAAAAATATATGATATGTCCTCGGACATCCACATAAACACTTCCACGATGGAGCGTTTTCTTGATGGAAGTTCTAATATTAATGCTTTACGTATTGAGTTTAAACAGGTCTTAGATAATTATAATTCACATTTATTAAAAATAAACCCTATTGCTAAACCTGATTATAACAGCCTCATTGCGTTTGAGTCTCTTTGCGGTAGAATAAATAGGCTTTATTTACAATATTCGCAATCTAATTCACAAAGTACTAGTACACCGTCTAAAGCCAGATTCACACTTCCGCCTATCGAACTTATGCCATTTTCGGGTGACATTCGCTCATGGCCTTTATTTTATGCTAGCTTTAAATCAACCGTCCATGACAACACATCGCTTACCGACGCTGAAAAGTTATACTATTTGCTAGGTAAACTAACGGGCAAAGCCCTATCTGTATGCTCAGGTATAACTCCTTGCGCTGAAAATTATAAAATTTTATTGCAAGCACTCGTTGACAAATATGAAGACCGGCGTATGCTAGCATCTACATATATTAATCAGATGTTCGAATTTAAGCCATTGCAATCGGCCACCGCAAATAATTTTGATTTATTTACTGATAACTTTATAAGTGCAGTGCGCGCTTTACAAAACTTGAAGTTAGATAATCTCGCGGACTTAATTGTTCTTCATATCGCGCTTAAGAAGCTGGACCCGGATACCAATCGCTCTTTCGAATATAGTCATAACTCGATGGTACCTACCTTTGATGATTTAGTAAATTTTATTAAGACCCGCTCCAAAGTTTTGCAACGCACCGATTCTAGTACAAATTCTAATAGCGCACCAAACAATCGACGAGGTAACGGTAATAATCGTCGCTGTAATAATACTTCGTCGCCGAAGTATCAGGCGTACGTAAGCACGACGACTAGTTGCTCAAAGTGTCTGTGCGATAATATTGTGCATCAACACCTATTTAAGTGTGCAGACTTTAATAAAATGACGCCGCAGGAACGATTTAAATGCGTAAAGAGTAACAATGCATGTGTGAATTGTCTCAGTTTAAGTCATCGAGTGTCTAGTTGCTCTTCAAATTATAGTTGTCGAGTTTGTAAATTTAAACATCACACATTGTTGCACTTCCACCGCAGAAGCGATAATGCTTCCCCTGCGCTGGCGCGTTCTCCACCGCTTCAGCCAGTTACACTGAAGTCTACAACCCCCGCGCCCGCACACTCGCCACCCCTCACCGCAGGTGCGCGTTCAGACGTCGCGCTGTGTACTTCGTTCAAGAATGTTTCTCAACGTTCACCGCCTCCCGCGCGCGCAAGTCGTTCGCAGAGAACTGTTTTATTATCAACCGCTCAAGTATTTGCTTACGATGCTAAGGGAGAGAAACAAATTATTCGTATATTATTAGACTCCGCGGCTCAAAGCCATTTTATGACTAAAGAGTGCTGTCATCGTTTAGGCGTTCAACAACACGATACCGAATGTACTGTAGTAAAGGGATTCGGTGGAGTTGAAAAAATTGTAAAATCGAAATCGATTGATATTAAAATTTTCTCACGATTCGACTCGAATATTAACTTCAATATTTCAACGCTAGTTGTTGATCAAATCACCGACCTTTTGCCCACCGCTGTGGTAGACACATCTGTCTTATCACACTTCCATGGCATAAGACTCGCTGATGAATGTTATAGCATGCCTAATAAAATTGATGTTTTGATAGGCGCATCCCTTTTCCCGCACTTACTGTGTCCAGACGTAATTTATTCGTCTAACGACTTGTCCGGGCCCTCAGCTTTGAGTACGGTATTTGGTTACGTTATTATGGGCTCAGTGCCGACACTTCAGGTAAATCATTCTTTAACGTGCTGCTCAGTTCTAGAGTCTCCTATCGTTGACAAATTAGTGCAACGATTTTGGGAGCTTGAACAGCCACCCTCCGCACCGCCCATTCAGTGTCCTTCAGACATTGAATGTGAAGAGTTTTATAAATCTACGACATCCCGCGATCCTTTTACTGGTAGATATATTGTTGGCCTGCCATTTAAAGATGACGTTTACTCTCTCGGAGATTCTTATGAAACCTCTCGACGACGATTCATGTGCTTGGAGAGGAAACTTCAAGCCTCGCCTACATTAAGGTTAGCATATGATGACGTCATAAAGGAATACTTAGCTAAAAATTATATATCCCCCGCACCGCCGTATGACTCTCATGAACCCGCTCCAATATATGTCATACCGCATCATGGAGTCTTACGCGAAGATAAGAAGTCAACGCGTCTGCGCATCGTCCTGGATGCTAGCAGTAAGACTAGCACTGGGCGATCATTAAATGATATTCTGCATTCAGGACCAAATTTGCAAGGCGACTTGTTCAATATAATTTTAACTTTCCGCTTACATCCAATCGCTATGACAGCCGACTGTCGCCAACAATTTCTGCAAATAGTTTCGAGCGATTCTGATCGTCGTTACCAATGCTTCCTATACCGCTTCCGTCCACAAGACCCACTTGTGTTATACCACTTCAATCGCGTGTGCTTCGGTTTAACTTCGAGTCCATACCATGCATTGCGCACGGTAAGACAGCTCATTGATGACGACGGCGCAAAGTATCCACTTGCGAGTCGTATCGCATTTACTTCGCTATATATGGACGACATCGCGTTCTCTATGCCCAGTGAATGCGAGGCCAGTGAGACCTCTCGGCAGCAGATAGACTTATTCAAGGGTGCCCAATGGGACCTGATAAAATGGCATAGCAACCGTCGATCTGTTTTAGATGACCTCCCTACTTCCCATAAAATTACAGGAGAAGTAGAGTTCGATAAATCAATGCCACATAAAATACTAGGCTTGCATTGGTCTACCGATAGTGACGCCTTTTATTTTAAGATATCTGTTCCCGCTGATGTGACGTGCACTAAGCGCGCCATCTTATCTACTGTCGCTCGCCTGTGGGACATAATGGGTTTCGTTGCTCCCACAGTCGCGTACGCCAAATTGTTAATAAAGCAGCTTTGGCAACTTAATTTAGATTGGGACGACATACCACCACCGACAATTATTAAGATGTGGAGGCAATTCTGTGCTGAATTACCAGCTCTTAATGATTTACGTATCCCGCGACATGTTGGTGTATCCAAAAACTGTACTGCGTCACTCCTGGGGTTTTCCGACGCCAGCGAGCACGCATACGGTGCCGTAGTCTACATACATGTAAAGAGCGTCAATGGTAACACCGTCCAGTTGATTTGTGCAAAGACTAAAGTCGCACCGACGAAACCACTATCTATTGCACGCCTTGAGCTTTGTGGAGCGGTTTTACTCTCAAAATTGCTTCGCAGAGTACTCGACAATTATTCTCTTGACCTTGCAATATCAGTCTATGCCTTTGTAGATTCAAAAGTAGCTCTGTACTGGATAAAGAGTTCGCCACACAAGTGGCAGACCTTTGTTGCAAACCGCGTTGTTCAGATTAACGACAATATTCGCGCTGATAACTTTTATCATGTCGCAGGTACTGAGAATCCCGCTGACATACTTTCACGTGGCGTTAGGCCAACTCGCACTCGCACTCCACATCTCTTCTTGGAGTAAACTTCTACGTATAATTGCGTACGTGTGTAAGTTTGCAAAATTATTGCCCCGCCGCAGCACTACTGTAGTGACTGCTGATGATCTAAGTTTCTCTGAGGTTATAATCCTCCGCGCCCTGCAAAAACAGCATTTTGCAGTGGAATATTTAAATATTGAAGGTAACAAACCTTGCTCGCCCGCTTTCAATCGTTTAAGGCCTTTTATTGAGAATGGTTTAATCTGCATTGGTGGTCGTCTTTCGAACTCCGCATTAGATTACACACAAAAACATCCAATTATACTCCCGGGCAGTGATCATGTAGTGAACATGATCATTGACTATTATCATATTAAAAATTTACACGCTGGGCCTGAATTGTTATTGTCATTGCTCCGTCAAAAATTTTGGATCCTTTCAGCACGCCGCATCGTGAGAACTACTAAGGGAACATACCTCCGTCCTGTTGCTCGTATCTGCCCTCTCCCAAGACAATAAATCACGATTATTTTGATTATAATTATTTATCTAAATTAGGAATTAAGTTTATATTTATATATATTAAAAAAAAAGTATTAAACCGCAATATTATATTTATGTGTACATTTTCTCGCTTACCAAGTAAGGTTAGTAGATGAGACATGCGCATTGAGCGCATCCTCTCACTTTATATACCGCTTATTTATTTGTTTTCCTTTTACTTTTTATATTACGGTTGTCTTTTAAAGGTGACCCTTTAAGGGCGGGAGGAAATGGTAACGCCAGTTAACAATCTACTTTATCAACATTACATTACATATCGCATTGAGTTCGTCCTAAGTTATATCTACTTTATCAACATGACTAGTGCATATTTTTTGTTTCCTTCCTTCCTTCCCTTTCCTACCGCACGCGCTGCCGCCGAGGTGAAAAAGAGAATCTCGGCGCGCGTCATTATACTAAGTGATATTACGCCATCCGCAACGCACAGCCACCCGTCGCGTCTTATATACATTAACTGCAAACCGCGCAGGACGAACATTGAGTTCTCCTGTTTATGTTTAATATTCACCGCATCAGACATTGTGTCTTTGTAACTCATAAAAGTGTGAGACGCCCCCGTAAGGGCAAAGGTGGAGAGTGTGGGACTTCACGAGACTGTTCCGAGAGTGCGTGTGCGCCGAACCACGTGGCGAGCTCGCTATATAGCAGACACTCCAGGAGGAAGGCGCGGCAGCCCTCATCAGGTCAGTGCGTGCCATCCCACCTATTTATTTTCCCCTTTGCCGTATGCACCAAAATTACAGTCCACTAAACCTTTATCGAAGATACCTTAAGTTACTGGCGTCTCCACCAAGCAAATTCAACTCATCAAAACCTTTTCTTTTTTTATTTCAATCAATATCACTAATAATTACACTTGTATAAAAGAAAATTTATCATCATTATCGTTACATTTACAGCCTATCACAAGTCCAACACTGAACATAGTCCTGTGGCGGCGCTGTCGTCGTGCCACAAGCATAACACATCGAAGCCTAAATCGCGTTATCAAAGTTCCGAAGTAAAACAGTATATATAACATAGCTCCAAATTACCACTCGGAGCGTTGGCCGCTCCCTGGTCAGAACCATTCACGGCGAGATATCTCCCTTTTTCCTTCCACGGCTAAACTTGTGACCCTAACGTAATCTGAACACGCAATCAACAGCCTTCGGAAACTACAACTTCAACTTCCAAGCAATGCACACGCTAAATGAACAACAACCACCTGCATCCATCGACTTCACTTCACTTACCGATACAAAGCTGCCAGAATGCTGTCGAGAATGCCTATTGCTAGTGGGTTTTTCACTTCAGCGTATGAGGCTGCCACTCAAGAAAACTTTTTCTGCCCCATTGGTTATGAGTTCTTCGAACTATATGACAGGTTCATTGCCACTTCAGCTTACTAATACGTTGGGCTACACCGGTTATTCTGTTTCTACTGTGGCTCGTCTTTATAAAGTCTATCACGCAGATAAACTCTGATCATAGCAATTCTTTTATAGGAGAGGAGGCAAATGAGCATACGGCTCACCTGATGTCAAGTGACTACCGCCGCCCATGAACAACTGCAACAGGGGAATTGCAGATGCATTGCCGGCCTTTTCGAAAGGAGTACGCTTTTTATTGAAGGTCCTTTAAGTACATGATCATATAAACAATTTCTTTATTAATGTTGACATCCCCAACAGAAAGTTTACTCAGATTACCGTTTTTAAAAGGCGACAAACGAGCACGGTGTCCACCTTATGGTAACTGGGTACTGTAGACCATAAATACCTACATTTACCCTCAATTGAAGAATCAAAAATAGCCTTGTTACTAAAAAAGGATCTCTGGTTTTTATTATTCACTATACAAAACATAATTTAATTATGATGATATTTCATGTTAGTATTTCTGCAAGCAAAAGTCAGAAATAGCGACAAGGAAGAGACTTGTCTGCAATGATGTGTTCCATTATAAAGGTTAAAGAGAGCGAGTATAATCACGGGCTATGAGGTATTACATTTTAGTCCTCAATGGTAACAACCCATTTGTATCTTTATTTGTTTTAAAATGGTAACAGGCGTTCATGGGCTTGGCAGTAGCCACTTACCATCTCTATAAATTAAAAACTGTTCAGAAAGGTTTATTATACCTCTATAGAGTACATGATTGATAATAACGAAGAAGGCGGTCACTACCATGCTGTTCCTAAATGTTTTCACACGAATTGTATAAAATATTTCATTGAAAATTATTAAAAACAGTTATGGTGATAAATGAGTAATCAACATAATAAAAAGAATATTATAACAAAAACTTGTATCTTTTAAAGCAATTGATTCATATTTATTTCATTGCTACACACAATACATAGCTTTTTAAAGTAAAATACAAGTTTCCGTCGTCGAAGCTTTCTTAGCGACTAACGCAATAAAAGTTGCACAAACAATGCCAAAGATTTCCGAGCGCTCGACTTAAACTTGTGTTTCATTTATTTTCGGATTTGCTTGTCTCTGTTTTATTTGAAATTTGATTTTGATTAAGGAAGCTCAAGGAAGAAATATTTCTTAAATATAGGATCGGAAGAAAATTGACGGGATTCTATTAGTTTAAGTATCTAATTACTTGTTTATTTGCATTATACATGGGCCACTCAAAAAGTTTTGCGAAAATAAGAACGTTCTATGTGTACGGTTTTTATTATTAAATCCTTCAGAAAAACTGTTCAGCTGTATCTATAAAAAGTTTCAAACGTCAGAAAAAATATCCAAAACATTTAATTCATTCCGCCTCAGACTTATTCAGCCTGCTCGAACACTTTTAAAACATATTGCGGCTGTTATGGTAATTATAGATATATCAATATCGGAGTTTTATAAATATATCAATATTGGAGTTGTATATATAAGTTTATTTATCGATATATTGAAAATCCAATATTTCAAAAAATATCAACAGTTTTAGTTTGAACTGATCAGTTGGAATGATCAGTTGAACTAACCGTGTGTGGCGTCCATTAAGACTGTATCACTTTTTGAATGAGATACAGCTAAGACTTAGTAATGTTAATTTATGGAATAAAAAGGAATCACAGATTGCAAAATCAGGGTTGTGAGGAAAACGACACAACCAAAAGCTTAACGCGTGTGCTGTCCAGGAAATCCCAAAGTTTGAGTGCGCAGACACGTACTTATGGTGAATTAGTATCCCACATAACCCCCAGTAGTAACCCCCAGGCATTGATGCTACTTCGATTGAGTAAAAGCACAGAATAAATAATAGTACTAGTAAAGGAGAGAATACCAGATACCCTGTCAAAATGAAATAAAAAAAAAACATTTTGAAACAGCCGACCCGTCGACTGACACTTCATTTCTGGATCGTGTTGACAAATCCAAAATGCATTACATGTTGTATTATTATTTTTTTTGTATTCCTATCCATCCTTCTTCTAAGCATCAATGAGTTTGTATTCCTGTAAAATCTCATGAACGCTTCCCGATCCGATCTAAAACTGGCACATTCGTATTATCCTGTAATTATTCGTTTTCTTGTCTATAATAAAATATAGCTCGCCATGTTCTCATACATAAAAACTCTTTTCGCAAAACTTATTTTGTACCATGCCGTAATTATTAGGTGGCTACGATTATATTTTCTGAATACTGCGTACTGGCATGTTTTGAACTAAAATATTTTATGTATAACTTTGATATCACTCTACTGTAAATCTTATTAACATTCGTTTTCGGTCTTTATGACAAAGAATGCGATTGAAAAAAATGCCAAAGAATTCACCTTTAAGTTATTTCTACTTCAATTCGTAATATCTAACGAAGCGTTAAAGATTACTATTTACACTTCGATAACTTTAGCGAAGCTGTCAAAATGCTTTATATTTTATACAATTTAACGTTAATACTAAATATTAGAAAGTGAAAATAAAAACATCGTTTCAAAGTTACTTAAGGCTCTATATATTGTATAAGGGTGACAAACGAGTACACAGTCCACGTGAGAGTAAGTGAATGCTGTGGTCTATAGACATTTGAATCTATCTTCGATAAAAACCAAAGTGGAAGTTACTGTTTCTTACTGAAATATAAATTATATTTTAAATTATTGAGATATAAAATATAACTAGTATTTTATATCCGAATAATATAAAATATAACATTACATGTTGAGATCGATATTAAAAATGGAAAAAACCGAACTATACACAATTCCAAAAATAAAATAATTAACAAGAGAGTTAAAAATATGCAAAAGTTAAATAAAAAACACTAAAGCATTGTTTTTTGTATATGATACATACACTAGAAACCGAAAACTATTATTTAAAATGCAAATTTTCAACATCGGACGAAACAAATACCTACCATTCGGCTCCAACTAGCGACATCTAGCGAGCGGAAAATTAAATATACTTGTCTTGACAAGACAAGTATAATTATGTGAATTCTATTGGCTAATAAACGCAACTGCTGATCATCAAAATTTTAGATCAATGAGGTATTCTTTTTGTTAAAAAGTTTTAACTAGAAGGCCGGATGGAGTTAAGAAATTGACGATGCTTCAACCTCCTGCCTCGGAAAGCAGTTCAAATGGCTCCAGATTCATCTTCGCAGGAACACTCACATTTTCCTTACTTTGTATGGCGTGCTGTTAAATTCTTCCACCCCTCATTACTTTAAAGACCGTTTCCAGTATCCTTTCCTTACTCATAATTGGTTTGTTCGATCCTCTGCCAATATTTCTTTCCCTTCTTCATTGCACTCTTTTTTTTTCAAGAAACTCTGCGGTTACTACTGTGTGTACTTAGCGGTCAGCTGCCGTAGAGTCTACATCACCTAAGGATGCCTCGTGTAGAGGCGAACACGGTTCGATGGTGTGTCTTTCCTGGAATAGTGGTGTTGGAAGCAGTGGTGCCAGGAGTAGTGGTGTTGGGAGTAATGGTGCTGGGACTAGTGGTAAATGAATTAAGAGAGGGCGGGAGGTGCTCTTCAATCCAGGTAGGACACATCATTGTATTTAGTTAGAGGAAGGTTGAAAATTAATCAATATCTTTATTACTGTGCATTTGTTTTTTTATATAGAATATGGGTAACAAACGAGCACACAGTCCACCTGATGGTAAGTGGATGCTGTGGCCCATAGACATTTGCTTTTATCCTCGATAAAGAATCAAAACGCACGTTGTCACCCCTGAGAACTAACATAGAATGCCTCGTTTCCAGTAAAAAGGGTCTCCAGATCTCTGCACTCACCATACAAAACACGGCAATATAAAGTTGCTATTTTACGCTGATATTCTGTGAGAGCGTGGTTCTTCCCCGGTCGAGCCGACCCATTCGTGCTACAATCATAATATAACTGCAGCGTGGCTCTACCACTCTTTATCTCTCCGCACCCATCAAGGTCAATCTCTTCATTTTTTCATAAGTTTTGTTAAAACTTATTGCTTATAGTTATAAGATTAACTACTTTATCTTTTTGTTCTCTTTTAATTTCTATTCTTTGACCGGTATCATTTCACCACATCTATATGATTTAAATGAAACTAGGTTTTATGGATTATATCGCGTTATTTTAAATTCCTAACATTTCGAGTACTTTACAGCACCCGTGGTCAAGAGGGTGGGTGGCTGCGATGTTTGACGTACCAATGTCATAGTTCGCCACGGCTACCTTCAGTTTAAAATTAATAATTTAGTTTCTTTTAAATGAGTAGTGTTCGAGTAAACATAAGAAATCATTAAATCTCTTTGATATTTCATATTAATATATATATAGTCCGGTCAAATTAGAGAGTTAGAGAATTAGAGAGAATAAGGGCGAAGATGCATAAATTTACAAGATAATCTCTAAAATTGTTCAAAATATAATTATGTTTACAACTTTTACAACTTATTAAATCGTAATATCTCAGAAACGGTGGCTCGTAAGAAAAAAAATATTGATATATTTTTTGTAGATAATTTTACGATCTAAAACTTTTGTCTGGATTATATTTATGATAAAACTTACCGTTTTTGACCTTTGACCTTAAACTTTTATTTATTTTTCTTCAAACACAACAAACAAAACTTCAAATTTTTATTTATATTTTTTTTAAATATTTTATATATTTTTAACAATTGTACCGATTACCAGCTTAATGTAAATTTATGTACCACCGAATGTCTAGATTGACCGGAATATCTTTACTTTTGTATACACACCTCTATTTTATCCATTGCTGGCATCAATACTCTACGCAAAAATTGTCTGGAAAAAAACACTTTCAGTGATAAGATCGCCTGTTGTATTTACACTTTAAAGTGTAGTACCCAGTTGACCGAGCTTTGCTCGGTTTTTATCGCTCGATTTTTTTAAATTCGTGTGTTTTGGAAATTATATTTAGATATAAATTACATACTGATGAAATATGAATAATATATTTTGATCTGAAAAACGGAACTGGTTATTTGAAAAAAAAATCATGAGTGCAATTATTTTAATTTAAATTTTTGTGTTTTTAAAAAATACTAAAAAAAGGGCTCGTAAAAATAGATTTTCTCAAAAAAGAAAGGAACTTGAAAAAAATTAAAAAAAGTCGGTCGATCGGTCTAGGCTCGAGAACCGGGGTTTTACGACGCTGTGACCGCCCATTATACCAATTAAGCTATTTATAATCATTAACAATATGTCAAAATTTACCTTCTTATTCTAACGATATTGTAGCAGTTTTTCATTGCCTAAAAACACGGACAAAAAGACATTTTCTAAAAATAAATCCTAGCTAGATCGATTTATTATCCCCGAAACTCCCTGGACACTAAATTAAGGTATAGGATTCTACTATTTTTCTGTATCGGTGAACAATAAAGAATGAATAAATAAAACCATTAGTTCTCCACCAGTCTCTCCAGGGAAAGTGAGATAATGAGGGAATAAAGAGTGTACCAGGGCTTGAGTGCACACTATCGCGCATCATAATGTCGTCTTGCACAAGCAGCTGGTCTTGGTTGAGACATTCGAAATTCGGTCTAGAGGAGCAAATTATTTATATAAACATTGTGTGAGTATATAATGTACTCACGTCATAATGTTTAAAGCAAAATAAAGAAGCAAATTCAAATTAAATTGCGGCGTCGACTACCCAACTATGTACTATGTAAACTTTTAACAGCAACATATTCGTCGCTCTCATACAAGATTTTAATAAAACTCAAACACAAGAACCGATCTAACTAAGACAGTAAGTTAAGAAGGATTCCTTAAACAGTTTTCGTCGCCTTAATTAAGGAAGCACAACTTTGCCAAATTCGAGCGGAATGCGACTACAAACTTTGCCAAATTTACGCTGTATGTACAAATGTGGGAACATACAATATATGGACTTCGAATATTGCAGAATAAAAACGCATTAAAATGAATATTGAATGATTATATAAATATATCTTTAGCATTGAATAAAACTAAATTTACGGATTCTATCGCGTTTATTTAACTGATTTTATTTATTTTTAATTCCCGACGCCTCGGGTGCTTTAGAGCAACCACAACAACGGGGGGGACTGAGATGTTTGACGTCCCAATGTCATTGTTAGCCCGGCTACCTTCAGTTTTTGAATATTATTTTTTGGTCCGATTTACGCAAAACGAACTTACAGTATCTTGAAGTCTTGCAGTGGTATGCTTGGGTTTGGGTTTAATTTTGTTAATTATAGGATCCCAAGCAGATGGCAGCACCCAACCATCTTCTCTATTGAAATTAGGATGTTTTTTAATTTCAATAGCCTCGCGTATCATCCTTGGTAGGAATCGGTGTTCTTTTGCGAGGATTTGTGGTTTATCAAATCTGATGCAATGGTGGGGACGATCTTGAACATGTTCACGGACTGCAGACTTCCCGGAGCGTCGGTGCTTCACGTCAGCTATATGTTCTTTCACGCGGGTTTTTATGGATCTTTTTGTTTGACCTAAGTAAGAGAGACCACATTCACAATCTAACTTGTACACTCCTGCATCTTGTAAAGGGATATTACACTTGAAGGATGGTAAAAATTGACTAATCTTCTTCGGCGGCTTGTAGTATGTTTTAATGGAAGCTCGCTTCAAGATATATCCAACCTTGTCTGTGACTCCTCTCACATATGGTAGTACAGCAGGCACACTCGACTGTGGCCGGCTTCACTTGTTCACTGTGACGTAGGCGCGAGATCCGAAGCTTGTTGTCTTGCAACACTTGCTTGACATGCTGCAGCTCGGCGGCCAGATGTTTTCTGTCACAGATCCCTCGTGCTCTCTGAAACAAAGATTTACCCACGGTAGCTAACTGTGAAGGATGATGGTGAGATTCACCATTTAAATATCGGTTTGTGTGGGTCTTTTTTCTATACACAGTGTGACCAATAGTGTTATCAGGATTTCGAATGACTAAAACATCTAGGAAAGCTAAAGAATTATTTGCCTCTAACTCCAATGTGAATTGTATTTTAGAGTTTATAGAGTTAAGGTGGTTTAAAAATGCAATTACTTTGTCAGATGGTAAAATTGTGAAGGTGTCGTCTACGTACCGCTTGTAGAATCTTGGATTTACGGGAGCAGTAAGAAGGGCTTTCTCCTCGAAGTCCTCCATAAATATGTCGGCGACTATGGGGGATACAGGTGAGCCCATCGCCACACCATCTACTTGCTTGTAGAACTCTTCCTTCCACAATAGATAGCCAGATGTGAGGTAATGTTTGAGTAATACTGCATATTCAGCAGGCATGTTGTTATCTTCTACCTTCCTAGTTACAATTGAGATGCAGTCTTCAATAGGTAGGCATGTGAATAGTAACTGAACATCAAAACTGACCATGGTTTCATTAGCAGCGAGATGTAGGTATTTTATCTCACTAACAAAAAGGTATGAATCCTTTGTGTGTGCTCTGGTATGTCCACTCAGTGGTGACAGTATTTTTGCCAAGTGTTGTGCCAGCTTATAAGTTGGTGAATCTATCTGGCTCACTATAGGACGTAGTGGAGCGTTTGGTTTGATTTCGATTCACCAACTTATTTGCAATCTTTAGCAAAAGAACACCGATTCCTACCAAGGAAGATACGCGAGGCTACTGAAATTAAAAGAACATCCTAATTTCAATAGAGAAGATGGTTGGGTGCTGCCATCTGCTTGGGACCCTATAATTAACAAAATTAAACCCAAACCCAAGCATACCACTGCAAGACTTCAAGATACCGTAAGTTCGTTTTGCGTAAATCGGACCAAAAATTAATATTCAAAAACTGAAGGTAGCCGAGCTAACAATGACACTGGGACGTCAAACATCTCAGTCCCCCCCGTGACCATGGTTGCTGTAATATAATATAATAAGTGAAATCAGTTAAATAAACGCGATAGAATCCATAAATTTAGTTTTATTAAATGTGTAGTGTTCGCGTAAATTTAAGAAATCAACATCTTTAGCAATCAAATAATAGAACGATTTAGCTCAAAAATTTTCGTGATGAAACCTACATTCCTGAAGAATATAGTAATGAACCAAAGTGGCAGTCAAAAAATGACAAAATTATTCACAAAAGCCACTTTCATTAATTTGGGTGTTTTAACTTTTCAAAATAAAAATAAAACTCACGCAGCACATAGTGAGGGTGTCCATTACGTGTTGGACTTTACACGTCCTGGTAATTATTCTTAGGCATGCACCCTGTTTCCCTTCAACATTAAAACAACAATAAACTCGTTACAAACTTTAGCGACCTTGTGTTTCAGTGGTTATCGTACATGTGTGATGAATGGCTTGAATTCAAATCCAAACCCAAGTCCATAATTATCCAAAAACAGTTAAGTAAAGTCACGGCCTATATACGGTGGGTAAACTGCTGGACAAATGCCTCCTTTTATTTCTAAAAGGCATTTTAGAAGCCCGGAGCGGTCCATTGGGGCGCACCATCATCGCCTACGCTGCTCCGGCCTGGTACGCACTTCTGAGCGACCCTCTGAGGCAGCGACTACAGGCCCAGCAGAACCTGACATTAAGGGCGATCGTCGGAGCAGGTCGCTACGTACGGAATGACGTAATAGCGGCCGACTTGAAGGTCGAGAACATCACCGACTTCGTGGCCCGGCTAGCGCGCGGCATGTTCGACCGCGCCGACAACGGGCCACATGAACACCTCAACGGCTTTGCGCCGTTGCACACTCGGCCACCGGACGGGCGACCTCTTCCAAGAGAACTCCTCTCTATATCGATTAGAGAGTCGAGTAACAACCCTCAATGCCGCTGAAAGGCCAACTTTGACTTTTACTGGACAACCTCTTTTTTCCCGTAGTTAACCGACTACGGGAAAAACATCACCCAACTACGGATAAACCCGGACCAACTAATTACGCCTAAATAGGCTACAAGGACTGGCCCATAGTGATGGGCCATGAGGAATATCCGGGCAATGGGGTATACCCCGAGGCCCGATACCCGCATGTCCCCCGGGACATTGTAGACGACAATCAACGGGGCGTACCAGTCGCCTCAGATGACCGGAGAGTTTGACCGGGATTAACCCGATCGCAGAAACGACAACAGAAATAATCCCGGTCGGCAGAACACTCCACACATGTCGGTGACCTCGTGAGCCAGGTCCTTGTATTTGTTTGCCTGTCTATTTCGACTTTCACGCGGTGCTCGTCACATGAAATGGTAATGTCGACTAACATATATCAAAACTATTAGGTCTTATTAGCCCGTATTAAAGAAAAACATATTCTTTTTAAAAAACCTTAAGTTGAAATAAATTAAATCGTATTGCTTAGATTATATTTTTCTTTAAATTAGAGAAATTAGAGAAAACAAGCTTTCATGCTATCGTGTTCCACAGCGGCTGACGCTGGAAAGTTGGACAAAGAATGCGGAAGATTTCCGAGCGTTCATTCTAACTCGAGTTTCATTTGTTTTTCGTTACGTTTTTTTTTAAATGTAAAACTATTGTGTCCATCCTATTATACAATAACTCCCCAAATAAAATGACATAAATACAAAATTAATTCATATTATTATCTCTGATTATATTATATATTTTAAATCGTTGTAGCTGAGAGAGAGTATCAGAGTTATTTAATCATTTACGCGGTTTGAAGTTTTATTACTACAATTTTGTAAAGTACACCACTGTTACAACTAAAATAGTAATATTTTAGGTATTATGTTTATACTTAAAGGAGGAAATCATATGCATCGAGGATTCAACACCGAAGAGAATACAAAAACATATTAAAAAGTTTAAAACGAAAATTTGCACTAAGGAAACACAAAACGGGAACTAAGGAACGGGTAAGCAATTACTGTAATTTAAAAAAACATAGAGATTCATGGATTGTAAGATATCTGTTTCGTTTTTAGTCTGTATTATTAAAATAATAAATGTTTTTTTGCCACTTTTGTAACATAAATTAATGGAATAAAATGTAGAAAAAACATAACTTGATTATCAGTACTTTGGATATAACAATTCCACTACCGGCACTATCAGGCCTTGGATGTGGTAAGAGGTGACAGAGGAAATAAAAACAAAAGATGAGCATCAGCATGTTATTGATTACAACCGAAAATAATAAAGAATACTATGGTTGTTAATCCGCCTACTTAGCGAAGCAACTATGCCAATATTACTTCTATTAGAGTTTTGATACCTTTACAGCCTATTAGAGTTCACTGCTGAACATAGGCTACTGCCATATATTATCTCATGGGGGGATATTTGCCAAGCTTGGCAAATATGATGTCAACAAAAGTTTATTTTTTATTTTTAATAATTATTAGGGAGACGCTACAGTTCATCTTCAAATTTGTTACCGTCTGTCGCCTCTCACGACAGCCACGGCATGATATGGCTACCATGAATATTCTTCCACCACCACTACACGGTATGCAGTACAGTACGTAAAATTACAATCAACAATTTCAACGGTACCCGTGGAGATCGAACCCTGTACTGAGTAACTGACGTCGAGCGCTTAGGCCATAAGTAATTATTGGGTGCGTTCGGCAGAATAAAGCGCTAGCAAGCGCTTACTAGCGCTAAAATAGTTTTCGGCCAGGAGACGATTGCTACTTCATTAGCGCTGACACAATCCGCCATTTTGCTTATTTAATTTGTTTGTTTTGAAGTAGAGTTTATAAGTTGTTTTTTTTTTGCAATATTAGTTTTAAGTAATATAATGACATGAATAGACATATAAAATTCATGATTGGTAAGTTTTTAATATGAATAATTCACAAACATATTTAAATTAGGTTAGGTTCCCCGGTTAAAACTAACATCATGTCCTAGAGGAAAATAGCTTCTTACGATTTGACAGCGCTTACCGCTTACGATCGCCATTTTGCTTACAAGCGCTTGCTAGCGCTTTTTTCTGCCAAACGCACCCATTGTACGAATTATAAAACGTTTTTTCTTACGGAATAAGAGTGACAAACGAGCACACAGTCTACCTGATAGTAAGTGAATTCTGTGCCATTGACATCTTCATATATCGTTCATTAAAAATCAAAATGCAGAAGCGCTGTCACTTGTCACCTCTGGGATCTGAGATGGAATGCCTCGTGTCCAGGAACACAGCTGGTTAAACTGCAATTTAACGCTGGTATTATGTGAGTCGTGAGAGAGAGTAAGTACGTCCTTACCCTTTGAACAGACCCATTCGTGTTACAACGATAATATAACTGAATCGTGGCTCTACCACGAATATATACGACGTATATATATATATATATATATATATATATATATATATATATATATATATATATATATATATATATATATATATATATATATATATATATATATATATATATATCTACAACATGTAACAAAAACCCTGTGGTTCCCGTTAACTGCGTTATCAGAATCAGTAGCCAAGCGTATAGAAATATTTTTTTCGCAAAACACATTTAAAAAAAAAAATAATTTTTATGAAAAAAAAAATAATGATTTCTTATATTTGCGCAAACACTACACATGATTAAAACTACTTTTACGGATTATATCGCGTTTATTTTTGCCTTTAATTACTTTTATTTTTAATTCCCGACGTTTCGGGCGCTTTCCAGCACCCATGGTCACGGTCCCCCGTATATATATATATATATATATATATATATATATATATATATATATATATATATATATATATTAACAGTATATAGTATGGAAGCGATCGCCAACAATTCTCAATCATATATCATATATCTAAATTGTTTTAAATTAAAGCCGACTGGAAAAAAAAAACATTTTTATATTTAGTAATTATTAGGAAGACGGTACAGCTCATCTTCTGATTTGTTTCCCTCTGTCACCTCTTACGACAGCCAAGGTACGATATGGGGTAGGGATATACCTAGTTGATATCCTTACACCACCACCGCACGGGACGCCACTTTTGATAGTGTAATTTCGTGCGAGGGTTGTTGTCCTCCGCAGTCGACCTCGGAGTACATATGCTACTAAAACCATGACTGTTGCCAGTGACTTTAGGTGCAGGTGTGGACGTAAGCATGTGTTCTTACAATAAGTTGGGTATAGCTTTCGCTTGTATGTGGGTTATTTGAAAGGCTGCGTACATTTTAAGTAATACCGAAACCAAGCTCAACTTCTTGAAACCTTGATATCTTTCTTCTTCCTTTCTTTATTATCAATTAATTTCACTGCTAGACGCACCCGTTTAAATCTATCACCAATTTTTTTATTTGTAAGTGATTGTAGATGCATAAATAAGTGTACGCGAGTGCGTGTAATAGGCTGTTGCATGGTTTTGGCTTGGTTTCTGCGTCCCTTGAACTGCACGCAGTGTTATAACTTTCTTTCTTCATTGGTTGAACCTACAATAGCATCAATAATGGATGTTAGAAATTCTCAACTTTTATTCATTATTGAAAGATTACTGAGTATTTTTTAAGTGAGACATCTTTTTTCTTAATAAGAAACCTAAGTCAATCTTGAAATATTTATCTGATTTACGAACTTTCGAGCTAAAAGTCGTTGTGAAAAATACGGGTGAATTATCACTTTCAGAATGGATTGCTTCGAACAAAAGTGTTTAAAACACTTTTAACTGAGAGAAATTACTTAATTTTTCTGACTTTAAAAGACTTTTTTTGTGAACAATTATTCGGTTTTATGAATTGGATGATATGGTATACTTAGTGTGAAGAAACTTATTGTCAAATACAGTAGTTTTAAATCCACTACTGGATAAAAAACCTTGAATATGTCCATAGCATCAACTGTTCAGATAAGTAGATGAGCGTAGAGCTAACCCTCTCATCAACAGCTACGCATTTGAATTTAGTATTTTCTCTAAGATATAAATGAAGAAAATATATACGAGTGAAGTTTTTAAATTAACATTTTTAATAATTTTGAGAATTATTTCCAACAATATTTAAATCAGCAATCATGTTCATTAATTTTTTTTATAGAATAAGGGTGACAAACGGGCACACAGTCCACCTGATGGTAAGCGGATGCTGTCGCCCATAGACATCTACATTTATCTTCAATTGGGAATCAAAATAAGAAAACATAAAAATAAATTAATATTGCCAACTTCCCGATTAAAACTAAACACTTCTAGTATATTTAGTTCTTCCATTCAATTATATAATAAACTACCTGACATATTAAAACAAAGTGACATCATATTTACAAAGGAATAAAATAAAAGAAATCCTAACAAATAAATATTACTATACTAATGAATATTTTATACATAATACATAAATAAATAGGCTATACAAAATAATCACTTATTTAAATTGGTTTTGCAAAATTTAAGTAAACCACATGACATTCTTATAATTATTTAAATGAGTTTCCTCTGTCCTGCCCCTAAATTGCGTGCCCAACAGGTTCATAACACTGTTCTCACATTATTTTATAATATCTTATACACTCGTACATCATGGTTTAGCAATAAATGTTTGAGTTTGATTTTGAAAATGCAAATGCGTTATCACCCCTGAGGACTGAGATGGAATGCCTCGTTTTCAGTAAAAACGGTCTCCAGTTCTCTACACTCATTATAAGAAACACAGTAGCATTAAGCTGATATTTCACGCTAGTATTTTGTGACAGCGTGGTCCTACCCCGGTTGTGGTGACCCATTTTTACTGCAACCACAATATAGCTGCAGCATGGCTATACCACGTAACGTTATTTAAAAAAATAAAAGTGACAAACAAACTTACTGTCAAACTCATAAATCGGATAAAAAGCTACTGCAACCCACAGCCACTCACAACCAGCTTTAAGACCGATACAGTTGCGTTGTCATCTTTGATAACTAAGATAAAACGTCTCAAAGCTCAACCGCTTGAATCTTCATCTGTGAGCCTGACATTTTTATTAAAATAATTATGAAGAATGAATATACTGATGACGGCTCCGTGGGGGAATGGCTTAGTAATGATGCGCAGCATTAAGGACCGGGAGTTCAAATCCCGCAAGGGACAGGTAATGGCCGATAAATATTTATTCCGGGTCTGGATTTTCCTCCTTGTGAAATTTGTGTATGTAAACTGCTCTCACAGTACAGCAGAAAATCCTAGAGTGGTGGGTAACGTTTAAAAAAAAAGAATTGATAAAGTAAGTCATTTTATGTTCGTTTTTACTTAAAATTATCATATAAAAATATTTTGGAAGGACAATATAATTTGATTGATGATACTGAGAAAAAGAAGAAACATCCAGAATTTGAATAAATAGATATGATTGAGAAAAATTATCATAATGGCGAAATTTCTATTTAATTTTCGAGGACAAATTTGTTGCCCTTATTTTTAATATATTTTATAAATGTAAAAAAATATGAAAAAAGAGTTATCATCATCCTCATCATCATTACAACCCTTCACTAGTCTACTGCTGAAGAAATTCTTCCCTTAAAGGTACCACAAAGCACGGTCCTGAGCCACCTACATCGATTAAAATAGAGTAAATTAATATAGGTAGTAGAAATTTGACAATCAATCTTCAAGTTTGAAAAAAAAAACTCTATTACCACGATCAATTTTTGTAAACAATCAATAAATATCGATATGCCATCTCGTTTTATATGACAGATGTAAATAATAAATTATAGAGGGGAATACCGTCAAACTTGCAAGACATCAGTCTGTTTATGTAAATGCTTTCTACAATGGTCTCTCGCGCTTGTCCAAAAGCGAACTGTTACTGACTGATAATAATAATAATAATAACCTCAAGTTATTCGCCTCCAGTCGCTCCCATCTTATGGAATTGCTAAACATCACTTGTGAATTTAGCAATTCTATTGGAATGGAGCTGGGAACGGATAAGTGTGCGGTCCTCCATGTTGAAGGGGGAAGGGTTGCTAACTCTGAGGGCATAGACTTATCTATGCCCTTCAACTTAAGGACCCTTTCCGAGGCTGAAACATACCGATACCTGGGTATGTCACAGAACATCGGTATCGATGAGGCTGGTATGAAACAGTCAGTTTGCGACGTGTTTTATGCACGCTTGACCAAAGTGCTTAACAGCCTTTTGTCCGGTGTGAATAAGACACACGCATATAACGGCTGGGTCATGCCTGTCCTCATGTATACCTTTGGCATACTCAGGTGGACTCAGACTGAACTTAACGCCCTGGATAGAAAAGTCCGCACTACCATGACGTCCCACAGGATGCATCATCCGAGATCGTCGGTAATGAGGCTGTACTTGCCGCGAAAGCATGGTGGGCGTGGCTTCTTGAGCGCGCTCACCATGCATAATCGCGAAGTGTGCAGCCTCCGTAATTACTTCCTGGCGAGATCGGATGATCCATTCTATAAGGACGTCATTTCTTGTGATAAAGGACTTACCCCTCTATCCTTAGCCAACGAGCAATGGCAAGACCCGGCAGTGCAGACAATTTCCGACCGGGAGACCGTGTGGAAGGAGAAGGAGCTCCACGAGAGGTTCTACAAGGCTTTACATGAGCCTTTCGTAGACACAGTAGCCTCCCTCCACTGGCTACGCTTTGGTGATCTCTTCGGGGAAACCGAGGGTTTTGTCTGTGCAATACAGGATCAGGTTATTAAGACCAACAACTATCGGAGATACATCCTAAAGGATGGCACCGTGGACGTCTGTCGAGCTTGTCGCCATCCCGGTGAGTCACTTAGGCATGTTATCTCCGGTTGTTCGGCGCTTTCTAACTCTGAGTACTTGCACAGGCACAACCTAGTAGCCAGAATTCTTCACCAGGAGCTCGCTCTGAAATACGGTCTCGTTGATCGGAAATTGCCGTATTACAAGTACTTGCCGGAAGCCGTGCTCGAAAATGATCGCGCCAGGCTCTATTGGGACCGAGCCATCATCACAGACAGGACTATTCTTGCGAATAAGCCTGATATTGTGCTGATGGACCGGGCACAGTCAAGGATATTTTTGGTCGACATTACCATTCCGTATGACGAGAACCTCGTGAAAGCCGAAACAGACAAGCAAACAAAATATCTGGACCTGGCTCACGAGGTGACCGACATGTGGGGTGGTCTGCCGACTGAAATTATTCCTGTAGTCGTCTCTGCAAACGGGCTAATCCCAGTCAGCCTCTCGGGTCATCTGAGGCGACTGGGACTACGTGGCGGACCGCTCCGTGCTCAAATGCAGAAGGCGGTGCTCATCGATACCGCCCGCATCGTCCGCCGGTTTCTTTCCCTTTCCCCCTAACCCTCGGCCGTTTGGTCTCCCCTGCCGAGGGCCTCCATCTGGTTGGGCTTTTATTTATTTATGTATTTTTATATTTATTTTATGTTATTGATATTTATGTATATTTATCTTTTCACTTTCATTTATAATTATATATTTATAGAACCCAACCAGATGAGAAAGCTATATAGATACCCCATAATAATAATAATAATAAGTCGAACTAAAATCAATTATTAGGGTTTTTGTCACGAAATTCTCAGTAGCAGCCTGGTTCACATAATGATTTCTTAAATTTACGCGTACACTACGCATTGAATAAAACTATATTTACAGTTTTATCGCGTTTAATTAACAATTTTAACTTATTTTTAATTGTCTTACAGCACCCATTGTCACGTGAGGCTGAGATGTTTGTCGTCCCAATGTCATAGTTAGGCCAGCTACCTTCAGTTTTTAGATATTAATAAGCCTGGTGTCAAGAAATTGGCGGTGTTTCTCTCCTGTGAAAGTACGTCAAGCCGTAGGTCCTAGGCTTGACCTTTCTTCTGTTCGTTCCACTATGATGGTAAGTAATAATGCAGCCGAAGATGTTAAATCGCACTGATTTAGTTTAACCCAACCCTATTCACTCTTGCCTTGAAGGCACCTGCATTATAATCGCATTGAAAGACGCGCTTGAATTACGCTTGTATTATAAACCATATATTAAATTTTAATATTCCGTGAACTTATAGATCAGCAATCGATTTATAGCTACCAACAGGGTCCTAGATTCAAACTCCATCGGACCTTATCATCAATTAAGCTTTGTTACCGCTACCGTTACAACCTATGATGAAAAGTTCACTGTTAAAAGTGAGCGTCTACCACAGATTGGTCATATGGCTATTTGCCAAAGTTGCGACATTTGGCAGGCGAGTTGATAACCGCAAGTTTTTTAGTTGTTAGCAGCAGCTTTCCTCTTCTAACGCAAAATGTCTTATCGGTATAAGTACTAGCGGTGAATAACATTTTTAAATAATTAAAATTATATAATATGACAGCGGAATTAAGTTTTGTGTGTTTGTTTTTAAATACTTTCGTTCAAAATAATCAAAATGAAAACAACAAGCGAATAAGGCCGTAAGTGTCAGTTCCGGTTAAGTCCAAAACAACTTCCGCTTTAAATGAATTAAAAGCTTTGATTCAAAGTTGTATCTTACTAATGAAACTACATGTAGAATGTTTTGGCACCAATTATGTATTGCAATGGAAACTGATTAACAATAAAATTTGTATAAAAATTGTAAAGTAAGAGTAAATTTTTATTATCAGACAAAAGGAATTACAAATCAACTGAAATTTCCGTGGGGGAACACTAGGACCACTAGGCATGCCTGTTCCGTGGGGTCCCCATTCCCAGAGTTGTACATGTAAAGATTTACCTCTAGCATTACACAATTATTCATATTATATATATATATATATATATATATATATATATATATATATATATATATACATATATATATATATATATATATATATATATATATATATATATATATATATATTTATGGTATCTATCGTACTATATGTAAAATAATGAAACTATTTAGTACATATAAATATGTATCATCATCATCATCATCATCCACTGCTGGACATAGGCCTCCCCCAAGGCGTGACACTTAGCCCGATCTTCCACTACATGCATCCAGTTTCTATCAGCCACCTTGCGCCTTGCTTGCGAAACTTAAAAAAGAACAGATTGAAATACATTTTAAACAGTATTTTTATGCTGCAGGCTTTGAATATCCATGTATATACATATTTATATTATGAAATTATGGTGATCAATTTCTCTGTATCTTCGTATGTGAATTTATGAAGCCATTAGAGAGTTTAAAATTTTTCTCTAGCTTCTTTAAAATTAATGTTACAACACTTGGTAGCGGTATTGTAAATTAAACTAATAGAAATGGATAAAAGTCTAGTTTCCTTGCTTTACAATTTTCTTAAAAGAATTGTACTTAAAAGAATTGTTCTTAAAAGATTTGGACGGATACGACCTGGGGACCTTCAAGAAAAGAGCTTACTCCTTTCTAAAGGGCCGGCAACGCATCTGCAATTCCCCTGGTGTTGCGGTTGATCATGGGCGGCGGTAGTCACTTAACATCAGGTGAGCCACATGCTCGTTTGCCCCCTCTTCTATAAAAAAAATTGTAATGGAGACAGTGTCAAAGGCCTTTGTCAAATCAATAACGAGTTCAATACAGCTAGTAGACCTGTCCACGTTAAACCGCAAAGGATTTTAAATTTGATACAGCATCGTTTGTGGATGTATCATGACGGAAACTGAAATGATTTGCCGAGATCAGCCTATTTTCCTCAAGGAATATTACTAACCTCTAGTTTACTATCTTTATAATAGAGAAAACTCCTAAGAGGGATATTAGGCGGTAATTGTCTGGAGAACTTTTAGCTCCACCTTTAAAAATTGGGCAAACCACGGCAGATTTTAAGGAAGATTCCTGATGCAATGCTCATATTATAAATATTTGCAAGTGGTTCAATAATCGACATTCTAAATATTTTAACAAAAACATCATTGATACCATCAATGTCAGAAGTTTTGTCATTTTGTAGGTTAATTATCATAGCTTCCACTTCTCTGGTGTCTGTTTTCAGTGAATGTGGGAGTGTGTGTGGAGGCTAGTTTGTTTTTATCTTTTTTGTTATTTATAGTATCTGATTCGCTAACTTTTGACCAACTTTATCGAAATGATAATTACACATGTCCAGTGACTGTTTCCAGTCATTTGTTTCTGAAAGTAAAAAGAGTCAGTAGGATCCATATTTCTGGATGAGGTGTGACAAATATCTTTGATGGTCTTCCAAAGCTTTTTCGGTCTTTAGAAGTGCCTTATTGTCATAGATATTATTAACTTTCTGCATCACTTCAATGTAATAATTACGGTACCTAATGTGGATTAGCTTAGCAACTGGGTCATCAGGATTCTCTTTTGTACGCAAGTGTAACCGATTATTGTGACGCATGCAGCGCATTAGGCTGGGAGTAACCCGTGGTTTAAAGTTGTATTGAGATTGACTAACCTTTTTCTCATGGGTATACTTGTCTTTGACCTTCTGGATAGTGTCCATGAACGGCATTTCCACTTTTTCAATATTTCATCCAGTTGGTGTTGGGTTTCAACATAATACCTCCAAACTCTTTTTCGATGGTCGTAAAATCTACTTTCAAAATTATGCAATTCGGGCGAATTTTCATCTTTTTATTAGTATGAAAATTGAATCCTAATATAATTAAGTCCTGATCCGATAGGTCCATTGGGCATACTATACCATGGATATAATATGCTCGCGATAGCTATCCATTAAAAGACCCAAAGACTCATGTTTAGTTCTGATAAAAACGTGGTCTAATATAGATGCACCTCTAGTTGGTTTTGAGATAGCTGGCAGTAGGCCATATTCAGCCAGAAGACATAAATACTCTCCATAATTTATGTCTTCTGATATGTTAGCTTTATTTATATCTATACTTCCAGTTATAATGAGTTGTCGTTTGTCATTGTACACTCTGAGGTTTGCTTCTAAAGAATTTAAAAAAATATAAACTTTCTTAAAAGAGGTTGATCGATATATTTCAAAGATTGTAATGATATACAGGAACATAAATAATAATACAGTCGGGTTCTTCAAATGTCGGTTCCTTACTTAGCGCACTCCAAGTCTCCCTGACATATACCACTACTCCTCCGTTTTGATTGATACATTCAGACGTTTTATAGTTTCACAAGGAATTTTCTTCCGCGTATGACCTCTCTTTGGAATAGCTTACTACCGGCGAATTTTCCGAATCGATTCGACCTGGGGACCTTCATGAAAAGAGCTTACTCCTTTCTAAAGGGCTGGCAACTCACCTGCAATTCCCTTGGTGTAGCGGTTGATCATAGGCGGCGGTAGTCACTTAACATCAGGTGAGCCGCATGCTCGTTTGCTCCCTCTTCTATAAAAAGTAGAGGTACAAATATGTAAATAAAATTGAGATGATTCAATAGTAATAAATTATGATATAAGTGATTGCCACGCATAAAAAAATTGAATATTATATACTAAGTGTAAGAATAATCCTGTGATACTTGATCATGACAATATGTGCTATAGGATAACGTGAAAGCCGAAAGTCTGAGTACATTTGGTGGTAATGATGGACAGAGCAAATTAACAAATACAAATAGAATTACAAAATAATCTATCTAAAGAAATCTAAATAATCTATTATCTAGATTTCGGTGGTGATGATGTACATGTGTTGTGGTAACAAATTAACGCGTGCAAGAAGAAATAACTTGCGGTTTCTTTTGATGAGACATATCACACAATAGGACTTTTTGCAGTTTACTGTTGAACAACAAGTATACGTTTTTGTTACCTTTAGACACATTCATTATACACGCCTTATTTTATCGTGGGTATAAGGGCGCATAAATAAACAAAACAAAGCCACACTCACCACAGTAGTCACCAACAGTTAGTTTATTTCAGACACGGCAGCGCGAAGAAGGACGTAAGCGCCGTTCAATGCGGGACACTTACGCGTTCGGCCGAGAAGTTTTGCAGTTTACCAAGATGGACGATATTTTTTCTTAATGTATAAGTTAAGTAATAATTTTATGAGTATCATCAACTTTTAACTCTTCTAAGAGACACTTTCTAAAATCTTATTTCATCAAAAACATAAATGGGAAAAGGAAAAGTTCAAAACAAGCGATATTCGGCGTAGTCGACTTCCATTTTAAAAGAGTCAAGATGTGAACGAATACTAAGATCCATAGAAGTACCTCTAAACTTTTGGCGCCATTTACTTGATATGTTGTCGAAACTTACAGCACTCTTGATAAGAACAGCAGCGTTTCTAGCCTCAAAATTTGTCTAGCCACTTTAATTCGATCACAATCCAGTGGTCAAATATTAGTAAATTTAACTATTTAACTATTTGATCACTACATTTTAGGGTATTTTCTGCCATCAGACGAACCAGTTGTAGTTAATTAGTAGGCAATAGGTTCATAATTGGAGTACGTGACCTTTCACACTAGATCTTAGATGATTATCACCATACTATTTCATGTTCGCCTAAAATACATATATACATAAACACTCTAAATCGCTCACGCCTGTCACCCATAGGGGTAGGCGGAGAATGCAGACTTCCATTTGGTGCAATTCTAACACACCTCTCTCGCCTTCTCCACATCCATATACCTACGCATACATGCTATTCGCTTAAGGGTACTCCTAAATTGACCCATTTTCAGTATTTCGCAATATTGGTCGATAAAGTTTCGCTTAGGACGTCCCTTTCCGACTCCGCCATTCATTGTTGCAACATAAATTTGTTTTGTCACCCTTTCTTCATTCATTATTTCCACATGACTAAACCACCGAAGCATTCCTTTCTTAATCTTGGTCACAACATCATCTTGCAAATCACACTCTTCTCTTATCAAAAATTTCTCACCCTGTCACTCAGATTCAGCCCTTACATACTCCTTAACGACCGCAATTCTACTGCGTTTTTTCTACTCCCGTGCTTCTTCTGCTACACCCAACTTTCACTAACAACCGTTAAGGAAGGGCTAACACAGCATTTTGAATTGCCGTACGTGCCTTTTTTGATACATTCTGACTTTTCAGAATAGAGTGTAGGGCCCCATTTACTCTATTTCCTGCGTTCACTTGTCGTTCTATATCCTTATCATATCTCCCATATTTCTAAACTATTTCACATATTTATAAAATATTTTACAATATATCGCAAGCAAATGTATTTCCTGAAATATGTCGCTGTAGATTTTTATACCTAAGGAGGCACTGAAACAGATGTAAGTGACGAATAATCTTTAGCATAAAATCTTAATAAATCATCAGCAAAATAATATCACTAGAATTCACAAATGAAAAACAATAATATTAATAGAAATTAATTCCCATAGCGATTGCTATTGACATGTAATAAAGCATTTCGTCGAAGTGACAAGCCTATTCGGAAAGTTGTTTCAGTTTGCATTCCACAATTAAACTCGTTGCGAAGTTGCCGCACAACAAACTTCGACACGCGAAGCCTTTTAATCACGTTCTGTTCTTGTTATTTCTGTTTATAATCTGATTTTGCTAATGTACGGATTAATTAAGTTATTATTGGATTATTGAAAACTGAGGCTCATAAAGTATGGCTTGAAAAATAATCAATGAAATCAAAATTACAATTGTCATTATTACTTTTTAATTAAGCAAATCAAATTAAGTTTATGAAAAAAATAATTAAAATGTCAAAGAAGTGCTCCTACAGAACGTGAAATAAATATAAAGGTTTAAAATAGGCAATGTTATTAAGACGTCTTTTATTTTAACGTTTGACATTTTAATAATAGCGTTTTTGCTTTTTGAGTTTGCTTTTGTAATAAATTTCTACCTCTTCTTTAATGTTTATCGATATTCTATCGAAAAATCTTTATACTCATCGCGTAACAGTGCCCTAGTAGAACTAGTGTATATAATTTCTAGTGTTACGCTAACGTATATCAGACGCTTTTTTGTAGATACATAATATAATTGTTTTTTCATGAAAAACTGCTGCAAGTATGTATATGCCTGATAAAGTTAGGATGTTAAGATATTTAATTAAGGGCTTACAATCACTTGTTTCATGCGCGTTTGGAGCCCACAGTCCCGAAGTCAAACGCTTAGCCACTGCTCGATTGAGCCATCAAGTTATTCTTTAGGATCTATTATTTGGTCAAGTGTTTGTATAGCACACACATAATTATTCCGTGCTCCGTCTTAGTCCTTATCTGTGAGATGGGAATGCATCTGCATATTTTGCACTACAAGATTCTCAATCAAAGATAAATGTAGATGTCTATGGGCGACAGCATCCACTTACCATCAGTTAGATGTTTGCACGATAGTTACCCGTATTCTATAAAAAAAGCCTTTTTTATTGTTGTCCGTTATCGTTGATTCCTTGTTGAATCGACTACCACCAGCGATTACCGGATGCGGATTTCCGGACCGATGTAACTTAGGGACCTTCAAGAAAAGAGCCTACTCTTGAACCTACAAACTACAGAGCCGGCCGATTGTCATTTCAAGATATTCGACCGTGGCGGATTTTCGTGAATAACCCTGTGGTAAAATTGTTACTGATAAAACTTGACCAGTATTAGCCGTGTATAAATCGAATACATTTGAGTTAAACCAACCGCAATTAGCTAGTTGTAACCATGCTAGTTTTAATTAGCTATTTGTAACCCGCCTAACACTTAAACTGTCGTCGGTCACGTTTTAAATGTAATACTCCGTACTAAGTTACAGACACGACAGTCAAAAGCTTAAGCTAGGTGATTCGCTTCGGTTTTTAGAGCTGACTTTTTCATAAATTAGTGATAACCCCCCCCCCCCCCCCCCAAAGAGATCGGAGATACACTAAAGTGGCGTTGAATGAAATTCTACTTCGAAAGTTGTACATTAAGAAAAAAAATTACGACACAGATGTATATTATCTAAATATATAATAACATAACAACATATACTTAACAGATAGACTTAACTCAACTTTGAACGTTTTATTCAACTTACTCGTAGCAGTAACAGTAAGACATTCCCGCGTGATAGACTAGTGGATGCTTCAACTCTCAATATCCACCACTCCACTGCTTAAGTAAATAAAACATCAATTCTACGTGAACGTTACCGCGGTCAAAAGCGGGTGAAATAAAAAATGGTTCAATAAACACTGAACCGTCTTAAGCTTTTGAATCCAAGGCACGTATGATGAGTGTTTGACCAAACATATGTGTTAGTATTGGGAGTCTATTGAAAACAAATACTTGAATCCGACGAACAAATCTTGGAGTCGGATCATTGAAAAAATAAAATAGGTAAATATGATTTCATTACTGTCAATTTATTTAATCAAGGAATTTACGGTTCTTTACCGTTTGTTTATTTATTGGTCTGTGGGGCAGTGGATTAGCGTTGCGTTGCAGTACTGAGGGTCGCGGGCTCAAACCCCGCACGGAACACGTACTATGTATGGCCTACAAATAATTGTTTCGACTCTGCATGTTTGCCTTTGTACAATTTATGTACGTAAGCTGCCTCCACGATACAGGAGAAACTTCTGGTGAGGATGTAACGTATTATGCAAAATAACAATTTATGTGCCTTTCCTAAATTAAATTGTTACTTATTTCGGTACTCCTAAAGCAAACGTACAAACTTAAGGTTACATATTTAATGGAGAATACTATTTTTCGTTTTCCGTTTCCATTTTCAAATATGTTGCTTAAACACCTCCAACCTATACTCTTCATTATACCTCACCGGCACGGAAACTTGGCCACTCGTGAATTTGCTGATTATTTGCACTGAAACGTTTTTTTAACAGTAAATTAAGGGTAGATGCATTCAATAAGTGTCTCTAATGGTTTTAGAACATAGAAATTTAATGTTTACTTCACCGAAATTTTTCTTTTCAAGATAACATGTTTTCACTAAAATTAACATCTTTCCATTGTCACTTTAAAAACACTACAAAGTTAAAAATTAAGTCTGTTTCTTTATTGTCTATCAGTTTTAATATCGCGTGTTTCCTCCTCTAGCCCTGATAACCGCTTGCATTCGATCTGGCATGCTTTGAATGATGTTTCTGACATCAACTTGCGGTATGCTGTCCCAAGCGGCCAGCGCTGCATTTCGGAGCTCATTTAGAGTTTGTGGCGGTTTGGAGCTGGACTTTATCTTTCTTTTGAGCATACCCCATACATGCTCAATTGGATTTAAGTCCGGGCTACGGGCTGGTCACTGTAATTTTTGTATTCCAACCTCTTCCAGATATTCCTCTACACAATGTGCGACGTGCGGGCGTGCATTATCGTGCATAAGGAGGAATTGGTCGTGTCCAATGAATCCCGAATAAGGCATTACGTGCTCCTGAAGAACTTCCTCGATGTATCGAGTAGCTGTAAGCCGATCATCGACGATGACCAACTCTGTACGTGCGTCGGAACTTACACCTCCCCATACCATTATTGAGCCTCCATGGAAACTCACAGTTTGGGTGGTGGTAATGGGTAGAAACCTCTCTCCTCTTTTTCTCCACACTCGTTCTCGACCGTCTGGAGCACGTAAAGCTATTCGACACTCATCTGTGAACAACACTCTAGCCCATTGCTCGTGGGTCCAATTGACATGTTCTCTTGCGAACTGAAGTCGGGCTACTCGGTGCTGTCTGAGAAGTTCTGGACCTCGTGCTGGTCTACGAGCTTTTAAATTCACTTCCTCCATTCGTCTTCTCACCGTACGCTCACTAACATTAACGCCTCTTGCGATTTGGAGCCGCTGGCGTATCTCAACAGCGGTCAGGTAGCGGTTTCTCAAAATCTCCATAACAATAAAACGATCGTCCCGGGCCGATGTGCACCTTACGCCCCCACTGCCTGGCCTGCGGGTATAGCGGCCTGTCTCCTGGTATCGTTTCAGTGAATACTGCATTGAGGACCGTGGTACGTTAAGCACAATAGCAACTTCACGCTGTGTCAGCCCTTGGTCAATTAATGCTACTGCTTGTGCAACTTGTGCTGGTGTTAATGGCATTTTTATTGGCTTTAAAGCACCTTTAGTTATTTAATTAAGACACAAGATCACAATAATTGAATAACCTTACAGTAAACTTTTCACAACACACAAATTTAAAATGTGAACTTAGTCGCTCAAATGACCCGACTCAACTAAAAATTAAAGAATTCGTCATGGTGCACTTAAACATAATGAATTACCCTCTTGAACTTGAGGGTAAACATTTTTTGACATACTTGCATAACAAACATTCATCAGAAACACTTAAAGCTTTTGCTATCGCGAGATAACCGCTTGGCCAAGTTTCCGTGCCGGTGAGTAATTAACCAAAGGCAGAATTATCATCAATATTCCACAGGATAATTAGTGTGAGATCTTAATGAGATAGTCAAAGACAACGAATATGTATAAAGTTAATTTAATTAATATAATCAGGCGCTACTTTGCGAAAATCTAATAGATTATAGATGATAAAAATTTATTAGCTAATATCCGCGTTATAAAATAGAATGATGTATCTTACCCAGTTTGAAGAGCACATCTCGCCCTCCCTCAATTGGGTGCAATCCCCAACCCCACTAATCCCAGCACCACTACGCTCAATACCACTACACTAGGAGAGACACACAACTGACGATAATACGACACGTGTTTCGCCTCTATACGAGATATCCTCAGGTGAAGTAGACTCTGCGGTGGCTGACCATTCTGGGATTGGTGGTGACGGGGACAGCGCAATCAATTGAGGGAGGGCAGAAGGTGATCTTCAACCTAGGTAATACATATCATTTTGTTTTATTACGTGGATCTTAGCTAATTAGTTTTTAAGATCTTTAGTAAACTGGAAACTGAAATGTGTCACACACTTCCATCTTTTCTTATAAGAGAAAAGATGGAAGTGTGTGACACATTGTACGACTGTATGAATGTACACGATGCAACTTATATTGTTTAAGCCTTGGATATACTTGGGATAAAAAGGAGCGGCATGTTGCGCAACATGTCGGTCAACAATTACGTGGGATGACCCGAGACATGTGTCGCGCAACATTTTGCAGGCCATACTAGTCAATGTTTATAGAAATGTCGTCTGAGGAGGTTGTGGCAATTAGTACCGCGTAAATAGTATTTACTTTGGATGTGAAACGTAAGCGAAAGAGAAGTTGGTGGATGCAGGATTTCTTGCTGCAACGAGAAGAAATAAGAATTAGTACTTTAAGTGATCTCCGAATGTTTGTGAAAAATTCACCATTTTTTATAGTCTAAACAAATAATGTTAAAAAGTTATGAGTACATAGTAAAATAATAAAAGAAGGCTACAAAGATTAAGATAAACATTCATGACGGTTACTTTATTTGGTTCGATCTCCGAATGTTTGATGGGTCTTTTGTGAATTTTATTCGAATATCAACATTTGATTCTGAAACTTTACTGCAAATGATCAGACCTTCCATAGCCAAACAGGATACAATACTACGGAACGCTGTTAGCCCTCAAATCAGACTTGCCATTGCATTAACAAAATTGACGCAGGACATGTGCGCTCGGAGCGGGAACATGCAACATTGCGGGTTACTGTGCAACGTTGCATCGTCACGTAGATTGAATGTTCCGGGACGAAATGTCCCCTAGTGTATCCGGGGCTTAAAACTAACACCCTTTACTTGTTGAGTTTGGCTATTAGGTCATTGACGTATAGGTTAAAGAGCCGGAGAAAAATCAACCCCCCGCCCCTCGCACCCCACCTAAAGTACCAACCGAGTGTTGAGAAAATTTTACATAATTGTTTTGATTAACACAGTAATGCTTAATTAAGAAAACATTGTTTACTAAATGTTTTTATACAACTAAAAGTACACACGAATGATACTCGTAATAGCCCACGGTGTTGAGGTGATTGCTACCACTAATTTATAATGTTTTCATATGACTGAACAACATGTTATATTATTTTAAATTACTTTTTTTAAATCCCGCCGGGTTTCTTGCTGGTTCTTCCCAGGACAGAGGTTTTTCCAAACCAGCGGGAAAGCCATAAATGATTTTAATGAGTATTATTTTAATATTATATTGAATAAAAATAATTAAATTTTATTCTATTCTAATATTGCAGGGTTCACAAAATCTCCGGTGGAAAAACTTGTCTCTCAACATATTCATAAGCGCATATACGACACAAGGTTAGGCTGTGCTAGAGGTTTAAGAGCATCTTTAACGAGGATATTTTTTAATAGTATAGGTATTGACAAACAAGCAAACAGTCCACCTGATGGTTAGTGGATACTGTGGCCCTTAGACTTTTACATTTATCCTCAATTAAGAATCAAAATATAGAAGCCCTGTCACACCAAAGGACGGACCCTTTTCTCTTGCTGTGTTTCGTACGATGAGAATACTCATCGTACGAAACACAGCAGCATCAAGCTGCTATTTTGCTGCGATATTCTGTGAGAGTGTGATCCTACCCCGATCAAACTGACCCATTCGTGCAACAACTATAATATAGCTGCAGCTGGCTCTACCACGTAGAAAACCGCGTGTGTGCCTCGTTTTCAGAATAAGGGGGTCTACGGTTCTCTACACTCACCATACGAAACACAGCAACATTGCTGCTATTTGATGCTGCTATTCTGTGAGAGCGTGGTTCCACCCCGATCTTGCCGATCCATTCATGCTACAACTAGTATTAGTTGTAGCATGAATGGATTGGGGGATAAATGGATCGGATCGGAGGAAGGGATATATTGCAGCTGTATAGCTGCAGCGTGGCTCTACCTCGTATGAAGTCAAAATGTAACCATTACGGTCGAATAATTTGAAATGACAATAGACCAACCTTGTAGTTCATAGGTTCAATAACCTTTGTGGAAGAAAAAAGTGTCAAGCTACGACAATAACTAAAACATAATGCAAATTTTGACCCATCTCTAACAGTTCAAACGATAACAGAGGAACAGGCGCTTTTAACCGATTTTAATTAAAAAATATTTGAATACCAAATTTTAGGGCCACGGGGCCACTAAACATCGCGTCTCAGGAAACGGCGTAAAACCCCACGGGGGTCGAAACAAGCCGAAAAAGTTTATTAATTGGATTAGGCTGGAGACATATCGATAATACAAAGCAAACCTTAGAGTTTAAAAACTATATCTACAAAATTAAATTATTATAAAATAAAAAGAGCCGTGGTAGCTCAGATGGTTAACGCTCGCTGTAAATATAACAGAACGCGAGTAACCCGGGTTCGATCCCCGCCGGCACCAATGAAATTGTTAATTGCAATTTTAAGTTCTGATTTACCACGTGCTCGGCGGTGAAGGAAAACATCGTGAGGAAACCTGCATGTCTGAGGAATAAGAGAGAAAAAATATTTCGAAGACATGTGAAGTTCGCCAACAGGCATTGGGGCAGCGCGGCGGACACTTCCTTGCCCTAAAACCCTCTAAGAAATGAGGGGAGGCCTGTGCTCAGCAGTGGGACGTATATAGGCTGTGACTTTACAAAGAACCTCATTAGAGTGATCCAACATACAAAGATAATACTAAAATAAGACTTTTCCGTATTAACATTTACGGGACTACCCACAAATGTATGACCTTTTTCGTTTTGATAATTAAAGACATCCGCTATAAAATTAATCAAGTTATAAAACCACTGAAATATTACACTAATCACTACCTACTCATCTTTTGGTATATTTAGTTCACTAGTAGTGGTTGTAATCAATGCATGTGGCTTTATAGTCTATGAAATATAAAAGCTGTGCATGCAGTTCTGGAAAACTGTAGCGATTTTGTATATTGGATAACAAAAAATTTAGTACGTATCAAAACATACAACATATTTAAAAAAAAATAAGTAAAAAATATGTAGGCACATCAATAAAATAGCGGTTTTATCTCGTGACGAGTTGGATTTGAGGTTATATCGAGAAACCCTCCCACTCGTTTGTGCAGTATAAAGTTCAGTATAGGTGCAGATCGTGGGAGATTCCGCTTGAGTCATTCTACGCGTGCTAAGAAATAGTCATGGTTCCGTCTGTTGTTGTGATTCTTCTGGTGCAGGCAAGGAGTATGGTGTTGGTGAGATGCTGTGGCTATGCCACGTTGAGATGGGTGGGGTTGCTGGTGGTTTGGATACTTTGGTGTTATCATGTAATTATGTCCTTCACATTACAATAGTGTGTAAATGTGATGAGGACATATTACGGTACGGTCAAACTGTAATTATTCTATAATGAATTTTTTTTATAGGATAAGGTGACAAACGAGCACACAGTCCACCTGATGGTAAGTGGTTGCTGCGGCCCATAGACATCTACATCTATCCTCGATTATAAATCAAAATGCAGATGCGTTGTCACCCGTGAGGATTAAGATGGAATGCCCCGTTTCCAGTAAAAAGGGTCTCTGGTTCTCTACACTCACCATAAGAAACACAGCAGCATTAAGCTACTATTTCACGCTGGTATTCTGTGAGAGCGTGGTCGTTTCCGGGTTGAGCCGATCCATTCGTGCTACAACTATACTACTAATGTAACTGCAGCATGGCTCTACCACATATAAATATGTATGTCATGTATGTGCATTACGCTGTCCTATTATTGATAATGATTAATTGCGTAAGCAAGAAAGCTAGGTGCACATCATCTCTCAAACTTTTACCATTTTTAATAATTAATTCTATCCCGTTATTTCCTAGAGAATTGGAATCCTGTTATACTTTCCGACAAATATAATTAAATGAAAATAATAACAATGAAATCAGAAAACTATTGATATGTTGAATATTTGTATGGCACATCCATTATCCATTTATCTTTTATATCCTACAAAATTCTACTACTGAACACAGGCTTCACGCCTGTTTGTGTGTGGGAATTTTGCCATAGTCGCCACGATCGGCAGGTGGATTGCTAATAAATGTTTACTATTTTGATTAGTTATCACGAAGATGCTCAAAGTGAAAAAATGCGAAGTTGCTCATCTCCTGTTTCAGTTTCTCTTAGTCCCTTCTTATGACATTCACGGGCTACATAGGGTATTGGATATTCTTACACTACTACTACACTACACGGTTACAGTACTGGTAGAATTTAAAGAAAAATTAACGAAACTGAAATTGAAATTGAATCATTAAAATTACAGCTCGGACATCGCTGACTATGTACACAACCTTTAAAGCCATAAAACACGTGAAAATGAAATTTCTTCACATTTAATACATTCTGTGTAGATTAAAGGTATGTAATTTTGTCATAAATAATGAATAATTTTCAAATGTACGCTCGGCGTATTTTAAAACTTTACACCGCTTTATTATCCGCGCCGTATTACTTTGGTACCCAATTTATTTTGTGTTTAATCCGGTGTGAAATGCGATGTCTGTAGCTGGGATTTCGAATGTAATTAATTGAAGATAATAATAATTGGTTTTTTATTTCCATAATTAATATTTCATTAAATTATTACGAGAAGTATAAATATTAATTATAATACGGTATATACAAGCAATGACGTGGTAGCAGCCTTTAAAAATTCATCAACACATCTCTTCTAGTGGTGTGACGTGACTAATAGAAATGTAAAGAAGAACTTACGACAAACAAAATCTGTCTGTTTTTTTTTAAATAATACTTAAGGGACAAAAGAATTTATAATCCACCTATAATGGCAAGTGAAAATTCAGAACACATAAAAACAGGCCACGGAGACCAACTGCAGCCTACTTCTAATAAAGAAAGCTACAGATGTGTTGTTACTTCTGACAGCTATCTCTGTCTATCCAAGTCTGTAATTATTCTGACCCTATACCAGTGAGACAAGAACACATCAATGCAAGCTCTGCTATCTTTCGGCAGGAATAGGTAAGAGTAACTACTAATTACCCAGGCGTACTTCTAGGCAAAAATGATCTTACCACCTAGTATAACTACAATACTAGATGCTAGGATAGGTTATGTACTAGAGGTAACATTGCCGTGAAAACTCAAGTACAAGGAGCTTCCCGTAAATTTAATAAAACACGGGCAACACGATGCCAATGAAACGACTTTAACTACAACTGTTTTTTAAATACAATAATGGTGACAAACGAGCACGCAGTCCACCTGATATTAAGAAGATGCTGAAGCCCTTAAACATCTACATCTATCCTCGATTACAAATCAAAATACAGATGCATTATCACTCCTGAGGACTAAGCTGGAATACATCGTTTTCAGTAAAATGGGTCACCGGATCTCTACACTACCACCACTACCATACAAAACACAGCGGTAAAAAGCTGCTACTTTACGCAGATATTTTGTGAGAGCGTGGTCCTTCCCCAATGGAACCGATCCATTTATGTTACAACCATAATAGTATACCTTCGCATGGCTGTAACAGTCAAACGCAGCCAACTTCGGACATGGATAGATTTAAACGCACGCTTTATAATATCATCTATGGAGTTATTAGCTTCCACCAGGTCTCTAAATATATCACCGTGGTAGAAAGTTCCCCTAAAAATGCAAGAAAATCACTAGATCTAAGAAGAGAATTACAACGTGACAAAATGGAAGTAACCCGTTATAAAATAATTAGTTTAACGCCAAGAATGTCTTTCATTATATGAACATAATGTTAATAACCTGTGTCAAAAAAAGCGCGGCGAAAAGATTTGAATAAAATGTACCTACATACTCGAAAAGAGTCAACTTATGTATAAAATTATCATTTAAAATAAATAGGAAAGATTCGTAGTTGTTAATAATGTTTATACATTAACGTTACTAGATTGTTGTGTCGAAGCACAAGTTTCTCAATTTAGAAGAAATTTAAATGATTGGTATTTTTAATTTCAACCCGAATTTTCGATTTTTTTTCTTTGAGATTGTTTTACACAGATGATTGAAATTTGCTGCAGTTATAAAATACAGTTACTGAAATATCTGTGTAATTGAACATTCGAAATTTTGACTTTATAAAGTTAGTTTTACGGCTCCGTGGCGCAGTGGCTTAGCATGAGTGGCACTGAGTGCCGTGGGTTAAATCCTACAAAGAGCATTTATGGCCTTAAAATAATTGTTCCAGGTCTGGATGTTTGTCCTTTCGCAACTTATGTCTGTAAACTGCCTCAAGATACAGGAAAAAATCCAAATAACGTTTTCTTAAAATCAAAAAGAATAATAATAAATATTAATAATAATAAAAGAAAATAAATTCATAAAAGAAAATAATAATAAAAGAATAATAATAAAAGAGTCATAGAAAAGTATTGGGGTGTAAAAACACGAAAACTAATGTATCGAGGATTACTGTACTAGGTAGGTAGGGACTACTCTAAGATACACTGCGCTATCAACTGAACAATTAAAGCAAATTTTTCGTATTATTATCAAATTAAACAAGAAACTGTATAAAAATACATTAATAATTATTGTACGGTATAATAATAATAATAATAAGGCGTAGGGAAGTGACGACTCCATCGCCCGTTGACGTAACGGTTACTTGACAAAACCACTACGTGAGCGCAGTCAGTCAGCATGGTCAGCACCTTGCCAAGAGGTGTTAGTGCCGTGCCTCGGCATAAGTTGAAAGTGCAAAGGCCCACTTGTGTACATGGCCTCAACATGAAATGGCGCCGGGTCTCTGCGTCTCCCATTGAATGACACCCATTAAAATGAATGATGGAATTTGATAGAACGCGCAAATGGCCGCTGCCTGGGGGTGCCGGGGCGCGTCTGGAGCTGACGCTGGACGTGACAGCATGCAAACCGCCAGCCGAGCGTGAGGTGCTGCTCGACCACCCAGTAGCCCCTCGCATCCATCATCCCCACCAGCAGGCTTGGTGACGGAAGGGTCTTCGCCGGCCCAGCAATCGGCACCTGCCACTGGTGGAATACGCCGCATGCGTTGGACAATCTCAATGAATAGCAACGCATTGCGGGCGTATTATGGGGCGATAGGGGGAGAAATTGGAGGTTTTGCGTATCGGGCAAGGATGCATCGACTTTTTGCTGAGCTGGAGCCATCTGTAACCGTCACCGAGCAAAACCTGGCAGACCGAGTTCGGTATATCTTGCGCTCAAATATATTTGATGACGCCGAACTCGAACGGCTACGACGTGAGACTGTTCCCTCATCAAATAAAAATGCTACGGCTGAGGATGCGGTGCCTCAAGTTGCAGAACAACCCGCACACGTGGATACCGCCGTGAATACCCCAGTGGTGGCTGATTCAAATGATGATGGAACATTTGCCCAGGAACTAGAAATAGAGCAAATGAGCAAGAATTGAGGAGCGTATCGCAAAGGCTAGAGCTCTCATCGGCAGACTGATATGCTTCAGATCAGGCAATAACAGGCCAAGAATTGTGCGCACCGTCAGGATGGCATTTGCTGGGACAAATGTCAGTTTGTCCTGCATCACTACTGGCTGAAGGGGTTTCAAGAGGCTCTCAACCAGAAGTCGCTCCCGAGCCTCTTCACTACTGGGATCACTCATTTGGTTCCTAAAGACCAGGATACGTGTCTCACGTGTCTACCGAACATATACAAGACACTAACATCCATTTTGAGCTCGAGAATCACTCGTCACCTGGACTCAAATCAGGTGATGTCGCGCGCTCAAAATGGATGTCGGGGCGGTGGTCGTGGAACCAAGAAACCACTTCTCATTGACGCGGTCATTGGCAAAGTGACGTATGACGAGAACCTCTTGAAAGCCGAAACAGATAAACGAACAAAATATCTGGACCTGGCTCACGAGGTGATCGACATGTGGGGTGGTCTGCCGACTGAAATTATTCCTGTAGTCGTTTCTGCAAACGGGCTAATCGCAGTTAGCCTTTCGGGTCATCTGAGGAGGCTGGGACTCCTTGAATGACCGCTCCAGGCTCAAATGCGGAAGGCGGTGCTCCTCGATACCGCCCGCATCGTCCGCCGGTTTCACTCCCTTTCCCCCTAACCCTCGGCCGTTCGATCTCCCCTGCCGAGGGCCTCCATCTGGTTGGGCTTTTATTTATTTATGTATTACTTATTTATTTGTGCTGGTATATGAAATATATATTTAAGTATATTTATCATTTCCTTTTATATATTTATTCAGCCCAACCAGATGAGAATATACTACTAACACCACAAATAATAATAGTGTCCTCCAGACTGAACTTCAGTCACGGCGGCCAGCCTCAACGAGGACTAGCTATCGGTGCAGAACAGGATTATAGTGCCCAAGTTTATGTACAAGTCTACTCTTTATTCCCTCACTCTCATAGCCCGCTGGGACGGTAAACCGACACAAGTGGAGAGAATTCAGGCGCAGGACCAACGGCTTTACGTGCTTTCCGAGGCATGGGGGTGAGGACACCGCCAACTTCCTGACTCCGGGTAGCTACTGAGAATTACTTAATGGAAAACTCAATAACTGTTTTTTTTTTGGTCTGACCCGGTATTCGAATCCGTGACCTCGTGATCAGAAGTCTCACTACTACCGCCACTGGACCAACCAACACTAGGGTATAATTTATTTAGTAAATGCATGTCAATTAACCTTTCCTTCATTTTTATCAGTCCACTAACGAACATGGGATTATTGGACGCTCCTTCCCGAAGCCGTTTTCAATATTTTATGTCTTTCTGGCCTTTCACGCAGTTTTCTCTTAAAAAATCTGAGGCGTAAAATGAGATTATGTATCTTCTTACGCTACTACATACACAGCATATCTCATAACAGGATTTAAAACATAATATATGCTAATTCAAAAATACTAGTCACTAAAGCTGCATGTATTGATTGGTAAGAGAAGGGTCATATTTTTTTTTCTTTACGTAATAAATCGGTAGTATATGTATTGAACTGGAATGTGAGTACTTCAAGTTTTATGGCTCATTACATAATGAATACGATAAATAGGAAGTGTGCGTTGGGTTTTTAGTTCGAACGCACCGCGGTTAAGTAAACAGGAGGCCTTTGAGTTGCCGCCGAAGCGTAGTCGACATTTTGAGTAGGATTATTCCAATATTTGTTTTACCACAAGAGCAGTATTTTTTGCTTATTTATAGTATAAGGGTGGCAAACGAGCACACAGTTCACCTCATGGTAAGTGCTCATGGACATCTATCAATCAATCCTCAATTAAGTATCAAAATGCAAATGGGTTGTCACCCCTGAGAACTAAGATGGAATGCACTCACCATAGGAAACACAGCATCATTAAGCTGCTACTTTACGCTGGTATTTTGTGAGAACGTGGCCGTGCCCCGGTCGAAATGTCCCATATTTACTGTAACTATAATACCAAGAAATACCAGCGTGAAATGGCAACTTAATGCTACTTGTGTTCGTATGATGAGTGCAGAGAAACGAAGACCCTTTTTACTGGAAATGAGGCATTCCAATTTCATCCTCAGGGGTGACAACACATCTGCATTTTTATTTTTAAGTGAGAATAGATAAAGATGTCTATGGGCCATAGCATCCCGTCATTGGCATGGCATTACCGTCAGGTGGATTGTGTGTATTTTTGTCACTCTTATTGTATAAAAAAATCCTGATTATCATCATACCGCCATAAAACACGGTCTTGAACTTGACCCGTAGTTGAGGACATTGTTTTTATATGTGTTTTTTTATTAACATAAAATGTATGTGCCTACTTTAATGGTTACCGAAAATTTTAAAATTATTCGTGACGTAAAGTTGTTGAAACAATAAAGTCGCTTTCTTCCAAAAGTTACGGTTACACGTCAGCGGCGTTTCAAGCTAAAGTTTTATTTATGCGAAAAGTTATTTCATTTTTCTTCCTTAATAACAGACATTACACTAGACGTTACGGAGTGTAGTGTAGTAGCTAACTTTTCTCTTAACCTACACATATGTATAAATATTAAGTAGAAGGTTTATTATCAAAACAATATATAGTTATCATCTGGGTGTCCGTCTGTCAGTCACAAAAGTTTTTATCTAATGTTAGCTTCACGTTAAAGTTTGTAATTTTCCATATTTATGAAGTGGTAGCCTAACTGGAGTTAACATTAGAATTTATGACTTAAGGGGTAAGTTTTCACCTGTAATAGTAAATAGTGTTAACATGGTAAAGCAATGCTTTTGCTATATTATTGTTTCAACACTAACGTAAAAAAGCAGTTTATTTTTTATTTTTATTTTATTTATTTATTTTACCACTTACAACTATCATCACAGGTGTATTACCTAATATAATAGTGCAGTTACAAACTAATAAACTAAAACAAACATAATATAGGTATATTATGCACAACTTAAAGATATTTTACAATAAGCGGCCTTTGTGAATTCGTTCAGAGTACAGATGAACAAATCAGTCTGTTGTGAGACCACGTTAAGTGCACGCAGCGCGCGCGTCAAAGGCGCGTGCTGTAGCAAGTTGGTGCGCGCTTGCGGCACCAACAAGAGCGGCGGCCGCCGCCGTCTTCCTACGTACTCAATAGGGATATACAGCTCAGCTATCTGTAACATACCTGGGTTATGTATTTTACCATGGATCACTTTTAGTAAGTAAGTGGCGAGAGCAACTTCCCTTCTTATTTCTAGTTTATAATAGCCTATTGTTATGTTATAAGCTCAATATTGTGTTATATACTATTTACTTTATATTATAAGTCCTCTATACTTCTATATTGTTATTCTTATATTACTTATTTACTAAATTACATTGTTTACGTAGAAACTAAACTAATAAGATTGTAATATTTAAATACTAATGTTTACTGTTCCAAAGTTTACCATTCTTAATTGTATCTTAGAATAAGTTAACGATAAACACAAACAAGCATAATGTTATTCCCTTATCTTTACCCCTCTACCTCCTAGCTTCCCACGATCCTACACTATATAAACCAAGTCCTTCGATCCCACAACACAATTCTATTTCCAAACTCTCCGACTCAACTTCTATATTTTAAGTTAGTTTGTATTATAGTTAAATATATTAAATAAATTTATTTTTAAAAGAGTTTTTGTCTCTGCCACATAACAAATTTGGCGCAGTCGGTAGGATCTCGCGTGATTCATTCGCTTAAATCGCGTAAAGACGAAGTGAACGTACCAAATTCGACGGGACAGCATCGCCCAACAAGAAGACAACGTACGGTAGCTGAAGGCTTTTGAAGAACTTCGCCGAACCATGCAGCTCCACATTTTATTGTTATTGTGGTAAGTGGCTAAACTTGTTTGTTCAAATTCCTATTTTCCATTTTTACCAAAATATTTATTTTTCCTACATCTACCACCTCATTTCACATTATTTTTTATATATAATCATACTATTCAGTTATATACTATTATATTATACTATTCTATTATATCAATTATTCATATTATTGTATTGTATTACCTGTGTAAAACAAAGAACACTAAGATGGCTTTAGACATTACTACATTACTTAAATTAATTCCCTCATTCGACACGGACAATAACGACCAAGTGTATAGATTCATTAGGTCATGCAATTCAGCCTTTGACCTAAGTTCAGCGGACAAGAAGTCAGTACTTTTAGTATACGCGTTAAACAATATTACTGGTTCGGGTGCGGCAGACGTTCACAGTAAAGAACATGCCTCATGGACCGACTTAAGAACATTCCTTATCGAAAAATTCTCTAACGTTAAAACCATAGCACACCTTAATCTCGAATTGCAATCTATGTTTCAAAAACCTACAGAAACACTAACTGAATATTTTCACAGAGTCGACCTTTGTCGCTCTAAAATAATAGAGAAGTTAAACGCCGAAATATGCGATAAGATATTACTAGGTCGCTTAGCCACAACGGAAGAAACGGCTCTTAACGTTTTTGTCAATGGTATTAGCTCCGATATTGGATCAATGCTAAGAACAAAAGAATTCCCTACCCTTTGCGAAGCAGGCCGATTCGCACTACAAGAGGACAAAATTCGTGCGATGAACAAGGCTAGGCAATCTCTATTTAGGCTAAACACAACGCGGCCTCCACCTTTTACAAAACCACCATATAACACCCATAATTATTATAATAATAGTAATACAACTAAGCCTATAAATCGAACTCATCTACCATATACACAAACCACATACAATAATGCCAACACACCGCAACAAATTACAAAATTATGTAGTTATTGTAAAAATATCGGGCATAATTGAGAATATCCACTACCCCATATCTTCCCGTGGGTGTCGTAAGAGGCGACAGAGGGAGACAGGCAGGAGATGGGCAGCAGCATCTTCCTGATAACAACTGTGACGTAATAAAAAACTGCGGTTGCCAACCCGCTCGCCAAGCGTGGCAACTATGGCAAATACCCCCCCCCCCCAATGAATAAATACACAAACAGACGGCCCCCAGTCCCCGGCGGCCCCGCTATTCCTGGCTACGGTGGCGACCATGGTAACGGCGGGGCAGGGGGTGCTAAGAATCTCCGGTGGAGGTTCGGTTGCCACCTACGACGACTTGACCTGGCAACATATAACGCACGCACCCTGAGGACTGACGAGAAGATAATGGAGCTGGAAGAAGAGGTAGACAAGTTGCGCTGGCATATTATTGGATTATCCGAGGTCCGAAGAGAGGAGGAGGACACGGCAATCCTCGAGTCCGGCAACTTGTTCTATCACCGGGAGGGCGACCATCTGTCCCAAGGAGGTGTCGGATTTATCGTCCACAAGTCTCTCGTCAACAACGTTGTAAAGATTGGGAGTGTGTCGACGAGGGTCGCGTACCTGATACTCAGAATTACCAAACGGTATTCGCTGAAGGTCATTCAGGTTTACGCACCAACCTCGGCCCATCCTGATGAGGAGGTGGAGGAAATGTATGAGGATATTTCCAGAGCCATACATTCCTCCAAAACCCACTACACGGTGTTGATGGGAGACTTCAACGCAAAACTAGGCACAAGAGAAAGCGGTGAGCTGAAGGTAGGGAAATTTGGAGTAGGGCAACGGAACCGAAGGAGCCAGCAGCTGGCCGACTTTATGGAGAAAGAGGGACTCTTTATGATGAACTCTTTCTTCCAGAAGCGGCCCCACAGGAAGTGGACCTGGTCGAGCCCCGACGGTTCGACAAAAAATGAGATTGACTTCATTATGACGACCAGACGCCAACTGTTCAGTGATGTCTCAGTGATCGCAAGGGTGAAAACTGGTAGCGATCACCGAATGGTTAGAGGCACACTGAACCTAAACGTTAAGTTGGAAAGGTCTCGTCTAATGAAGTCAACGCTCCGTCTCCCTCGTGCTCTAATCCAGAATCCCGAAACCTTTCAGCTCGAGTTACGTAACCGCTTCCAGTGCCTAGAAGATTGCAATGCAGTGGACGATATGAACGACAAGCTCGTGGAAACTGTCCATGCGGTCGGAGCTAAGTTCTGCAAGACCCGCCGCAGAAGAACACAAAAACTCTCCGATCACACTCTTAATCTCATGGCTGTTAGACGGGAGATGAGGCTGCAATCGTCAACAGATTTGGCAGCATACAGGCAACTGAACAGACAGATCTCCAAATGCATGCGGCGAGACATACGCAACTTTCATACTTCTCGTATTAAAGAAGCGATCGAGCGGAACCAGGGCTCCAAAGTCTTTGCCAGAGATCTGTCTGCCAGAAAGAGCCAACTGTCAAAGCTGAAGACTGAGTGTGGCAACATCGTTTCCGGGACACCTGAGATTCTGAGTGAGATTGAGAGGTTCTATGGGCAGCTGTACACATCATCGTTGGAGCCACACGCAAGTGTGAGTAACGATCCTAGAGCAAGTCTTATCCGACACTATTCCGATGATATCCCGGACGTCAGTCTCAGCGAGATTAGAATGGCTCTCCACCACCTTAAAAACGGCAAGGCCCCGGGCGAGGATGGAATTACAGCGGAGCTTCTGAAAGCGGGTGGAACACTGGTACTTGAAGTCCTTCAGAAGCTCTTCAATTCCGTCTTCCATGGTGGCACTACTCCGGAGGCGTGGAGCAGAAGCGCGGTGGTTTTGTTCTTTAAGAAAGGCGACAACGCTCTCTTGAAGAACTACAGACCGATTTCCCTTCTGAGCCGCGTCTACATGCTATTTTCGAGAGTCATTACGAATCGTCTCGCACGCAGACTCGACGACTTCCAGCCTCCCGAACAAGCCGGTTTCCGTAAAGGCTTCAGTACCATAGACCACATACATACCCTGCGGCAGATTGTACAGAAGACCGAAGAGTACAATCTGCCACTTTGCCTGGCATATGTGGACTATGAGAAAGCCTTTGATTCCGTCGAACTTTGGGCGGTGCTACAGTCCCTTCAGCGGTGCCAAGTTGACTGTCGGTACATCGAAGTGCTGAAGTGTTTGTACAGTAGGGCTACGATGGCTATCCGAGTACAGAACCAGAGTTCGAAACCCATCCAACTGCAGAGAGGTGTAAGACAGGGTGATGTTATATCCCCGAAACTCTTCACCGCTGCGTTGGAAGACGTTTTCAAGCTACTGGACTGGAAAGGATACGGTATTAACAACAATGGCGAGTACATCACTCACCTTCGATTTGCCGACGATATAGTCCTTATGGCAGAATCGCTGGAGGACTTAAGCATATGCTCAATGACCTCAATAGTGCCTCCCAACGGATAGGTCTTAAGATGAACATGGACAAAACAAAGATCATGTTTAATGTCCATGTCACACCTGTGCCGGTAGTTTTTGGGAGCACTATGCTCGAAGTTGTTGACGAGTACGTTTACCTGGGACAAATAGTCCGACTAGGTAAGTCGACCGAGAGGTCAATCGACGGATTCAACTCGGCTGGGCAGCGTTCGGGAAATTACGACATATCTTTTCGTCAGGTATACCTCAATCTCTAAAAACTAGATTGTACAACCAGTGCGTGTTGCCAGTGATGACTTACGGATCTGAGACGTGGTCCTTCACTGCTGGCCGTATGAGGACGCTTAAGGTCGCTCAGCGAGCTATGGAGAGGGCTATGCTCGGAGTTTCTCTGCGTGATAGACTCAGAAATGAGGATATCCGCGGTAAAACCAGAGTGACCGACATAGCCCAACGGATTAGCAAGCTGAAGTGGCAATGGGCCGGCCATATAGCTCGAAGAACCGATAACCGATGGGGAAGAAAGGTTCTCGAGTGGCAGCCTCGTACCGGTATGCGTAGTGTAGGGCGACCCCCCACTAGATGGAGTGACGACCTGGTAAGACATGTAGGAAGTCGATGGATGCAGGTGGCTCAGGACCGTGCTTTGTGGCATTACTTGGGGGAGGCCTATGTTCAGCAGTGGACTTGTGAAGGGCTGTAATGATGAATGATGATGATGATCGGGCATAATATTACAGAATGCCGTAAAAGAACTTATAATAATAATATAAGAAACAATCAAGCCCAACGCGCACTTCCTGCGCCTCATGTCCCAGTAAATCATTTAAACTGCCAAGCGACCAACGAGATGAGCAACTCGTTGGAAATCGCTTCAGTATCCTGCTCACCGATCCCGACTCAAGACATCGAGAACCTGCAAATATGAACTCTAGCAAATCCAACCCTATTTCTCAAAGGCGTCCTCGACCGCCGAACCATCGAGATCACACAACGAAAATAAACAGTGTACCTTCTAAATCACCGCTTAAGTGTCAGACAGAGTTTAAAAATGTGTCTACACAAACTAGCGACTTAAGTACTACATCACATACACATCACTCAATATTCAAAAATTCCAGTTCTCAAACAGAAACCTACGAACAGGGTAGCCAGTCCCAAACCCTTGGTTTTCCAAAACATGCTATTCCTTCTACATCCACTGACTCTATTACTACTATCTCTACTACATCTACTATCTCTACTACATCCACTGACTCTCTCGAGACTACTAAACCTACTACGTCCACAGATTCCATCAAGACAACTACATCTCCTATATCCACAAATTCCACTGTTTCCAATAAACCATGTTCGAAATCAAAACCTACAACTAAAAAGTTTAAATTAAAACATCCCAAATTCAAATGTAATACAAAATCTTTTGCCATATCTGCCTTAAACGATATACCACCCGATAACCTCTTACACTGCACTTTTCACATAGAAGGCAAACTAGTGACATTTCTCATAGACACCGGAGCAGGGATATCGGTAATAAAAAGGAATAAAATAGGTTCGTCACCTTTAAATAAATTAAACATCGTGTCAATCGTAGGTATTTCCGGTAGCCAAAATTCAATTACAACCTCAGGCACCACCGAAATATCTCTAGATTATTTACCTAAATATCGTTTCCATGTTGCTTCCCTTAACATTAAAGCAGACGGTATCCTAGGCAACGATTTCATGATAAAGAATAATTGCAGTATTCATATTCATTCTAAAATAATGAGAATACGTGACAGATCATACAACCTACATTATTTGAACGAAAATCCTCAAAATATAATCGACCCTAATAACCAATTCCTTTCTAGCCGTTCCGAGAGTGTGATTATGTGTAGAACGAACAATATAAGTTCCGGGACAGCAATAGTCGAAAAACAAATAATAGGTAACGGTATTGTTATTCCCAACGCATTAGTTGAAGTCAAAAACAACTCATTTGTTATCACTTGTGTAAATACAAACAAATCCGACAAAGTAATTAGCATTCCAAACATCGAAGTTCAACCTTATCAACCAAATCAACAAACAAACAACATTAATAAACACTCAATTAATAATCTTAATCACACATCCGACACCGATAGGCAAAAGCAAGTACTCACCCTCATTAGACGCGAACATTTAAACAAAGAAGAATCGAACTCATTAGACAAAATTGTCTCCAAATACCCCGACATATTTTTCATCGAAGGCGACTCCCTTACATTTAGCAATCATACAAAACATCAAATACCAACCACTACTGACATTCCAATTCACACAAAAACCTATCGCTTTCCTCATGTACACGAACAAGAAGTAAAATCACAAGTCCAAAAGATGTTAGACCAAGACATTATTAGACCTAGCTCATCTCCTTGGAGTAGCCCCATCTGGGTTGTTCCTAAGAAACTAGACGCATCTGGGAAACAGAAATAGCGATTAGTTATTGATTACCGCAAGTTAAATGAAGTCACAGTAGGAGACAGTTATCCTCTTCCTAACATCACAGATATTCTAGACAAATTAGGTCATTCTCAATATTTTACCACATTAGATCTTGCCTCAGGTTTTCATCAGCTAGAAGTTGATCAAAAAGATATTCCTAAGACAGCTTTTAGTACACCATATGGCCATTACGAATATAAAAGAATGCCATTTGGTTTAAAAAACGCGCCAGCGATATTTCAGCGTGTAATGGACTCCGTTTTGTATGGCTTACAAGGTGAAAGATGTTTCGTTTACCTCGACGACATAGTTGTCTTTGCTTCCAGCCTTCAAGAACATGAACAAAAACTTGAAGAAGTTTTCTCTAGACTTAGAAAATATCAACTAAAGATTCAACCAGACAAATCCGAATTTCTTAGACGCGAAGTTGCTTATCTTGGCCATATCATTTCGAACGAAGGCGTTAAGCCGAACCCCGATAAAATTCGGGCAGTTCAAGAATTCCCTATTCCTAAATCATGTAAAGATATAAAGGCATTTCTAGGCCTTACAGGATACTATCGTCGGTTTATTCCGAACTTCAGCAAACTCACTAAACCTTTAACTAGCCTTCTTAAAAAAGACACTACCTTCATATGGGGTGAAACCCAACAACAATCTTTCAATGAATGCAAACATCTTCTTACTAATCCTCCCATCTTACAATATCCAAACTTCACAAAGGAATTCATACTGACAACCGACGCTTCTATAAATGCCCTAGGTGCTGTGCTATCGCAAGGCGAAATAGGCAAGGACTTGCCTATAGCATATGCATCTCGGACACTAAATAAAGCAGAATCAAACTATTCCACTATCGAAAGAGAGTTATTAGCTATCGTTTGGGCAGTTAAACATTTTAGACCATATTTGTTTGGTAGAAAATTTAAAATTGTAACTGACCACAAACCGCTAACATGGCTTTTCTCGATAAAGGACCCTGGTAGTCGGTTAGTTCGATGGCGACTTAAACTTGAAGAATACGAATACGAAATAGTATATAAGGCAGGTAAAAACAACACTAATGCAGATGCTCTCTCACGCCCTCCAATTCTCCACACGAACATAAATCATCCCAGAAAAAGCGACAATAACACACATCACGACCCAAACACTTCGGAAGACTATTTACAATTAAACTTTCAACACTACTTAGAAATCGACTCTCACACTTTTAATACTCCAAATCTCCATATTTCCCCAGACTGCCTCTTAAACGAACGTCACAAAAACATTCTTATCCCAATCTCGTGTCAACTTTCCGATAAAAATACCCTTTTCAAACAAGCAATTTCCACTTGCTCTCAAGTGAACCCATTTTTAAGTAAACCCAAAACACTTTACGAAACTGATTTATTAGTTTCAGATAAGAAACAAAATATTATATTTGGCTGTTCGAGACCCACTCACTTCGATCCTTGGGATTCTGAAAGCTATTTTAAAGTATTACTCGCTTGTCTACACAACCATAAATTAAAATCACTTTACGTTCCGGACTTAAAAAACGACCCCACTTGTAAACTTAAAGGAAACGAACAATTACACATAACAGCTTATTTAGCCGACCTTTACGAATGCAAGATCACCATATGTGAAAATAAACTTAAAACTCCAGCTCCAGATGAGATAGAATCAATCCTTAAAACCTTCCATGATGATCCCTTATCAGGACATCGCGGCATTATCGAAACGACACACAAAATACGATCTGAATATTTCTGGAAAGGAATGACCGATACTATTAAAAATTATATAGATAATTGCCAAATATGTCAATGAAACAAAATACAACGTAAGACATATAAAGCTCCTATGGTTATTACTTCTTCTTCCACTGAACCTTTTGAACGCGTAACTATTGACTTAGTCTCTTACTCAGACATAACTAACGACTTTAATAAGTACATACTCACACTACAAGATGACTTGACTCGTTTTGTTCAAGCATACCCTATTCAAGATAAACAAGCAACAACAGTAGCCAAATCTCTTCTTATTTTCTGTCAACATTACGGCGTACCTAAACGCTTCCATTCCGATCAAGGTACAGAATTTCTAAATAGCGTGATCAAACAATTGATGAAATTATTAGGATCCAATCACACAGTTAGCACCGCATATCACCCTCAGACGAACGGTTCTTTAGAACGATTCCACGCTACATTACGCGACCACATCCGAACGTACCACAAACGTAACCAATCTAATTGGGATCAAATCGTACCATTTGCCGTTATGTACATAACACCTCAATAAATCAATCCACAAAATTCACACCGCACGAATTACTCTTTGGCTACAAACCGCGTTCACTTTATTCTCTAAAAGCTAATGATGACTATACAACTCATGACTACCTAAGAGATTTAAATGAAAGACTCAAGGTATCCCGTGACATAGCTCGCCAAAACGTTGAATCAATGAAAGAAAAGGCAAAAGAGCGATACGACAGTAATATTAAAAATATAGCCAAGTTTAACGTAGGTGATAAAGTTATGCTTAAAGTCCCAAGTCCAAACAACTTAAATAGCCTTTGGGACGGGCCTCATGTTATTGTTAGAATAGGTTTTAATGAAAATTATGTTATACAAAAATCTGGAAAAAACCAATTAGTACATGCAAATCGTTTAAGACCATTGCATGACTTCACTCCATCATCATAACATTTACTCTAAGACTAGATCGTAATTATTCATAAATATTTAACTTTATTTCTATTGCAGGGTGGCTCAAATAATGGCACACCCTAATACCTTAAGCAATAAGACCCTTAGTTTAAATGAAAATCTTTTACATTTTATAAACAACCCATATATTAATTTTACACTTTGTTCTATTATTAAATTACTACTTTACATCATTTTATACAAAGTTTACATATTTTCTAAGAACTATTATATAACTAAATTTAAAGGAAATCAAAACAATTAACTAGGATTATTTTAATTTTCAGGTACTCCACAACTTTTGTTGATGGGGATACCCACATAAATCCCATTCCCTCTAATTCTGGACTCTATTTCGAAAACAATGGTGAAATACTAATATCTGAAAATTCGTGGAAACTTATCATATATCGTAACTTTGAACCTTTATTCTTAGCTCGCAACTCTATCAAAAGACTCGTAAATAACTACCGATCTCTTATCGCTACACATTCAAATTTACCCACCGTTATCACTACTACTTCATTTATAAAAATAAACGTAGATAGAATAGACACTAGACTCGATGAACTTAATTCTTACACTGATAACAAGCGATCCAAACGTGAAATGCTAGACGGCTTGGGTTCAATTTTGAAATGGCTCATTGGTGTTCCAGACGCAAAAGATGCTAAACATTATAACGAATGCATTGAACAGCTGGATAAACAACAAATATCTACTAATGATATTCTAAAACAGCAATTACAAATTATTTCTTCAACAATCACAAATTTTAATGAAACAGTACATAAAATCTCTTATGATGAATATGTTATTAATGAAGATATTAACAAAATAAATTCATATTTCACCTCCACAAACAAACTTATATTTAATTTAACTATCCTTGAAGAAATATCGACCGTTTCAATTCAAATTCTTGAAGCCATTGTTTCTTTAGAACGAGATATTGACGATGTCACCACAAGTATACTTTTTATTAAAACGAATGCAATACACCCGTCAATAATATCAACCATGCGCCTATACAAAGAATTACTGTCTTCTAATCCCGCTAGGCTCAATAAAAACTTAGTTGTCCCAATAACATTACCTAATATACACAAAATTCTCGAATCTGCCTCTATTACTTCCTATATTTATCTGAATAAAATTATATATATCTTAGAATTCCCTTTAGTTAAAAACGAAAAATTTATATTATACCATTTATATTCTATCCCTATGCTACATCCTGACTCCTCCTTATATTCCACTATCCTTCCCGAACAAACATACCTTGCCATGAGCACCACTAGACAGCAATACGTCGTTATGAGCTCACTGGACAAATGCAAAGACTTTGCAACGGAATCCAAAGTCTGCAGAGATCTTCTCATCTACAATATCAACACCAGACCTATATGCGAAGTTGTCATCCTAACAACAACGAGTCGACAAGTTCCTGAAGTTTGTGATATCACTACATTTTCAGCACATATCAATACTTTTCAAGCTCTTAGAAATAACAACTGGATCTACATACTCCAACGCAAGACTCCGTATGCTTTAGAGTGCGAAAGCAAAACAACTCACGGCGAAATCTCTGGAGCAGGTATCATCACTCTAGAACAAGGATGTAAAATGTACACCGCGTTTGTTACACTCCTAGCTGAGGACACTAAAACGACTAACATCAGTCATCCTTTTACTTCTGTGGATATTGAACACATTTGCCTCCCAGAAGAAATTAAACTACAACAACCAGAAATTGCACCAATCCAGCTCAACAACATCCAACTCGACTCTCTTAACTCGGTTAGAGACCAAATAAAAATACATTCAAAATTACTGAAAGAAAATAAATCTACATTCTCAGAAAAACATGCAACAAAATTTTCCATATTTGGTTTGATTACTGGCATCATTATGCTAACATATTTTTGTTACAAATGTTACAAGTGCTTGCCATGGAATAACATGCCCATAAATCCACATGGCAACTGTATACAAATTTTTAATAACTGCTTTGACCGTTCTCATAGCCAACAACACGTCGAAGTTCCCATGTCATCGATAAACACCACTACTACAACATCCTGCATATCAGAAGACGAAGACGAAGCTGCTGACTACATTCAAAAATCGAGCAAAATCGCTCAATCTTTGTTTTAAGGGGGGAGGTGTTATGTTATAGGCTCAATATTGTGTTATATACTATTTACTTTATATTATAAGTCCTCTATACTTCTATATTGTTATTCTTACATTACTTATTTACTAAATTACATTGTTTACGTAGAAACCAAACTAATTAGATTGTAATATTTAAATACTAATGTTTACTGTTCCAAAGTTTACCACTCTTAATTGTATCTTAGAATAAGTTAACGATAAACACAAACAAGCATAATGTTATTCCCTTATCTTTACTCCTCTACCTCCTAGCTTCCCACGATCCTACACTATATAAACCAAGTCCTGCGATCCCACAACACAATTCTATTTCCAAACTCTCCGACTCAACTTCTATATTTTAAGTTAGTTTGTATTATAGTTAAATATATTAAATAAATTTATTTTTAAAAGAGTTTTTGTCTCTGCCACATAACACTATCATGCCTAGTATAAATAAAGTAGGGTACAAAAGTGGAAATGTCAGCCATCTCTTTAATGTTGCTGTGTGTCGTATGGTGATTTTAGTGAGCCGGAGATTCTTTTTACTGATAACCAGGCATTCTATCTGGTTGTAAATGAATGCTATCGCCTTTAAACACCTACATCTATCGATTATTATTTCTGTAGGATAAGTGTGACAAAAGAGCACACAGCCCACCTGATGGTAAGACGTTGCTGTGGCCTATAGAGATATCTACATTTAACATCAATTACGAATCAATGCAAATGTGTTGTAACCCGTGAGGACTAAGAATAAATGTCTCCTTTCCAGTAAAAAGGGTCTCCGATTCACTACACTCACTACACGAAACACAGCACCATTGAGTAGTTATTTTGCGCTGCTATTCTGTGAGAGCATGGTCCTTTCCCGGTCGAGCCGATATAATCCTGATACAAACGTATTATATTATACCTACATACCCTACTATGTATAACATGGTGTTTCACCCCGTGCCTCAAAAAGCACCCGTTGGTCCTGCGCCTGATCTCTCTTCAGTCGTGTCAGATAACCGTCCCATTGCACTAGTAATAGTGAGGGGATAGAGAGCGCACTTATGCTTGCACCAACACTCGAGCAGTATAATCCTGTCCTGTTCAGATGACTAGTCTCCGTTGACATTTGACACCGTGAACGATATTTTGGTGTGGAGAACATTATTACGAGTATATCATCAAGTGGCCAGCTAAGCGTGACGATGAAGGCAAATCCCATGTGCAGTAGTATTTTTTTACAAGCTGACGAATCCAACAGTTCTTGGAAGAAACTTATCAACTAATTTCAAAAAAGGAGGAGGTCTCAATTCGACTGAATATTTTATGTGTGTTTACCTCAGAACTTTTCTCTAGATAAACTGATTTTGATATTTAAAAGCTATTGGTGCTTTTCGTGAGATCCCATATAAAATTGATTAAGATCAATATCAGTTGTTTTTCAGTAATATTTATTCGACTGTTTTGATGATTGATGGTCGTTTGTGTGAAATTTTTAATTTTACTACTTCTTATAAGTTAAAAAACTTAGCTTTGAAGTTCCCATGGTAGTTTCCCGTGAAAAGCCTTTGCAACCTGGCTGGTTCACGGGAAACTACCATGGGTAACGCTTACGTCCGTGCCGTAGTGCTAATTATTTGTAGTGCATATTCATTTTAAATTTATTATGTGTTTATTTACATTTTTACTTAAAGAGTTGCATGAATTATGTGAGTAATATATAAAGGAGTCTATTTATTTTTAAATAGTTTCCGTGAACCCAACTACGGCGAAGTTGCGAGTAAGCTTACTACATGCCTGCTTGCACATTGGTAATATAGAGTCATTGAGAAACATTTGAAAAGGAATTGGCTTCAGACACACAAAATAGCAAAATAATCATTTAGAAACATTAATGCAAGCAAGCCGTGGTAGCTCAGAAGCTTAACGCTCGCTGTGAATCACACAGTACGCGAGGAAACCCGGGTTCGATGCCCGCCGGCACCGATGAAAGTGTTAATTTCATTTTAAGCGCTGATTTACCACGTGCTTGGCGGTGAAGGAAACATCGTGAGGAAACTGGCATTTCTGAGAAATAAAAAAATATTTTGAAGACATGTGAAATTCAAATAGAAGAATTGTGATGCGCGGCGGTCTTTTATTTACCCTAAAACCCTCTCAAACGTGAGATAAGGCCTGTGTTCAGCAGTAGAACAGTAGCGTTTAACTTTACTTTTTTCATGAATGCAAGAAGTAAATTTCTTACGAGAAATTAACCAATTGAGATAACTTTCCAAACATTGATTAAAAGTGACTAAACGCCAACCACCGGGCACGTGCCCGTGAGAAAAGGTGGGCGTCTCATAATTTGCCTTGTGGGATCCACCGGAAGAAGGATTTGTAGGACACACGGAATGACTGAATGACTGGCTGATGACCAAAGTGATGGAGAAAACAAAGAAAATTGTTCTGGACGACTACGAAAGAGACATTAAATTTGAACGCATTATAGTTAAGAGGATATAGTAAGTCAGCTCAAATTCTAATTTCGCCCCCACTTCCCCGCGCGTCGTATGCTATGTACCGACATGTTTGTAATCACTAATACTGTAAGTAGATAGGTCGTTAGATACCTATTTCATTAGGTTTATCATATTTATGCCTGTTTCTTAACGCCAACCCTGTTGCTTCTTATTTTTATTACGGTTATTTCCCATTTAAATTTTACGTCGTCCTGTTGCGTAATGTGTATCCTGATCGTAAGCAACACAACCTCTCCGTTCAAAGGCTGAAGCTGAAGAAACTGACCGGGCAGCAGGATCAGCCTGATCCGACCAGGAATCAAGCTTCAAGAAGCCGATAGATTAGGTAATTTCTTTTTACAGTTAAAATAATATATTAAAAAAAGTAAATAACATAAGCACTGCTTTATAGTTAGTTCAGTTAGTATGAAAGGTTTCATGATCTTATTTAAAGTATTTTATGAATAACAGAGGTTTATTGTTTATTTTGGAGGTAACTTTGGATTTTTTTTTCTATCGAGAAAATTCGGAAAATACGGAATCGTGTTTTCGTCTAACATAGTCCTTAACATTAATCCTCAACTTTACCATATATTTATTCCAATATTAATTCCGCAATATTTTCGGCATAACGGAGGATCTTGCTTCTTGCGATCTTGGAATATAACCATTTGAGGTTATATTTCCCCTTAAGTAATCAAATAATAGTTAGTGTAAACAATAATGATGACGACGACAGCTCAACTAGTGTTAGTCTTTAATTTATATAACTTTTTTCATTCTATAAACATTTAAAATGTATGTAAAATTTATGTACACGTGGTAGAGCCATACTGTAGTTATATTAGTAGTATAGTTGTAGCACGAATGGGTCGGCTCGACCGGGGAACGACCACGCTCTCACAGAATACCAGCGTAAAATAGTAGCTTAATACTGCTGTGTTTCGGATGGCGAGTGTAGAGAACTGGAGACCCTTTTTACTGAAAAAGAGGCATTCCATCTAGTCCTCACGGGACATGCGTTGTCACATCTGCATTTTGATTTGTAATCGAGGATAGATGTAGATGTCTATGGGCCGCAGCAACCACTTACCATCAGGTGGACTGTGTGCTCGTTTGTCACCCTATCCTATAAAAAAACTGTATGACTAGAAATAAGCAGAAAGCAATAAATATGAAGAAACTGATAAAATTTGTGTTTTGAGTAATGACTAATCAGTTTCTAATTTATTATGTTCTCGATAGAACAAATCTAGATAGAACTTTAAATTGTTACCAACTCTAAAGAATCGATATCGATTTCTCTTAAGATATTATAGGTACCAATTTTTCAGTAGGAATGCCTAGTATATTAAATGTGACAGCTTCAAATAGTGTCAAACGGCATTTCTTAGATTTGGTGGGGGTGGATAATGTGTCGTTATTTAAATTTAAGATAATTAAAGACCATTCGTTTGATTTATTGATTGCTTATATTTACGCGAACGCTACCAATTGATTAAAACTACTTTACCGATTTTAGCGCGTTTAATTTATTTGATTTTTAATTCCTAATTCAGTTTGTAGGAAGTCCGCAGTTTTTGATCATATCCTAGACAACCACTATCATTACATCAGATTTGATAGAACACAAATCCATCCGAAAAAACATCGATTCTTACCAAGGATGGATACGTGAGGCTATTGAAATTAAAAAACATCCCGATTTCAATAGAGAAGGAAGCTGGGTACTACTACCAGCTTGGGACCCTGTAATTAATAAATTTAAAACTGAACCCAAGCATATCACTACAAGACTTCAAGATACACTATTTATTCTGCGTAGATCGGACTTTAAATTATAATTAAAAAGCTGAAGGTACTCCGGGTTAACACTGACATCGGGAAGTCCGTCACCTCAGTCCCTCGTGACCATGGGCGAGGGACTGAGCTGGAAAGCACCCAAAACGTCGGGAATTAAAAATCACCATTATTTTATCATTTTGTTGTTTTTTTAACTGTAAGTTTATTGGATAAAATATAGCTAGATAATATATAGTTATATCACACCTGGCATTGCTCTCCATTTGATCTGTCTGTTTAAATTAACAACTTACATTGAAATTCTGACCGTAACTTTAATATTTTTATTCCTTTATTTTAAATGATTAACGTTGCAAAAGGCATCAAATCTTGAACAGTTCTAGCCGTATATCTTAAAACAAGGATGAAAAATGAAACAAGTTTTCGCATAAATAAACTGTACTACGGCCGTAACTGTTGAGTTTCTGTATTTTAAAGTAGTTCTTAAAAGCCGGTATTATGAAACTCTTAAAGTTATTCCCGTATAGTTGCAGCATACAATATTACACTACCTAGTAGTATAGCATCCCGTGGATGTCGTAATACGAGACTGAGTGAAACTAATACCTGAGATAAAGCTCAAAATTAAAAAAAGTTTACCAATCCGCTTGCCAATCACGGCAGCTTTGCTAAATTTTCCCTCAATAAGGCAACCTATGGGATCCCTGTCGTCAATAGTGGACTTTTTATGGATGATAGCCTTTAATAAATTTAAGTTTGAAATTTTAAATCTAATAATTGGTTTAATATATATATATATATATATATATATATATATATATATATATATATATATATATATATATATATATATATATATATATATTGGTGGAGCCACGTGTTTAAGGCTGCCGAAGTCTAGTTCCCCGGTCGAACCTTAAACCTATTACGCGAGATATTAACTAAAGCGGATTGTATATGCGGTTGCTTCTACGCTTACGTAAAAGCGACTACTATAGCATGCGGTATAATGCACTCGCTCTTCCCTAAAACCAAACTATTATTGTGCCAAATCGCTGAAAAGGAATCCTGCCTTATTAGGAGAACAACAAAATTGGAGCGGGTTAAACTATGTAAGGCAGGAGCTAATTAAAGGAATTGACTCACCGGGGTTTCTTCTATCCTGTTGAGCACTATAGCTGCAACTTCTGGAACTTCTTCTGGAACACTCCGGAGAGAGGCGATGCGCGACTATATCTCACACGATGTGAGGGAACTTCTTCTAGACAGACACTCTGGGGCCCCAGGGGTGCGTCGGGAGAGAAGCGTTGTGGTTTCAGCGACGACTGCGGTGGAAAGAGGACGCGCAACGGTCGCGCGTGCCTTATATGTCCTCGGCCCCGATGATTACGTGACATTCTAGAATCATCTTCTTGCCCCTCCCACCCCACCACCCCGATGTGTCGATAGGAGGGTACGAATGATATCGTTTTTCGGAAAGGAACAAGCGACTTGACACTCCTACCGTCAAATATAATAATCCAATGGTTTTTTCCGCGCAACCATCTCCCCCGCCCTTGAAGGATTTCCTTCAAAATTAACTAATACAACTAGAGCTAAGATCAACAAACAAAATAACTAACTAACGCTAAGATTACCTAAATTCAACTACAATTTAATCTAGAAAGCTAATTTAAATTATGGAAGAGGCAGGGGGCACAAACGGACAACCGGACGCAAGTAAGACCCAACCGTGGTCTTAACGCGAGCTATCCTAACTACTCCGTCGGAACCGGGAAAGACCTCTTCGACAATTCCTAACGGCCAGTGGAGAGGCGGCGTATTCTCTTTGGTGAGCACAACTACAGTTCCTACAGCTAAAGGCTCAGTTGCTGTGTTCCATTTTGTCGAGACTGCAAAGTATGCAAGTATTCCATCCTCCATCGTTTCCAAAACGATTGCACTAACCGATCTAATAATTTGTGGCGTGCGGAAATGCTAAGTCTGTTCTCATCCATACCTGCGGCTGGCAAATACTTTAAAGGCGTTAAATTCAAAAAATATGCTGGAGTTAGAGCCAACGGTTCCGAGGGGTCACTAGACAACGTACGACAAAGTGGGCGACTATTCATTACGCATTCAATTTGAGCGAGCATCGTACTTAGCTCTTCGAAGGACAAAATTTGATCTCCTATTACTCGGTATAAATGACTCTTTAGACTCTTGATATTAGTCTCCCAATTGCCCCCAAAATGGCTCGCGGCTGGGACATTCAGAGACCACTCAATGCGGTTCTCGGCTAGAATGTGAGCGAACTCCGAATTATAATATTTGCTAGCTAAGAGCTCATGTAGTTCCGATAAAATACGTTTTGCACCGACGTAGTTCATACCGTTATCCGAATACAATCTACTTACAGGGCCACGGCGGGAAAGAAATCTTTTAAATGCACCCATAAAGCCTGCTGTGCTTAGATCACCAACGAGTTCTATATGCACCGCTCGAGTAGTTAGACATACGAAAATGCAGACGTAAGCCTTTGTGGATCTTATACCACGCCCGCGAGTGAGCGTGACCTTAAACGGACCAGCGAAATCAGACCCGGTGTGCGTGAAGGGCTTTACTGATTGTATTACTCTACAAGATCTAAGTTCCGCCATTTCCGAAAATGACGGCTTGGGGCGTGCCCGAAAGCAAGCTATACATCGGTGCACCCGATTGCGTATTAAACTACGTGCAGAAAGAATCCAATAATTCTGACGCAAAATCGACATCAACAAGTCGGGGCCAGCGTGCGAGTTCAATTTATGATGGTAATCGACTAATAAGTTCATGATATGGTCTTTACGCGGTAAAACAATAGGGTGCCGTTGGTCGAAACTCAATTGCGAGTTGGACAAGCGTCCACCTACCCTTACAATCCCATCCTGTAAAAATGGCTTAAGGCGTTGAAAGGCGCGATTACAAGCTCTATTCGATTGTAATCTTCTAATTTCTTCAGAGAAGTGCGCACGTTGAAGTTCACGCAATACTAGCGACTCGGCATAGTTGTAATCGGATGCTAAGACATACGAACGTCGCGGTAACAGCTTCGCGAATCGACAAACGTAAATTACGCTACGCAATAATTTCGACCAAGAGGACAAGCGATTCGCCAAAGCAATGATTGGAGAAACCTCGCTCGAAACGTTCGCCACTAGAGCGTGTCTCTTTTCTTCCGGCGGTTGTGACACTGACGAAGGTTTGAAATCGGTTATTGGCCATTGCGAGGGATCCAAGTGAACCCAAGCAGGTCCGTGGAACCAAAGCGGGTGGTCCATTATTTGCATCGGGGTGAGTCCACGGGATAGACAATCGGCGGGGTTTTCCGTACCGGACACGTGATAAAAGTTCCGCGTTTCTAACTCGTCTTGTATCTTGGCCACTCGGTTCGCAACAAACGTATCCCAACGGTGGGGTGAAGAATGAACCCAGCATAAGGCGACGGTGGAGTCGGAAAAGGCCAATATCCTTTCTATGTGAACTCTATCCCTACATGCGCTGATAACTGCGGTAATAAGCTTGGTGAGTACTAATATTGCGCAAAGCTCTAAGCGCGCCAGAGAGACAACCTTACGGGGGGAGACTCTCGACTTAGAACTAATGAGGCTAATCGAATTTCTACCATTATTCTGGACGTGGAAATATACAACGCCCCCGTAAGCCTTCTCGCTGGCGTCTGCAAACCCAACGACTGTTATGGCGCTACTTCTATCTACGTTGATATGACGCGGTATTTTAATTTCTCTTAATAAAGGAAGTTCCTCTCTAAAGCGCTGCCACAATCGAACAATGCTGTCAGGCGGCGAGTCATCCCAGTCGCATTCCAATAACCAAAGTTGTTTAATTAAAAGCTTAGCGTATAAATACCACCGGAGCTACGAAACCCATGACGTCCCATAATCCAGCAACGCATGACAGTATTGTGCGCTTTGTGCATTTCTCTACGGGCGGATTTACCTTAAGGCTAAACACGTCGGACTCTGGTGACCAACACAGACCGAGCACCTTGTGTGTATCAGAATCGTCGAATTCCTTTATCGCCGAAAGACGGTGTGATAGTGGGATTGTATCCAAAACCGGACGCGAATTACTAGTCCACTTCACAAGATCGAATTGACCCGATTTCATGAGCCTTATGACCTCGGCGGTGGTTAGGGTTGCCTCCTCCACGCTATCGACAGAGTACACAAAATCATCCATATATAATCCGCTCTCAATTGCCCTCTTAGCTTTAGGATAAGAGGGACCTTCATCGTGAGCGAGCTGACTCACCGTGCGTAACGCATGAAATGGGCTCGACTTTAAACCAAAACAAACGTGGTTAAATTCAAACACTATTAGAGGTTCCTTTGGGTTGAAACGATATAAAATGCGTTGGAATCTACGGTCGCATTCACGGACCCCTATGCAAAGAAACATTTGACGAATATCGGCGGATAGTGCTATACTAAACAAACGAAAATTGACTATTATATTAAATAAACTGCCTTGTAAATTTTGCCCACTATAGAGGATATCGTTAAGCGACAGGTGAGTGCTAGTTTTAGCACTAGCGTCGAGCACTACACGTAACTTAGATGTAAGTTTGTCCTCTCTAATGACTCCGTGGTGTGGTATGAAATACGACGGTGTGTCTTCGTAATTATCTAATTTCGAAGCCACAAGTGATATGTAACCTTCTCTTATGTATTCGCTAATGACGCCGTCGTAAGCTTCCTTTAACTGGGGTGAAGCGAGCATCCTACGCTCCAAGCTGTAGAAACGTTTTTCCGCCATCTGACGCGAATCGCCGAGAGATAAAACATCTCCTTTAAAGGGTAGCGCTACACTATATCTACCGTCGCGATCACGAATGGTCGTGCGGACGTAAATTTCCTCGCATAACCTGTCATCTGAGCTAGATATGGGTGGAACGTTCACCTCCTCCATCTCCCAAAATTTGCGGACTAACGACTCGAGCGGTTCGACAGCCATACCACAATAAGAGGTTGCCGAAATACTATCTATGATGGGGGCGGAGCCAAGGATCACATAGCCCAATACGGTTTCCAGTGCGTAAGGCGCGGTATGCGAAGAGTTGCCCCTGACCTTATTGTTTAACAAAAGATAAGGGAAAAGCGATGCTCCAATGAGCATGTCTATGTTTCCAGGAACGGCGTAAGTGTCGTCTGCCAGAGTCAAATTCTTAAATTCAATCATTGCCGAGGTGTCAACCGAAACGGTTGGCAACCGTTCAGTGACCCTATCTACTACTAGTGCATTTATATCAAAGTTAACATTACGATCTATCCGAGAATAAATTTTTAAATTTATATATCCCTGTGTCGATTTACTAGTGCCTCCGATGCCTTTAATTACAGGACATGAAAGTGACCTATTTATTACTAAGCCTAAGTGCTGACAACATTGTCGCGTTATAAAGCTATTTTGGGCTCCGCTGTCCAGCAGTGCACGGACGCTTTGTTCGTTTCCACGCGAATCCCTAACCAAAATACGTGCCGTACCCAGTAACACGGTTGAAGGAGGTTGTGCTCCCATATTTGCCAATGAGCACAGTGCGACATCACCAGGTCGACCGCTAGAATCGTTGACCTTAGTAGGGGCGAATTCCTTATCCGCTTTACTTGACGCCGCTATGTTGCTATTTTCAAAATGTAATAGCGTGTGATGTTTCCTGGCGCACTTGCTACATACGGAACTCGAATTGCATTTTGCAACTAAATGCTTATCGCTTAAGCAGTTCAAACATAGGTTATTTGTCTTTACTAATTTATAACGCTCGCTTGGTGAATATTTACGAAAAGTCGCACAATTATATAAATTACCGTGTCTATCTTTACATATTAAACAAGTATGCTGGAGTGATGTTGGCGTAGCGGTTACGTAAGTTAACGACCCTGCTATTTTAGATGGTTGAGTCTGTCTACGGTCGACGCACCTTTTAATCTCCTGTTTAACGTTCGGAGAGCGCTGCATCACCTTTATTTGATCTCGCACGAACGATGCTAATGAATGAAAGGAAGGCATCTCCGAGCTACGATGCTCCATTTCAAACGCACGCATGGTGTCGGGGTCCAACTTCTTCAGTGCAATATGGAGAAACACCACGTCCATAAGATCATTAAATTTCAAATTCTTAAGTGCAGCCACCGATGCCACAAATTTATCTAGAAATTGCTCTAAGCCGTTGATGTTCGCGGATGATATAGATTTAAGATCGAATATCTGGTTCAAATATTCGGAAGCTAACATTCTCCTATCTTCATATTTAGTTTTAAGCGTTTCGAATATTAATAAGTAATTGTTTGCTGTAGGTGTAAAACCAGAGCAGATCGACTGTGCCCTGCCACTAAGTTTACTGATTAAGTAATATAATTTTTCGGCGTCCGATAACGATGGGTTATTGTGTATATTGTTTTGAAAACTACTGAAGAAGAAGGGCCACGTCTTAATATCACCATTAAATACCGGAATATCTATTGGCGGCAACCTAATCGAGTCGCTTGGACGTACCTGTTTTTCTAGCTTTGCTTCGTTTTGAGATAGGGATCTCGCAATTCTTTTCACGCGATACAACATATCTTCGAATGCCAGCAGCGGTTGGTAGTTCACTATGTATTTCGGGTCGATTTGTAATTCCAAATGATTAATTTGGTCTAATATTTTTTCGTAATCTATTCGTAAAGAATCTATCGTTTCGATTTCGGTCAAAAAAGTTTCCCGCACTGCTTCTATATGGATGTTCTTTATATAATCACTTATATTCTGCATACGCGAAAAGAGTATGTCCCTCTTAGCATAAAGCGTTTTAATTTTGATTTCACTTCCACTAACTGCCATTTTAAACTATTATAATAAAGTTATATCAATCACAATTAATCTCACAACGCACAAACAATAAAGGATGGACACTCGGTATGCCGTATTACGTAATTAAATCGAACACCTGCGCAGCGAGTCGAGGTGACGCGTCATTTGCTAGACTCAATAATTTTATCAAGATTGTGGGTAAGCGTATCAAACGGTTCCTATTACACTGTTTCAATTATTTAATAGGCTTTAAATTTAATCAAATACGAGCGCTATAAAACGAATAATTCTGTTTGCGAGTACCTAATCAAAATTTAAATTTAAACGAACACTATTTAAGTCTATTCTATAAATTGGAGTGCATTATCTAATTAATTAATTCAACAATTCGACCAAAATCCTGCTCGAAGTGACCATAAAATGGTGGAGCCACGTGTTTAAGGCTGCCGAAGTCTAGTTCCCCGGTCGAACCTTAAACCTATTACGCGAGATATTAACTAAAGCGGACTGTATATGCGGTTGCTTCTACGCTTACGTAAAAGCGACTACTATAGCATGCGGTATAATGCACTCGCTCTTCCCTAAAACTAAACTATTATTGTGCCAAATCGCTGAAAAGGAATCCTGCCTTATTAGGAGAACAACAAAATTGGAGCGGGTTAAACTATGTAAGGCAGGAGCTAATTAAAGGAATTGACTCACCGGGGTTTCTTCTATCCTGTTGAGCACTATAGCTGCAACTTCTGGAACTTCTTCTGGAACACTCCGGAGAGAGGCGATGCGCGACTATATCTCATACGATGTGAGGGAACTTCTTCTAGACAGACACTCTGGGGCCCCAGGGGTGCGTCGGGAGAGAAGCGTTGTGGTTTCAGCGACGACTGCGGTGGAAAGAGGACGCGCAACGGTCGCGCGTGCCTTATATGTCCTCGGCCTCGATGATTACGTGACATTCTAGAATCATCTTCTTGCCCCTCCCACCCCACCACCCCGATGTGTCGATAGGAGGGTACGAATGATATCGTTTATCGGAAAGGAACAAGCGACTTGACACTCCTACCGTCAAATATAATAATCCAATGGTTTTTTCCGCGCAACCATATATATATATGTGTATATATATTTTATGGATATTACACATATATATATATATATATGTGTGTAATATCCATACATTCATAATCCTTGTATATAGAATAAGGATGTATTAGTTACATGAATATTAAATAACCTGTAAATATTAACATTAAATAACCTGTCTTTAAGTATAATTTGAAGAATAAATAAAACAAATAATGACTTGCCTAATTCCGACGCAGAATTTTAATCAAGAAAAAGATAACGATCAACCATCGTCCGGAGAAAAATGATGACAATGGCCAACTAGGCGATTTCTTTTCAAAGTTATTAAGTATTGTACCTTAGAACAACAAACGAAAATAACGGTGGCGTAACAAAAATTATATCGGTGTCTAAAAATGTTTCTGTACTCTCTTCTGTAACAGAACGTATTTTCTTTGTAGTACTTATCAACGCTTCATTAAATAAATAGCACTTGAATTATTCAAAACATTACTATAATATCAAAGTAAGACTCCCTGTGTAAAAGCGAAATATGAAATATCTCGTTTACTATTTATTTCAAACGAATTCTAAAATAATAAAAAATTAATAAACAATGAAACATCTAAATGTACAGACATCGAACCGAAATCTCATTGAAATTAATCGCGTTTTTTTTAATTGAAATTATTTTAGACTCAGATGAAGTAACTGAGAATTAAGGTGACAAACGGGAACACCTGATGATAAATAGATACTGTGGCTCATGGACACCAATATAATATATTATCTTCGTTCCCAGTGAAAAAGGATTTGGGATTTAATTATTCAGTATAAAAAACAGCCTTAAGTTCTACGGCCGCCTTATCGTGCAGCAAAGCATTGAAATAAGTGCAAAGAAGTAATAAGTAATAAGGGAAATTAAACGTGATGCAATTTGAAAACTGAGTTTTATCCAAAGCATTTTGTTGATATTTCACACTAGACTTTTCCTGTTTGGGTTGACCGATTCATGTTGCAGCCGTAATACGTTTCAGCGTGTCTTTACCGCGTACAAAATATAAAATAATTTTATTTCCGTCACCTAAATGAATAATGATAAATCTACGAGAACCGTGTTCTTTTTTACTTATAAGACAGTGTTTGACTACAATCCCACCATGTGGGTGGTCATGCAACCCTAGATGATAAATAAGAAAACAGGACTGACAAGATTGGTTTTGATTAAAACCAAAGATTGGTTTTGGTTGAAACTAATCTTATCAGTCTCTCTTAGCTCTAGAGCTACGTTAGGGCACACTGAAATGATCGGGACTAGAATATTTCAGATTGAGTTCCAATAAAACCTCTTTTAGAATTTGAATACTGACATCTTAGAATCTTAATGACATTCAAGCAATTAAAAAAATGTTTAAAAACAAAAACTATGTTGGTTTAAAGTTGACACGTCGTTAACAGAAATGGAGCTCACGCGTGGAAATTTTCATCGCGCCTTAACTCAAGATAAATATCTCAGCGAACTGGTTTCGATTTATAATGTTGAAGTACCGAGTCTAACGACAATACACCACTGGTACGCCGAGCTCCGACGCTGTCTTGTGTCGCTCAGCACTGTTTCTTCTGCAGGTCGACTAAGAACAGCAGTCACGCCTGAAAACATCGCAGCTGTGCGAACTATTATATTAGATGACAGTCATGTGACATACGAGCAGATTTGGGCTGTTATCAGTATCGGAATGACTGCAACTCAGCCGATATTACATAATGAGCTGTGTGTAAGAAAGCTAGTTTCTCGCTGGGTTCCCCACAATTTGTCCGAAGAGCATAGGGCGGCTCGTGTAGATCGGTGCCGGAATACTCTGCAACGCTTCAACAGAGGGAAGTCAAATGCCGTTTATAATATCGTCTCAGGAGACGAGTCATGGATTTATTCATACGAACAACTGAAAGAAAACATCAGTCAGCAGTTTGGGTCTTCGAAGACGAGGTCAAAACAACGAAAGTGGTTCGCTCCCGCAGCGTGTCAAAGAAAATGGTCGCTACGTTTGTCTCGGAAAAGGGACATGTTGCTACAATTCCTTTACAAGAACGCAGAGCGGTTACCGCTGAGTGGTATATCACGTTCTGTTTACTAGAAATGATAGCCGAACTCCGAAAAAATAACCCGAAACGTCGCATCATCTTGCATCACGATAATGCGAGCGCCCATATGGCTCGGAAGACAAATGAAGACAAATGATTTTTTGAAGCAGGAAAACGTTGAGCTGATGAGCTATCTTCCATACAGTACTGACCTGAGCCCATACGATTTCTTCACATTCCCTAGAATGAAATATTTATTACGTGGTTAACGGTTTGAATATCCCGAAGCGCACAAATAAGCTATTTTGTCAACATCAACTTCAGACTGGAATTACTGTTTTAATGATTGGTTTGCACGAATGGAAAAGTGCATTAAGTTGAACGGAGAATACTTCGAAAAACAATAAAATACAATTTAGCTATACCGTGCACGTGGTATTTCTTATTCCCGATCAGTGTAAGCGGTACGCGAGCGACACAAGTTCTATCAACGCAAACAACAATAAAATTGTTGATAGCAATTGTAAGTGCTGATTCACCAAGTACCGGGGTGCAATTGTTTTGATATCACCCCCACCCCTCCTACCCTCTTCTCACTGGATATCGTGCTCAGAGATTTTTATCCCTTTCCGTCACCACAGAACTCTAAGTGGACGCAGTTTACTGTGGGCAATGTGGTTATATTCAATATTAAAACATTGAATGACAATATTGTATGCAACCTACCTCTAGTCAAGAATATAATTACAATGACTTGCATTTCTATACGAAATTGAAGTAGATCTACTTTAGTTGGGCTAACAAAAGGTATTAGGCAATATTTACACTACATATTTACTATATCATCCCGTTTGTTGGTCGGAGATCGTATCATCTTTAATGTCACTCAGCTTCTTATACCCCTATAAAAATGACGTTGGATATTAACATTGTACGGGAAATGAACCACTCTTTTTTAAGAAGGGTTTTTTTTTAAATTTGTCATAACATTTTTTTCTTTTCATTTTTATTTTCTTTGTTCGCTAGTTTAATGTTTTAGTTTTCTTCATATCTAAATATGAAAAAAACATAAATCATGAAACTAGTTGTGTTAAAAAGCTTCCAAAATACGTTGTTTTTAACTAGCATTAATAATAATAATCATCTTTATTCAGGCAATTTACTTGAAATTTATTCAAAATCAATTAATTAAAAATCGATCTCCACTCATTTAGAAATAAATAAATAAATTTCAATTCGAAGTAACAGTTTTAAAATAATAAATCCATCATTCAGTTTAAGTAGTCGAAATAAAATAAAATCACAATGAATAAATAACAGATTCACAAAATTTTGTCGGTCAGCAGACGATAAATTAAAACTTCTTCTGAGGCAACTGTCCTGCGATATGTCTGTCGCAGCAGTGCTGCATGATACAGTCTAACCTTACCGCGATCATCGCCAGGACAGTGTTGGAGCTGGCCCGCACTCTACGCACCAGTAACGCTTCCCGCTTACGCATGGTGGCATGAAAGCAATCGGTGCGCGCATCAGCGAATATACCAGGGGCACTACAAAATCGAGTCAGCCCCATCACATCCTTAAACACATAATTGTATTGAACGCGGAGGGCGTTGTTACTCTTCCTACCGTAATTATCCCATAAGCTGCACGTGTGGAGCGATGTACAGAACGCTCGAAAGAGCGTAACCTTAACCTCCTATGAGCGTGGTATGCTAACCTACGAGCGATCATGTTAGCTCTGATAGACACCCTCCCTCCGCGCCCTCCGCTCCAGATCCATATAAGCGTGGTCTTTCAGGTCGACGGTGATTAAATGGCTCAGTTATTTAAACTGTTCAACCCTCTCCAGGGGTAAAACATTTAATTTAATTTGAGGTATATTAGCAGGTAATTTCGCACCCGTGGCCTCAAATACCATGTATTGACTCTTCCTGACATTGTATAATAACCCGTGGCTACATGTATATTCCCCGCATATCCGTATCAGCTTCCTCACGCCGCAGACCGATGCATTCAGTAGCACCATGTCGTTACAGCCTATTAAAGTCCTTTGCTGAACATAGGCCTTCACCATAGATTACCTTATAGGGCATTTGTGCATCGGGGTTGGCAAGCATGGTTGGCAACCGTAGTTTTTATTTTAGCCGTTATTAAGAAGAAAGTAGTAGAAGTTATTAGTAATTTGCACGTATCCTGATTTGTTTCCCTCTATCTCCTCTTACGATACTCACGGTTATTTAGGATAGTAATAATAATATTATAATAATAATAATTAATTTAGTGAATTTAGCAATTCTATTACAATGGAGCTGGGGACGGATAAGTGTGCGGTCCTCCATGTTGAAAGGGGAAGGGTTGCTAACTCTGAGGGCATAGACTTATCTATGCCCGTCAACTTAAGGGCCCTTTCCGAGGCTGAAACATACCGATACCTGGGTATGTCACAGAACATCGGTATCGATGAGGCTGGTATGAAACAGTCAGTTTGCGACGTGTTTTATGCACGCTTGACCAAAGTGCTTAACAGCCTTTTGTCCGGTGTGAATAAGACACATGCATATAACAGTTGGGTCATGCCTGTCCTCATGTATACCTTTGGCATACTCGGGTGGAGTCAGACTGCACTTAACGCCCTGGATAGAAAAGTCCGCACTACAATGACGTCCCATAGGATGCATCATCCGAGATCGTCGGTAATGAGGCTGTACTTACCGCGAAAGCATGGTGGGCGTGGCTTCCTGAGCGCGCTCACCATGCATAATCGCGAAGTGTGCAGCCTCCGTCATTATTTCCTGGCGAGATCGGATGATCCATTCTATAATGACGTCATTTCTAGTGATAAAGGACGTACTCCTCTATCCTTAGCCAACGAGCAATGGCAAGACCCGGCAGTACAGAGCATTTCCGACCGGGAGACCGTATGGAAGGAGAAGGAGCTCCATGGGAGGTACTACAGGGCTCTACATGAGCCTCACGTAGATACAGCCGCCTACCTCAACTGGCTACGTTTCGGTGACCTCTTCGGGGAAACCGAGGGTTTTGTCTGTGCAATACAGGATCAGGTTATTAAGACCAACAACTATCGGAGATACATCCTAAAGGATGGCACTGTCGACGTCTTTCGAGCTTGTCGCCATCCCGGGGAGTCACTTAGGCATGTCATCTCCGGTTGTTCGGCGCTTTCTAACTCTGAGTACTTGCACAGGCACAACCTAGTAGCCAGAATACTACACCAGGAGCTCGCTCTGAAATACGGTCTCGTGGACCGAAAATTGCCGTATTACAAGTACTTGCCGGAAGTCGTGCTCGAAAATGACCGCACCAGGCTCTACTGGGACCGGGCCATCATCACAGACAGGACTATTCTTGCGAATAAGCCTGATATTGTGCTGATGGACCGGGCACAGTCAAGAATATTTTTGATCGACATTACCATTCCGTATGACGAGAACCTCGTGAAAGCCGAAACAGATAAACGAACAAAATATCTGGAGCTGGCTCACGAGGTGACCGACATGTGGGGTGGTATGCCAACCGAAATTATTCCTGTAGTCGTCTCTGCGAATGGGCTTATCCCAGTCAGCCTCTCGGGTCATCTGAGGCGACTGGGACTACGTGACGGACCGCTCCGGGCTCAAATGCAGAAGGCGGTGCTCCTCGATACCGCCCGCATCGTCTGCCGGTTTCTTTCCCTTTCCCCCTAACCCTCGGCCGTTTGGTCTCCCCTGCCGAGGGCTCCCATCTGGTTGGATCTTATTTATTTATGTAGTTTTTGTATTTATTTTATTTTATTGATATTTATGTACATTTATATTTTCATTTTAATGTATAATTATATATTTATAGAACCCAACCAGGTGAGAAAATTATATAGATACCCCATATAACTAAGAATAATAATTTTAGTATATATATATATATATATATATATATATAATATATATATATATATAGTCGATATTCTTTTACCGCCAGTACACGGTAAGGTTAATCTTTGTAAGTATGTAGAACATTTGAGAATGTTTTTGAAGCTATGGATTCCGGCAATGATTATGATTTGTAAGCTGGGTGAAGCGAACGCTTAGAGCAAGTGTATTGTATATGTATTAAATGTGTATGTGATATGAGGACTACTGATTTTACTGAATGCAAACGGTTCTATTGAAGAATTGAAAGAGGGGACTCAATTACAAACAAATTTATTTCATTATTTACAATGGCTAACTATGCGGCAAACATAAGTAAAGGAATATATAAATTGCACATCATTAACATAAGGTATATATAAATTGCACATGGCCAAACATCTAGACATGAATAAATTATTTGTAAGCCATACAAATTCTTGTTTTGAGCGTGAATCGAATTCTCGATCTGCAGTGCCGCGGTCATAGTCTCGTTAGTGTTCTCTACCGAGGTATTTTTTTTATTCGATCGACTCGACATCTGCTGATCTTGACGAGATTGGCATATTAAATTTATTTAGAAAAATAATTCAGAGTTGGACCGAATAATGATAATTATGATTATATTAAGACGTCGACAGAATCGAGTTCTGAATCAATCCAGTCTTAGCAGAACTCAAGGTGATTTTGTACTCCGAAATTGTAACTAGCGCACAACGAATGGCGTTTCAAATTGGAATTATAAGAACAGGAGCCTTTAGTTTTACGTCGCTAGATGGCGCTTGTAGTCGCAAGCTATTTTAATAAGTTTTTCCTATTTAGTATTAAAATATTCAAGAAGTGAATTCTTCAATTTATTAAAATTTATCTGCGGCATAAATATCTGATAACGCTTGACCGTAACTAGACCGTGTTTCTTGATTCGAATTAGTTCGCGAGCAAGCTTTTAGAAACAATTTCCAAAGTAAGTAAGCCTATCAGAAAAATCGACATTTTTCCATGAATACTCACATTTCATAATAGAATAGTTATGGATATTGGTAGTTCCTTTTTTTCGTTGGCTTCGTCAATTCGAAGACGATCGTCATCAATCTCATCATCATCGTCGTGATAATCTTTAAAAAAATAGACCACTTCTATGAATATATCCTGTAGCTTACTACCTCTTTTACGGGTAGATCTGGTGGAGAACCAGAGCGGAGGCCAAATGAGGCGCCCGAGATGGTTAAGTGGCAGGAACTACTTACTCTGGTCTCTTTGAGGAGAGGATAAACGACGATAGCGACGTATTCTCCACGGAGAACCGTAACCACCTTCTGTGGATCCATATTGGTTGGGAGAGGACAGATTCCGGTCGTAGACGACGTTACCAACGCAACCATCGCGGACTTGCCCTTACCGAGAAGCGGCGGTGTAGGAATATACCCCATATCATCCCGTGGGTGTCGTAAGAGGTGACAGTGGGAAACAAATCAGGAGATGGGCAGAAGTCTTTCTAGTAACGACTGAGTAAAAATAAAAAACTGTGGCTGCCAACCCACTTGCTAAGCGAGGCACCTATGTAAATGTCCCCTCTGTGAGGTAATTTATGAGGGAGTTCTACGTTCAGCAGTGGACTTTAATAGCATGTAAAGGTAACGGAATAACGAATGTTAACTGCAATGAATTGTTACTCAAAGGCAAATTTACAGTCAAAAATGCGCTATAATAAAGCTACGGTGTGTTAGCCTGGTAGCCAGGTGAAATATTGTGATTAAAGTTCGGCTCTTATATCTAAAAAAAAACAATACATATACTCTCACTTAAACAAAACACACACACACACACACACACACACAGACGCAGTATAAGTAGGTACCTACATGAACCCAATATTTTATCCATACATATAATAAATCTGTATAGATAAAATATTTAGTAATAAAAAGGAATAAGTTTACCCCGTTGTATTCCTCTTCTAAAGTGTGGAGGACTTTTACGGCTTGTTACCATATTTGCAGGATTGTTAGCTTTAAGATCATTAGATTAAAAAGCAGCACAAAAGAATCTTCAGGAATCTGAAAGACACAACAGAATGATGGAAGCCGTTGCTCTAGGAAAAGGATTATACATCAAACCTCATAAACAAGGCGCAGGTTTATATCTTAACCCCTCAAAAACTAATTAGACGGCTACCCAGACGGGCGCTCACTAATCTAGACATATTAGAACATTCAGGTGACATTCCATACTTTCGTGTCGTTTTCATGAGAAATGAATTACCTTTGAAACCGAGAAATATAGAATGTGATAGCTACAAAAATCCTGGAACGCATTAGGTAGCCTTTGTAAAGCACAATAAATACCTAAAATAATATATGCACTTAATTACTTAACTTACCTATCAACTATAATTATGCGCGACATCAAGCGTTTGATGCTACAAACTGTGGACATCTTTGTCTTAATTTTTTAAGGAATTAAGTACTGAAAAAATGCATTTATATAGTGTATGAAATAAATAAATGTATCAGTATAAAAATGTCTTTTACTGTATCTATAACTAGGACAGAAATGTATTCAAGCCCAGGGAACTAAGTAAAAGGTACTGAATTTATACGTGGTAGAGCCATGCTGCAGTTATATTGTAAGTATAGTTGTAGCACGAATGGGTCGGTTCGACCGGGGAAGGACCACACTCTCACAGAATACCAGCGTGAAATAGAAGCTTAATGCTGCTATGTTTTGTACGGTGAGTTTAGAAAACTGGAGGCCCTTTTTACTGGAAACGAGGCATTCCATCATAGTCCTCACGGGTGACAACACATATGCATTTTGATTCGTAATGGAGGATAGATGCAGATGTCTATGGGCCACAGCAATCACTTACCATCACGTGGACTGTGTGCTCGTTTGTCACCCTATCCTTTAAAAAAAGCCAAATTAATGGTTTTTAGAATTTTTGTCTATCTGTCTGTCCGTAGGTCTGTGTATTCACTATTCACACAAAAATAACTGGACAGATTTCCATGAAATTTTCTATGTAGGTAGTTAGTCACCCAGGGCAACTTATAGGCTAATTTTAAATTACGTAACTTCAAAAAAGAAGGTTAAGTATTGAAAGGGAACCGAAGAAGGTCGATTGATCCGGCTGGTTCAGCAGCGGATTTTCCAACCTCCTATGACATCTACGTTGGGTTCGGGAACAACATATGTGAACCCCGCAACGGAGTAACACACAAGGGCGTCATCCTCTTCCTTTTCTTCAAGTAGGTTCAGGCGGGGATTACGGGTCTTCCGAAGTCGTCCCAGTCCCAACGCCTTAATTCTTCAATATGTGCCGCAATAGCGACACAGTGGACTGTATTTTACTTTTCAAAGGATTCCTTGGGAATAAAACAGTAATTATCTTCAAACCGTTCCGTGAGAGAGCAATTACTTTCCCTATCACTTTCCTATGCACTTTTTCTTTCTTGATTATTATATATTCTGCTGGTCCTGAACTGTCCTGAACGAATTGTAACGTTGTTCGTCGTCTTCATGTACCTAGGTACATGCAGGTATCGGGCCTCGGGGTATACCCCATTGCCCGGATAATCCTCATGCCCCATAACTATGGGGTAGTCATTTTTAGCCTATTCTTGGCGTGGATGGTGCTACGTTTTATAACGTAGCCGGATAAGAATTTTTTCCCGTAGTTCACCGACTACGGGAAAGGGAGGTTATCGATGGAGGTTATCTAAGTAGGTATAAGTTGGCCTTTCAGCGGCATTGGGGGTTGTTACTCGACTCTCTAATCGATATAGAGAGGAGTTCTCTTGGAAGAGGTCGCCCGTCCGGGGCCCGAGTGTGCAACGGTGCAAGGCCGTTGAGATGGTCGTGTGGCCCGTTATCGGCATGGTCGAACATGCCGCGCGCTAGCCGGACCACGAAGTCGGTGATGGTCTCGACTTTCAGATCGGCCGCTATGACGTAATTCCGGACGTAACGACCTGCTCCGACAATCGTCCTTAATGACAGGTTCTGATGAGCCTGCAGTCACCGCGGGCAGAGGGTCGCTCAGAAGCGCGTACCAGGCCGGAGTAGCGTAGGTGGTAATGGTCCGGATATACATCTTGTATATCCGGAGCTTGGTTTTTATCGGCAGCTTGGATGCCAGGACCGGACGAAGCATCGCCCGCGCACATCTGGCTTTGCGGACGACGAACTCGACGTGCGTAGTCATGCGCAGCGCCCGGTCGATCCGGCACCCGAGGTATGTCACAGCCTTCTCGTACGCGATCTTATGGCCGTCGAGAGTTAGCGGAAGTGGTAAATTTCTGACACGACGAGTGAGCAGAGCGGTCGTCTTACCAACGTTGACTACCATCCTCAACTCGTTCAGCCATGGTGGCAACAGTTGCAGCAGACAGTGGTAGAGCCATGCGGCAGCTTTGCTGTTGCACGTATGGGCCGGCTCAAACCGGGGTGGTACCACGACCTCACAGAATACCGGCGTGAAGTGGAAGTTCTGCTTCCGCGTTTCGTCTGGTGAGTGCAGGTGGCCGGAGGCCCAAATCCCCCCCCCCCATCAACATGGTAGCGGAATTAAATAAAGATAGACTACCCCAGGAGGGTACCAGCACCCCTGGAGAATCCCTCGCTGAGCATCCACGACCATGTTTCTCCACTTCTGAGCGTGGGTGCTCAGGCTGCCCCGCGTATTCTGGGGGGGGCGAAATTCCGCTCAAGACTAAAACTGCTCGGGGCAAACGGAGCAACAAGACCAAGGCGACCCCTGCCACGCTGTCCGTGAATTTCTGCAATATCAGGGGACTTCACTCCAACCTAAACGCCGTCCACTACCATCTCGAGACGGCGAGGCCGGCTCTGCTCTTTCTGACCGAGACGCAGGTGTCCTCTCCGGCTGATGTTTCGTATCTCTCCTACCCGGGGTACAAACTGGAACACTCCTTTGTGCCTCGGGCTGGAGTTTGCGTTTACGTCAGAGAGGACATCTGTTCTCGACGCCTCGGCAGACTTGAAGGTTCGGACCTGTCCATCCTTTGGCTACGCGTAGACAGCGACGACCATCCGCGCGTCTACGGGTGCCTCTATAGGTCCCACAGCGGTAATGCCGAAACAGACCGACTCTTCGACCACGTCCAAATGGCTGCAGATTCGTTGCTACAGCAGATCCCCTCCGCAGAGATCGTGATCCTCGGCGACTTTAACGCCCATCACGCCGAATGGCTCAGTTCACGTTTAACCGATCATGCGGGGAGATCTGTTCATGATTTTGCCTTGGCATATGGTCTGACACAACTGGTTACTTCGCCTACGCGGATTCCAGATGTGGAGGATCATGCACCTTCCCTGTTGGACCTTCTGCTGACCTCTCACCCGGACGGATATCAGATTTCCGTCGACGCCCCTTTAGGCTCCTCGGACCATTGTCTGATCCGGAGTGTTGTGCCACTCACGCTGAAATCGCGGTTGCATTCTGCAGGCTGCCGCCGTGTTTGGCACTATAGGTCAGCCGATTGGGATGGGATGCGGTCTTTCTTTGCATCCTACCCTTGGGGGCGGGTTTGCTTCTCGCCGGATGATCCTAACGTTGTTGCGGATTCTGTTACTGATGTGGTACTTCAGGGTATGGAACTTTTTATTCCTTCCTCTGTGGTGCCCATTGGAGGCAAATCTCAGCCATGGTTTGGTCGCTCCTGTAAAATAGCATCATGCTATAAGCAGGAGTGCTACCAAGCCTGGGTTGATGCATCAGCGTCCCGGGATGTAAACACCAGCGCTCTAAAAAAGAAGTATAATTCCGCCTCTAGGTCCTTCAAAAGAGTCATTGCCAAGGCAAAGTCAGAGCACATAGGCAGAATTGGCGAGAAACTAGTTCGCCTTCCTTCTGGAACCCGTGCATTCTGGTCTCTCGCCAAGGCTGTCCAGGGGAATTTCTGTCAGCAATCTCTTCCATCTCTGCACAGGGAGGACGACTCACTGGCCCATACTGCAAAGGAGAAAGCCGATCTTCTAGGCTCCTTCTTTGCGTCTAACTCGACTCTCGATGACGGGGGGAGTACGCCGCCGACCATCCCGCGGTGTGAGTGCTCCATGCCGGAAGTGCAGTTCACACAGCGCTCGGTTCGCAAAGCACTCCTCTCCCTGGACATCCACAAGTCGAGTGGGCCTGACGGAATCCCCCCAATTGTGCTGAGGACGTGTGCTCCAGAGTTGGCACCGGTTTTAACGCGTCTTTTCCGGTACTCCTACTCCCTAGGCGTAGTCCCAAAATCGTGGAAGACGGCTTTCGTCCACCCGATCCCTAAAAAAGGCGACCGCTCAGACCCGTCCAACTACCGGCCAATCGCCATCACCTCCTTGTTCTCCAAAACAATGGAGTCCATTGTAAACTGCCAGCTCATGAGGTACCTTGAGGATCACCAGCTGATTAGTGACCGCCAATACGGTTTTCGCCGTGGTCGGTCAGCTGGTGATCTTCTGGTCTACCTCACTCACAGATGGGCGGAGGCAGTAGAGTTCAAGGGGGAGGCATTGGCCGTTAGTTTGGACATTGCGAAGGCCTTCGATCGGGTTTGGCACAAAGCGCTTCTTTCGAAGCTCCCTTCCTATGGGCTTCCCGAGAAATTGTGCAATTGGATCACCAGCTTTCTTGCAGATCGGAGCATCAAGGTCGTTGTAGACGGTGCAAGCTCCGATTGCAAGCCTATTAATGCTGGTGTTCCACAGGGCTGCGTGCTATCGCCAACGCTGTTTCTTCTGCATATCAATGATATGTTGCATACCCGTAACATTCATTGCTATGCAGATGACAGCACTGGTGATGCTCTTTACACCGGCCGAGCCAATATTTCTCGGGAAAACGTCTCCGAGTGCCGGGACAAACTTGTGTCTGAAGTCGAGTCTTTGCTGAACAGAGTCTCGGATTGGGGACGACTTAATCTAGTCCAGTTTAACCCCCAGAAGACACAAGTTTGCGCGTTAACCGCTAAAAAGAACCCCTTTGTCGTATCCCCTCAGTTTCAAGGCACTCCCCTTGTTGCCTCAGCCAGTATCGGAATCCTCGGCGTCGACATATCGAGTGACGTGCAGTTTCGTGGTCACTTGGAAGGGAAGGCCAAATTGGCCTCTAAAAAGCTTGGCGTGCTCAGCAGAGCGGGACAGTATTTCATGCCGGCACACCGCCTGCAACTTTACAAGGCGCAGGTTCGGCCGCACATGGAATACTGTTCCCATCTCTGGGCTGGGGCTCCCCAGTACCAGCTCCTTCCACTTGACCGCATCCAGCGCAGAGCGGCTCGAATCGTCGACGACGGAGTGCTTTCCGATCGGCTCGATTCACTGGCGTTGCGAAGAGATGTTGCATCTCTTTGCGTATTTTATCGCATCTATCACGGGGAGTGCTCTGAGGAATTGTTCGGATTAATCCCAGCCGCCAAATTTCGTGAACGCACGACACGGCAAACGTCCCGATACCATCCACACCATCTGGATGCTTGGCGGTCCACCACTGTACGTTTCACAAGGAGTTTTCTTCCACGTACAACCTCTCTGTGGAATAGTTTATCATCGGCGATTTTTCCGGACCGATACGACCTGGGGACCTTCAAGAAAAGAGCTTACTCCTTTCTAAAGGGCCGGCAACGCACCCGCAATTCTCCTGGTGTTGCGGTTGATCATGGGCGGCGGTAGTCACTTAACATCAGGTGAGCCGCATGCTCGTTTGCCCCCTCTTCTATAAAAAAAAAAAAAAAAAAAAAAAAAGACGCTGCATTTTGGCAATGGCTATATGGGCTCTTCTGGACGAGGTGAAATAGGCGCTATCGTCCGCATATAGTGCCAGCTCAACATCGTCCTCCCATTCTTGCAGCCTGCCTGCCAATGTTGGTATGTCGTTCGTGTATACCGCGTACAGGACTGGATACAGACAGCTGCCCTGTGGGACGCCGGCACTGATGGTTCTTGTTGCGGTCTCGGCGTCCTCTACGCAGACGTAGAACTTCCTGTCTTCCAGGAAAGACGCCATTAACCGTAACATAGCAGGGGGGACACTGGTCTGCTCGTGTAGTTTATATAGTAATCCTGAGTGCCACACCCGGTCGAACGCCTTCTCGATATCGAGAAAGACGCCCAACGATATGCGGCCACGATTGTACTCTGCCGCAAGCAGGTGCAGCACTCTAGTCAACTGTGTGACTGTAGAGTGAACCTTCCTGAATCCGTGCTGCTCCGCCCGAAGTTGGATGCACGGACGGAGACGTCTCAGCAGCAATCTTTCAAACAGTTTAGCTATGTGCGGTAATAGCGTAATCGGCCTGTAGCTGGCAGCTCTACGCCTGTCCTTCCCGGGTTTCGGCAAGACGATAATTTTGCCTTTCTTCAATTCCTCCGGGAAGTAGGATGTCCGCAGTATCCCATTGTAGACTCGACCAATCTCTACTAGGACTTTATAGGGCAGCTGTCGGAGTGCAACGTTGGTAATCCCATCGTGTCCGGGCGCCTTCCTCGGTTGCAGGCGGGTTACTGTCCTCCGCAGTTCGGCATGGGAAATGAACCACTCTCCTGCAAGAGGCGGCGTAGGTGACGACAGGAACTCCTGTACGCGACTCTCCTTTATGGCATGGAGCTCCATGAACTCCGCACTTCAGGATTCGGCATAAATTGCTCCTCGAAGTGCTCTCCTAGGATATCCGCTCTGCCCTTGGCATCATAGCAGCGTTCGCCCGCACTGTTGGTCAGCGGGAAAACGGGAGGTCTGGTTTTGGTTAACTGCCGGTTCAGTTTGTAGAGCGACGCATTTTGCTCTTCCGCCTTCCATATGCGCCACTCTCAGGCCTCTCCTCTGTAGGCCTGGACTGCAACCGACAGTTCCTCCGATAAGGTGTTTAGCTGTGTTTTCAGTCTTGGGCAGCGAGTACGCGCCCAGAGCTTCCTTAGCGCTCTTTTGCGCCTGATCTGTACGCTTATCTCTCGCGGCAGATTCTGTAATCTTTTTAATTCTGTAATCGGAACGATCGTAGAGGCCACGTGGAGGGCCTCCTGGATGTTTCTGGTAATTCTAGTAGCAGCGGCCTCTACGTCGCCCGCTGTACTTATAAGTTGGTGGACTGGAGGTCTCGCCTGCAGATGTTGTGAGTAGAGCCTCCAGTCGATGCGTGTCTTAAATGCTCTGGGCGGCGTAGTCACCGCCTTAGTGCCAAGGGTTATCAGAATCGGTAGGTGCTGTGAGCTCAGGTCATATAGCACCTCTACCACTACTGGGTAGTTGACGTTACTGGAGAGCACGATGTCTAATACATCCGGATGTTGCCTCAGGTCTGTCGGAACGTTGGTTGGTTCTTCGGGACCTAAAACGTCATAGTTGTTTTTCTCAGCGTCTTCGTATAGTGCATGACCCGGCGGGGTGATCACCCTGGACCCCCACGCTGGGTATTTGGCGTTTAGGTCTCCGGCGATTATAGTGGGTGTATCGCCTTCCATCACAGTCCGGATGTCTGAGGAGCAGAATGGAGTCCCTGGCGGGCGGTATGCTGCGTAGATCCTTAGTTCCTCGCCCGCCGCCTCCATTCTTATGCTGATAGAGCGCATTTAACAGGCCTGTTGGTCTAGTGGTTAGTGACCCTGACTGCTATACCGGAGGTCGTGGGTTCGATTCCCACCCAGGACAAATGTTTGTGTGATGAGCACGATCATTTGTTCTGTGTTTGGGTGTAATTTATCTATAATACATATTTATGTATTTAGAAATATATAAGTATGTTTATCAGTTGTCTAGTACCCATAACACAAGCTCTGCTTAGCTTGGGACTAGATTGCGTTGTGTGATAGTTGTGGAATATTAAAAAAAATTATTAAAAAAAATAGTCTGGTAAGGTGGTAGTTCCAGCTCTTGGTGGACGGTGTCCCTCCTCACTAGAACCGCCGTCCCTCTGTAGGCGGCCCCTTGAGGGGTGACCTCGTCCCTTCTCTATAGGTGGTAATTTGGTAGCTTAATATGCGTCTTAGGATTTAATTTTGTCTCTCCCAGCAATATGATGTGCAAGTCCTGTTGCTGGGCGACTGTGCGGAGTTCATGCAGCTTCTGCTGTATTCCGCCCGGGTTCCAATAAAGGAGGCGCAGATTACTCTCCTCAGTAATGCCGGGTTAATAGGTTTGCCAGTGCCTTCATGATCGCCGTAACTGGATCTGTCCCGGCTCTGATGTCAGCCAGGACTTGTGTGCCGACCTCGATGGCAATACCAACTAAACGTTGTATTGCGTCTGCTGTCTCGAGGCCGGTGGTAGGTGTTCTCCTGTATGAAGGCGTTGGCAATTTTCTCGGGTGTGGATGTTCCTGGTCCTGCCCTCTTGGCTTATAGGTAGAGCGCGCTCTAGCTGTAGAGCGGGCTCTACGTTCGGGTAGAGCCCTTTCTGGCACTCTATCTACGCTCTTGCTCGCCTCCCGAGTAATCTGCGCCTGTGAGGCTACTGGTCCTAATGGTGTCGGGGTAGAGGTGACAGCCTGAGGAGGCTGCGACTTCTTCCTGCTCCTCTCCCGCCTCCTCTTCTTGGAGGGTTGCTGTTCTGTGGCAGGGTTGGCGGGGGGCTGTAGAGTCGCCCCGGTGGTTGCCCTTGTGTGTTCCACCGTTTCATTAGGTGTTACGGGTGGAGGGGCTGGTTGCCTGCCCTTCCCTGGGATGGTAACCCATCCATCTTGCTGGATGGTGACAGCTTTTGGGCGACTCTGGGGGATCTTTTTAGGGTCCTCCAGGAGTAGCCCCGGCAAAGTAATCCCCTGCCTCCTAGCAGTCCTCCTCAGGACTGGGCAGCGGCGGTCGTTTGCCGTGTGGTTTTTGCCACAATTGGCACACTTGGGTTCTTCTTCCCTACCCCGAGGGCAAAGGCTCGCAATGTGCTCCCCGGCACAGCGCACACACCTCACTGGCCTGAAGCAGTTGGCTGAGGCGTGCCCGAAGGCCTGGCATTGGTGGCATTGAGCCGGTCCTGCTTTTCTCTGCCAGGCCTCGATGACGACCCCTCTCATAAAGAGGAGTTCGTCGACATTGTATAAATCCTGGAGCTACTCCAGGCTCAAGTGGTCGAGTTGGGCAAAGTAAATGCAGCCAGGTCTGCCCCTACGTGGTGGGATTGCCTTTTGCCCTTATGTAAGAACGAATTGTAAGAAAACTCGTTTGCTGAGCTACCACAAAACTATACGCGAAATAGAGCCGCGCCCTCTGTGCGATTACGCTACTTAATTACATCAATTTGTACTATCACTCTCTCACGGTTTGCCCAATATCTTTATTTGTATAAGACATCATTTATACATTTTACTTATAAAGATAACACAAAAAAAATATCTATACTATGATATACATTACATTTTATATCACAAAATACCTTTTATTTATTCAACAAAATATGTCCATTTTACAACATATGCATCAAGTTAGAATTCTTAAATATCTAACATATAAGGTTGAAACAATGTTCTTCACTTGAAAATATAAATATCTTAACTAATACAATAGTTTAATTTACATTTTTCCTATACATTTTACCATTCAAACACTTTTAAATTTCTTACACAAAACTATCAATATTTCACTGATCCAAAGGAATTTTCACATAAAAATAACACAGAAATCACCTATTTTGCTCATACAGTCAATCTGAAATACTTTACAAGTCAATTTTACATAAATTGCTGAAATTTGCAAATATTATATTTCTACTTATTTTGACCTCCTAAGTTAACGCGCGGCTATGAACTCACGCTATTTGAACAACTAATTCTCACACGACTTTGAATTGTCGGCAAAAATGGCAAAATTAGCGCACACGACTATTAACCAATACTAGGTGAACAACTGATTCTTCACGACTCTCAAAGGTCGGAAATTATTTCTAACTAGAATCTTATCAGTTATCATGTCTCTTATCAGATAACGTAGACAAAATATTTCATGAATCAATACATTGAAAATAAACATTTTGTTTTCATACAAAACGTATCAAACTCATATAAGATAATACTTATGCAATTAATTTTCATTAATTCTATTTATTCACAAAGTGATCATTTCGACCGGTGAACAAATCCTGGTCTCTAACTTTATTTTAATATTCCTTTAAATTAACATTATTGGAAAGGTGATTTCAACCGGGGAACTGAACCCGAAAACATAATTTATATCTTAAAAATTCCCTATATGAATTTATTAAGAAAATATTACTAAGAAAACGACAAACTAGTCCGGCCTGGGAATCGAACCCAAGACCTTCAAATCATTAATTCGATATTTCTTTAAGATTCAACTAAGTGTTTTCTTATTAGAATATTATTGCTCGATAATTTGTTTTTAAAAGCTGTTCGTAATCGGTTAACTAATAAATTGAAATATTCTTATAGACGCATCGCCGACAAGTATTTTCCTTCCTTTAGATGTTAATTTAAAAGTTAATTCATTTTTATTATATGATTCAATTAGTTAGAAGTATATACTACACATACATACAGGATGACGGGAGTTTTTTTTAGAAAAATACCTTATTTATAAATAGAGATTCAAATTAATTTCAACCATTGTTTAATAATTTGAAGCTATGGCGACGATCTAAATTTTAGTTTTCAAATCAGCGCCTTCTATTATCAAATAGAATAAGTACATTTTGATTTCATAGTAAGTAAGTATGAAATAGCAAACAGTAAGTAGGTATAAAATAGCAAACACAAAATATTAATGCAATTATGAAAAACTTATTTATTCACGTGTTCCTATAACAAATTATTTCTATGCCAAATATCTCCTCTACCTCCGGAGGATCTAAATACCTCCATCCATCTAAATACATCTAAATGTAAATACCATATAAACAATGAATATCATCCCACTTAAAACTCGAAATGATATTTAGGATCATCAATACTAAGATATTAAGCGAAATACTTTTCGACTCTATATCGCTTACTTGTCGAATGCATGATAAATCGTACCGCGATATAAACTCGCATCGCTTCCATGTAACACGTCATGTCAAATGTTCATACGTTTGTTTACCTTATCCATCGCTAAATTGTTCGCGCTTATGTGATTGATTGCAGAGCATATGTGAATGTTTTGAAAGGTATGGATTCTTGCTAGGGTTATGATTTGTAAGCTGAGTTTCTAAGCAAATTCATTCTTCGGTAATGTCACCATTATAATTATTACTATTATTACAGTTAATTTTATATTCGCAGATAAGACCTTTGCTTAGGTCTTATCTCCGCTATTACTTTCAAAGATATAGTAATTTCGGTTATAACATGGTTGAATTGCCTGTGAAGTGGCGGTGTAAGAATACCCACTACCTCATATCGTCTCGCGGGTGTCAAGAGAGGCGAAAGATGGAAACTGCAAAAACCAGCTAACTCGCCTGCCAATCGTAGTGTTGCGCGGCTAAGTTGACATCTCATCTGATGGCACTAGCGCCATCTAGTGTCGGGTAACAGAGCTAGAAGAGAGCTTTCCAGAAAATGACATGACAAATTTTTAACCGACAGCGACATCTAGTATCAAATTGAAGAACTAAACTTTCTAGAAGCTCTACACTCAAACTTTCTGCGCTTGGTCGGTTGGCGCGCGTACTTACTCGAATATTCTGAAATATTCTGGATGTTTTCGTGAAAGAGCCCTATATAAAGGCGCTGCAATACGCGATCGAGGAAGTATTGAATTTGGCGAGACAAGCGAAGCTTCGGAGCGGAATAAAGTGAATCAGTGTGATTAATTATTGGTGTTTTAAGTTTTAATTTGTGTAAAGAAAATTAAAGTGTTAATTTAGGTAATTCTATCGGCAATTTTTATTGTCACGAACCTCAAGCTCAAGGTGTCAGAAGTGGGATAAAATCATGCCGATTTTACATAAGGAGGAAACGGAGGGTGTCCGTACCCGAATTCAACGCCAGCAGGAGACGAACCAAAGAAGATTTGGTGGTGCAACGCCGCAGACGTCGGAGGGCCAGCCACCGGCTGCGGGCCCGTTGGTAGCTCCTAAATCTGCAGCACCTGACTTAGGTGCTCTGATGGTGATGCTGCAGGAGCAGGCTTGCCGACAGGAGGAGCAGGCCCGTTGGTTGAAAGAGCAGCGGGAGGAACAGGCTCGCCGACAGGAGGAACAGGCTCGCCGACAGGAGGAACAGGTTCGTCGGCTGGAAGAGCAGCTGCGGGGCGGACAGGATGAACAGGCCCGCCAACAAGAGAAACAGGCCCGCCGACAGGAGGAACAGTCCCTTCGGTTGGAAGATCAGCAGGCGGAACAGGCTCGTCGGTCGGAAGAGCAGATGCTCCTCATGAAGGACCTTCATGCTACCCTTGGGAAAGAGATAAGGGAGGTGAAGGATAGGGTTGCTCAACATGACAATCGCCTTTCGGAAGGTTAAACCCAAATCAAGGAAGCTAAAACCCAAATAGACCAAGTGAACAATCGGGTTGATGACGTGGTGGCTAACGTGAAGAAAACGCCAGACGACCTCAAACTGGGTGATGGAACTACAGCTCCCGTAGTAGCTACTACACCTTCGCTACGTGGGTTCAAAGTGCCACCGTTCGTCGGGACTTCTTCCTGGTCAGCCTACAAAATCCAGTTCGAGGCTTATATGAAGGCGAACGGCTGGAATAAAAGTCAGGCCATGACTGCTCTCACACTAGGCCTGCGCGACCAGGCCTTAACAGTTCTGGAAGCTCTCGGGGAGGAAGTGACTTATGAGCAACTCCTTGAGGCATTGGAGGCGAGATATGGCGACGCTCACCTGGAACACGTCTTTCGTGCGCAGCTTAAAAATCACGTGCAGCGCATCAACGAAAACCTGCAGCTGTGGGCTCTAGAGGTGGAGAAGCTGGTGCGAAAAGCATACCGGTCTGTACCTGCGCTTATTGAAGGGAACCTGGTGCAGACATTCACCGACGGCATCCGCGACCTGGAAGTCAGAGCTGCTGTGAGGCTCGGGCACCACGAGACGCTTAAGGACGCCTTGGCCCATGCACTGGAGGTAGAAGCCGTGCGGCAGGATCATCGTTCCCATCGCGTCAGGGAGGTTGCAGCAGCTACAGTTCGCGACCGCAACAAAGGATACAGCCCTAGGTGCTATGGCTGTGGGGAAAAAGGCCATCTTCGATCCAGCTGCCCTAAGCGAACCGTGGAAAGGAGAGTTTATCGATCTCGAGAGGGTAGTGCAGCTAACGGCACCGCCTGGCGGTGGCAGCAACGTCATTCCCCTCATTCTAGGGAGGTTGCAGCAGTTCGCGACCACAATAAAGGATACAGCCCTAGGTGCTATGGCTGTGGGGAAAGGGGCCATCTTCAATCCAGCTGCCCTAAGCGAACCCTAGAAAGGGAAGGTGAACGATCTCAGAAGAGAACAGCGGCTAACATCACCGCCCAGCAGCAGCCGGGATACGACTTTACTATCAGACATCGCAGAGGGAAATCTCATGGCAACGCAGATGCATTGTCAAGAAGACCTTGTCCAGAAGATCGGAAACATTGTACTAGGCAAGAGAGTAAGTGGTATCCGTGAGGATGCTCAGGACAGACCACCTCAGCAACGAGTGGAAGGACAGCCTACGACATGCACAGCAGGAAGATCCGGACATCAAGCCGATTCTGGAATGGATGAAGGCCCGTGCTACCAAGCCTAAGTGGAGGGACGTCTCAGCGATGAGTTCAACCACGAAAAGCTATTGGGCCCAATGGGACAGCTTGCTGATTCAGGATGGAGTCCTGTGCCGTAAATGGAACAATTGTCGAGGAGACAGATGTCGTTTGCAAATGGTTGTCCCTAAAGCTAAAGTGTCGAATGTTCTACAGCTGTGCCATAATGGTCGTTCAAGAGTCCATCTGGGGGTTAAACGAACTCTGCTGAAGGTCCGAGAACAGTTTTACTGGGTCCATTATCGTGACGATGTCGAGGCTTGGTGTCGTACATGTACAAGTTGTGCGGCAGTGAGGGGACCTCATACATGTAGTAGAGGAGTACCGAAATTGTACAATGTTGGTGCACCAAGGGATGGGACAGCCCTTGACATTGCGGAGCCGTTACAGAAAGGCGCAAGAGGGACTCCTAAGATCGTCCATGTGGATCGCCTGGCGCGTTATTATGGGGCCGATACTGCTCGGGACGAGCATGTCTTAGGAGGGGGCAGTGTTGCGCGGCTAAGTTGACATCTCATCTCATGGCACTAGCGCCATCTAGTGTCGGGTAACAGAGCGAGAAGAGAGCTTTCCAGAAAATGACATGACAAATTTTTTTAACCGACAGCGACATCTAGTATCAAATTGAAGAACTAAACTTTCTAGAAGCTCTACACTCGAACTTTCTGCGCTTGGTCGGTTGGCGCGCGTATTTACTCGAATATTCTGGAATATTCTGGATAATTTCGTGGAAGAGCCCTATATAAAGGCGCTGCAATACGCGATCGAGGAAGTATTGAATTTGGTGAGACAAGCGAAGCTTCGGAGCGGAATAAAGTGAATCATAATAAAGTGAAAAAGAAATGATTAATTATTGGTGTTTTAAGTTTTAATTTGTGTTAAGAAAATTAAAGTGTTAATTTAGGTAATTCTATCGGCAATTTTTATTGTCACGAACCTCAAGCTCGTAACAGTAGCAACTATGGCAAAATCCTTTCACCCAATCAATGGGGTGGGATGGGGGTTCTTATATTCAGTAGTAGACTTGTAGACCTTTATAGGCTGCAATGGATGAATGGAAGGATGCATGGTGAAAAATACGCTCCTTTATATATACTGACTGGCTGTGTGCTCTTTGGTCTCTCACATCAATTAGTTACACTAAAATAAAATTTAAGTGTTTATAATACACTTTTATTAAATTTTTTTAAAGAATAGGGTGACAAACGAGCACGCAGTCCACCTGATGGTAAGTGGTTCCTGTGACCCATAGACATCTACATCTATCCTCGATTACGAATGAAAATGCAGATGCGTTGTCACCCGTGAGGACCAAGACGGAATGCCTCGTTTCTAGTAAAAAAGGTCGCCGGTTCTCTACACTCACCATACAAAACACAGCAGCATTAAGCTACTATTTTACGCTGGTATTCTGTGAGAAGAACGCTTGTAACTTGTAAAATGCCGAAATTTCTTGTCTTAAGTTGCTTGAAAACTGTTTTTTATTATTAATATTTATTGTTAATAAATAATAAAACTTCTTATTTATTTATTCGTCTATACAAATAACTAAAATTGAAGTTTTGGCAGTCAGCCACCGCAGTCTACATCACCTAAGGATGCTTCGTGTAGAGGCGAAACACGTGTCGTGTTATCGTCGATGATGTGCCTTTAATAGTGTAGTGGTGCTGGGAATAGTGGTGACAGGATTAGTGCACGCAATTGAGGGAGGGCGGGAGGTGCTCTTCAAACTAGGTAAGACACACATCATTTTATTTTATTGAGTGGATGTGTGCAAAGTAATTCTTACCAACTTTAATATAATGGATTTCCGTAAAATAACGCCTGATTCTATTAATTATCTTAAATTGAAGTATCAGTCTGTAATATCAAAATAACTTCGTTTTCAAGTTCAAGAGGTTACTAGCTATCTATTAAGACATAAAAAAACATTTTTAAAATATTTGTCTGTCTGTCCGAGATAATCTTCAGAACTGATCCGACTGTGATAAAACTTCATGGACAGATACAGTTCAATACCAGGTGTGATCTAGGCTTCTAACAAGAAAACTTTTAGTGGTAAAGGATAAAAATTAATTGTGGAATAACGACATCTTCGATTTTTTTTTTTTGATTTTTCAATATCTCACATTTCAGTTCTACGCAGTCGAAGTCGCGGATAAAAGCTAGAGTGAAACAAAATCACTTAAAATTACAATCTTGTATCTCATAAAAATCTTTTCAATAAAGTTCTATTAGGAACAGAACAATCTAAGAGCAAATGAATCCTCCGTTCCGCGGCAATCAGCGACAAGAAGTGTTCGGATTTTATTTCCTTTCAGTTGCCTTGTTTTATTATTCCATTGCCAGCTTTTTAATGTCATTAAGATCTAGATGGAGAATTCGAAGTTTTATATTTTTAAAGGCTTTTTTTTCTCCTGAATAATGATGTAGGTAAAATCAAATAAAGCTATTATTTTTTATGTTTGTAAGAAATAAATTGTTATTGACTTGGTTTACAACTTCTGGTCACAGGTACTTGCGAACGTCAGGCGTCTCACCCCTTTGAATCCGGTCCTGATCTGATATGATGACACCTTTTACATAAGTCGCGCCAATATTTCTCAGGAAAACGTCATCGAATGTCAGAACAAACTTGTGATGCGACCAAATCTAGTGCAGTTTAACCCTCAGGCGACACAGGTTTGTGTGTTGTCCTCATAAACAATCCTTTATTGTATGCTCTCAATTTTAAAAAACTCCCCTTGGTGCCTAAGCTAGCATCGATATCCTCGGCGTCAATGTATTGAGTGAGTTTTAATTCTGCGATCCTTTGGAAGGGAATGTCCAATTGGCCTATAAAAAGCTTGGCGTGGGTTGCAGAGCGGGACAGTATTCCATGATAGTACACAGCTTTCAACTTCACAAGATGCAAGTTAAGCCTTACATAGAATATATATCATAAGCTATATAACATTTAAGTATTATATACTTAAGTATGATCGTTAAGTTGAATACTGTTCTCAAAGTACACAACCCGGAACACCCCAGTACCAGCTCTTTCCACTTCAACGCATCGAACGAAGACATTCTGGATTTCTTATGATGTTTTACTCCTGCCTCCTTGACGAGCGCTCTGCCCTTGAGCTATCATTACTTTTCTAAAATAACCAAATAAAAAATTATATTGTTGCGCGATGACGTTGAAACTTCTCCATAGCTGGCTGAGCGACCTTGCGCTTCGTCATAGAGCCGTGGTAGCTGAAGGGCTAAACGCTGTAATTTTCACAGTGTGCGAGCAACCTGGCTTCGATCCTCACCGACTCCGATGAATTTGTGAATTGCAATTTTAAGTGCTGATTTACCACGTGCTCGGTGGTGAAGGAAAACATCGTGAGGAAACCTGCAAATCTGAGAAATAAGAAATGTGAAGTTCGGCAACACGCATTGGGTCAGGGCGGTGGACATTTCCTTGCCCTAAAACTCCCGGAAATGAGAGGAGGCCCATGCCCAGCTGTGGGACATATATGTAGGTTGTAACTCTACCTTTACGGCTAGCAGTGATGGATCACGTCTCAGATCCATAAGTCATCACTGGCAACGCGCACTGTTTGAACAAGCTTCGCTCAGCGAGCTATGAAGAGCTATGCTTGGGGTTTCTTTACGCGATAAACACAAAAATTAGGATATCCGCAGTAGAACCAGAGTCTGACACAACTAACATAGTCCAATGGATTAAAAAGCTGAAGTAGCAGTGGGCCGGCAATATAGCTATAATACGAAAAACTGAAAACTGATGGGGAAGAATGGTTCTCGAGTGGCAGCCTCGTACCGGTAAGCAAAGTGTAAAAGTCGATGGATGCAGGTGGCTAAAGACCGTGCTTTGTGGCATTCCTTGGAGAATACCTATGTTAGCGGTGAACTTGAGAAGCGTTGTAATGATGATAATGATGATATGATGATGTAAGGGAATTTATCCCATTTCATAACGTGGGTATCTCTAGAAAAATCCCATGACATTCAATAGAACCGACTTATCTCGTTTACGTCTAGACAGACAACAGGGAGCAGTGTCAAAGGCGTAAGACATCTGGTTCTTCTATCACCAATCCGCCTACAAAGAGAGTCGATTAATGCAAAGCAGGGAAGTGTTCTTAAATCGGGGACATTAATACCCAGCACTTAACGTTTACGGGTTATTAAAGTAGAAGACGGAGAATAAATTACATAATGTAGCATGTCAGCCTGTTGTCATTTGTTGTCAGTTGATAATTTATTGAGGTATAGTTAATTAAAAGTATTACAATGGGTGCGTTTGGCAGAAAAAAGCGCTAGCAAGCGCTTATAAGCGCTAAAATAGTTTTCGGTCAGGACACGATTGCTACTTCAGTAGCGCTGACACAATCCGCCATTTTGCTTATTTAATTTGTTTGTTTTGAAGTAAAGCTTGTAAGTTGTTTTGTGCAATATTAGTTTCAAGTAATATAATGACATGAATAAACATATACATGTTATTAAAAATTTATGATTGGTAAGTTTTTAATATGAATACTTTAGAAACATATATTAAAATTAGGTTAGGTTCCCCGGTTAAAACTGACATCGTGTCCTGGAGGAAAATAGCTACTTTCGATTTGACAGCGCTTACCGCTTACGATCGCCATTTTGCTTACAAGCGCTTGCTAGCGCTTTTTTCTGCCAAACGCACCCATTATTTTATCAGAAGTTATGTGTCAAAAATGTTTTATATGTGTTTTTGTGCAAGTGCAAATCGTTGTTTTCATTATTCTTAATTTCAATAGTCTTATTTTATCATATTATTGATAAAAAGAAATCTTTCAGTCTCGAACCGAAGCCAGTAAAGTCTAGTAAATACTTGGTAACATATAGGAATAACTACTTTTTCTATTATTAGTCACTGTAATTTTCAATGCTTTTTCTATTAATTTAAATTGGTTCTACTGAGCAGAGAGGAATATAACCTGTTCCCACAAACTGAGTTCCCTACTGACATGACCCTCAGATTTCTGGAAAAAGTATTTCTTTCGGGGCACTGCGCTTTCAGCCTTCGACTTGCAGGAAAGATACAAGTATTGGCCGCACAATCGCTTCGTCTCTTTCTAGAGAGTGGTCACTTTTTTGAGGCAACACTAAGTACATTCGGTCTTTGTCTATTCTTGTGATATAAATTCTAAACATTTAGCAATTAACAATTTTTTGGATGGTCATCGTAATCGATGACAAACAACAAATAACATCGCTCTAACCGTGCGCTACCGCCTCGGGTGATTTAGGCAGATAACGCTAAAATATGAAATGATTTTTAAACCTATAACGCTTACCAGACCAGCAGCTTTGTGATAAATCGTACCGCAACCTAAATTTGTATGTTACATGTCAGGTTCTACTGCGGTTTTTGTGTTTGGCCTTATCTGCGGTGCCTTCACTCACGCATGTGTGATTGATTACGGAATATTTTGATGTTGCAGTAAATAGAAACAATTTGGTGTTGAATTATACAAATGTGTTCTTAGATATTTACAGATTTCGCTACTTTCAATCTCGTATACGAGAAATGATCGCAGGTGATATATTGAAAAGCAGGCGGGGCGTATATTTATGGGACATAATTTATACCATAAATCACGAAATGAAATCCAATGAAAGGCATGGGCAATATTAGTATTTTAAGCTCCAAATTGATTGGCAATATAAAAACTTTAAATATTTCTAACTGGTTTTGTTAAATGATGTCGTGATATGTATTATATGATATATTTATATATAAAAATGACGTGTTATTGTGTTTGTCCGCGATAAACTCCTAAACTACTAACCTGATTTAAAAGAAATTTTGCACTATGTGCAGTTTGGTCCATCTTGAGAGATATTTTACATAGGTCTTACGACTTTAAATGACTTTCAAGATTTTTTATAGGAAGGGTTGTCGTAAAGGACAGAACAACGTCTGTTTGGCTAGCTAATCTATACATATAATAAATCTGTAGAAAAGTCGTGTCTGTAATTCTATTATTTTTTGAAAAAAAACAAGTCCAGGGGACTAAACAAGCGGTACTGAAACCAAATTAGTAGTTTTTAGAATTTTTGTCTGTCTGTCTGTCTGTCTGTCTGTCTGTGTATTCAGGATTCACTCATAAACTACAAGACGGATTTACATGAAATTTTGTAAGTGGGTAGTTAAGAACCCGGGGCAACTTATACTACTTTTTATCCGATTACGGAGCATCAAAAAAGAAGGTTATGTTTTTTTACCTTTCTTTGGAGTTAATTTTATAATAAGTGCATAAAATGTCATTAGTCTTAAGGTAGATTACATAAAGTTCTTAATTTGTAATGTATATTTATAACTGAAGCTTAATATACTATGTTAACCGTTGAAACTTAGTTTAAAACTTCACCGACTACGTTGTATGTTTATAAGACAGTGCCATCTATTATTAAAATGCAAAAAGTGTTACGTTTTCCCTTCAGGCACTAATAAATTATTTATTATACATATTAAAGTTTTATTAAAAAATATAAACATTTATAGAAGCTTTTTATATGTATGTATTGCTTTTAAATTTTGTCTATCGTTATGAAAATCAAGTTTAATTTAAATACATAATAGCGCCATTTAAGAAAAAGTAAGTTACAATGACGGCATCCACACCTTTTTCTGCCACCAGTGTGGCGCCACTTGTGAAGGTGAAGTGAGGTATAATATTTGACAGATATCAGGGCGGGGAAGTTAATTTGTTCGAAAAATGTAAAGGTTAATGTTTCTTTCTGTACTGTTGCTATATTTTATATTTTTAAAATTAAAAATACATAATATTCATGAAAGTAGAAAAATTTTAAAAAGTTAAAAATGTGCAAAAAATTAAACAGCAAACCACTGACTCATTGTTTTGTGTATTAGTATAATACTCTAGAAACTGATAAACTTTTATTAAAAACTTACTTCTCCATTTAATGACATTGTGTAACAAAAAACTTTATCTCAGTGTCAACTAGCGACATCTGGTGAGCAGAAAATTATTAGCCCTCATTAAACAGTATGGTTCTCTAACTACGTCACTTCACGGCGACTATTTAAATATTAGTATAATACTCTAGAAACTGATAAACTTTTATTAAAAACTTACTTCTCCATTAAATGACATTGTGTAACAAAAAACTTTATCTCAGTGTCAACTAGCGACATCTGGTGAGCAGAAAATTATTAGCCCTCATTAAACAGTATGGTTCTCTAACTACGTCACTTCACGGCGACTATTTAAATTGTATATATTATTTGTATAAATACATAATAAACAATTATAATTTTTAGTTAGGTCCTTTTCTATCCTATAATAGGAATATAACTATTTTTTTTTATGAAATATATATTGGTACAATGATAATTGTTTTATTTCACTATTTTCCGTTACGTTCCGTTAGATGTCATTGCTGAACATCTACCTCGCGTAGGTAAGATTTTTCGTGAGTTTTCTTAATGACACATTATTTTATATCTACTCAATATGATAATTTGTAAAAGTTGTTATATTTGTGATAATACTGTGTGCTAAGTTTTCTATTCTTTTACCTTTCATGACATCATATTACGGATTTACGGATTTCTGATATTTTGTCTTACGATACGGAATTAGTTGTTTGGATTTTTTAGACTGTAATAATATATTAAATTTAAATTAAATTAAATTGAATTAAATAATATTATTATTGTAGTCTAAGGTTAAGTGATCACTAAATTGTTACATACGTGATTACATTTTCGGATAAGGATTTTATTTTGTGTTTTGGTTGTTGAATAAATTTTAAATAATGCCGCAAAAAAAGAAAAGTAGTCTTTCTCAATACACTAGAAGGGCTAAAAGGATGAGACAAGTTCGATCGCAAGAGACAAATGAGGACCGTGAGCACCGTTTAGCTTACAATAGAGAACAAACTGCGGAATCTCGGGCATCAGAGTCCAGTTTTAATAATGAAACGCGCTTAGCTACAGATCGCGAACGTCACGCGTTGTCTCGCGCTTCGGAAACATTAACAAATTACTCTCAGCGTTTAAAAGTAGACCGTGAACGTCATATCGAGTCTCGAGCTTTAGAGACGTTTACGGAGCATTCAGAAAGGTTGACTGCAGACCGTGAACGTCATGCTGAAAGTCGCGCTTCAGAAACGTTTACGCAATATTCAGACCGCTTGACAGCAGACCGTGAGCGTCGTGCTGAGTTTCGCGCTTCGGAAACATTTACGGAGTGTTCAGAACGGTTGACTGCAGACCGTGAACGTCATGCTGAGTCTCGCGCTTCAGAAACGTTTAATCAATATTCGGAACGCTTGACTGCAGACCGTGAGCGTCATGCTGAGTCTCGCGCTTCAGAAACGTTTACTCAATATTCGGAACGCTTGACTGCAGATCGTGAGCGTCATGTCGAGTCTCGCGCTTCGGAAACATTTACGGAGTGTTCAGAACGGTTGACTGCAGACCGTGAAAGTCATGCAAGATCACGTGCTTCGGAATCATTTACTCAATATGAAGCGAGGTTAGCAGCAGATAGGGAGAGCCCTTCGGTAAGTAGGACACATGAAACCCAGCAGGAGCATGACTTACGCTTAGAATTGGCAAGGGGATATTATGAAAATTCGCTTCAACACCGTAACGAACTTTTGTCTTTACAAAGGGAAAGAGTGCAAGCAATTAGGAGTAACGAGACAGAGAGTGAACGTGCAATTCGGTTACAAGCTGATCGTATTCGTACTTTTATAAATCGTTCACCCACCTTTACTCCACCATCTATGGACAGAGAGAACTACAATGATCTCCCTTGGGTTGATAAAGAAAATAGTGGTTTTACCTACACTTTTAATATTGACTATAGTGAATTTGCCGAGATCGGAAGAATGATTCGCACTTGTAGTCATTGTCAATCACTTAAATGGTCTAAAGAATCAAACGGGTTTTGCTGTTCAGCTGGCAAGGTACAATTGGAAATATTTCAAGAGCCCCCAGAACCTCTTAAATCGCTACTTAATGGGGACCATCCACATTCCAAGCAGTTTTTAGACAATATCCGTTCATACAATGGGGCATTCCAGATGACTTCTTTCGGGGCCAAGCAAGTGGTACATGGAACATTTATGCCTACTTTTAAAGTGCAGGGGCAAGTCTACCACTTAATTGGTTCGCTTTTGCCTGAGACAGAACCAAAGTTTTTACAAATATATTTCGTTTCTGATTACCATGAACAAGCCAATATAAGGAGGCAGAATTTCCCAAATTTAAACGCTAATGTTATCTCAGAGCTTCAGGGCATGCTTCATCAGGTCAACCCTTATGTATCCAATTTCAAAGCTGTACTAGAGTCGATCCCTCAAGATGAATACAATAATTATAAGTTTGTTATTAGCGCGGATAAGCGACCTTTAGTGCAACATTCCGGCCGTTATAATTCTCCATCCACCAATGAAGTGGCAGTTGTCCTGGTGGATCAGCAATGCGACAAGCGCGACATTATAGTACGCACGCGTGATGACCGCCTGCAACGAATTAGTGAGACTCATCGTTCTTACGACTCCTTACAATACCCACTTATTTACTCTCGCGGTGAAGATGGTTACAACTTTACGGTTTATCAAGTTGACCCCGCTACAGGAGCACCTCGGTTAGACAGAAAAGTTTCGGCTCTGCAATTTTATTGTTATCTCATGCAAATAAGACAACGTCGTTTTGTATATTTACAACGATTTCGTGGCTTATTTAACCAGTTTATTGTTGATATGTACGCAAAAGTTGAAACAGAGCGTTTAGTATTCATTCGTACTCATCAGAGACAGTTGCGTGCCGAAAATTATGTGGATCTTCATGATGCAGTACAGGGAGATACACACATAGAAAATTTAGGACGTTTAGTTATATTGCCTTCCAGCTTTATCGGGAGTCCCCGAAATATGAATGAACGCGTTCAAGACTCATTCTGTTATGTTCGCAAGTATGGTAGGCCAGATCTTTTCATAACAATAACTACTAACCCTAAATGGATCGAGATTTCCCAAGAGCTGCTAGAAGGTCAAGCATCGTACGATCGACACGATTTAATTAGTCGAGTTTTTTATTTAAAGTTAAAGTTGTTAATCAACTTATTAACCAAGCAAAACGTTTTTGGCGCTACATCATGCTATACATACAACGTGGAATGGCAAAAAAGAGGGCTGCCCCACGCTCACATTCTTCTATGGTTATTACAAAAAATTCGTCCTAATGACGTTGATAATATAATAAGTGCAGAATTACCAAATCCCACAAATGATCCTATTTTACACCAAATTGTTAAAACACAGATGATACACGGGCCTTGCGGTGCATTAAATAATAATTCTCCGTGCATGAAGGATGGACAATGTACGAAAAAATATCCAAGACCCCTTTTAAGAGAAACAATCACTGGTGAAGATGGTTATCCCAAATATCGGCGGCGTGCTCCACAGTATGGAGGATTCACCACAAAATTGAGAATGTTTGGACAAGATGTAGAAGTAGATAACAGGTGGGTAGTGCCGTACTCACCTGTGCTATCGAGAACTTTCCAAACCCATAAAAACGTAGAAATGTGTAACAGTGTTGAATCAATTAAATACATTTTTAAGTATGTAAATAAAGGGACGGATCAAGCAACACTTGCAATGAGCAACGACAGATTTGACGAAATTACAAGATTTCAATCAGGGCGATACATAAGTTCTTCGGAGGCAGCATGGCGAATATTCAGTTTTCCAATAAGCGAGCGTAATCCCCCGGTAATGCATTTAGACGTTCACGTGGAAGGCGGACAACGCGTATATTTTCACCCAGACAATATTGTGGAGCAACTAGAAAATCCTAGACAAACAACTTTACTGGCGTTCTTTCGATTATGCGAATCTGACGATTTCGCAAGAACTTTGCTTTATGACGAAGTTCCAGCGTATTATACATACGATAAGCAACACAGGATTTTTAATCGTCGCCGACGTGGTATTCCTGTTGAAGGTTTTCCCAACCTTTTTAAAGAACATGTGCTCGGCAGAGTGTACACTGTACATCCCAATAACTCCGAATGTTTTTACGTACGTTTACTTTTGCATACAGTACGAGGACCCACATCATTTGAAAATGTTCAACAACACTCAATATCCTTCTTTTCAAGCTGCTTGCCGGGCTCGAGGGTTATTGGACGACGACCAGCACTGGGACAACACCCTCGCTGAAGCATCTGTTAGTGATAGCCCGCGTCGTTTACGGAATTTATTTGCGGTGTTGTTAGTATTTTGTGGCCTTTCAGATGCTAATCAACTTTGGGTTAAACACCAGAAAAGTTTAGCTGAAGATTACATTAATTTTGAACATGGTGAACTAAATCAAGAGATGCTCAATGATGTATTGAATCGTTGTTTGTGTGATATACAAAACACAGTTTTTTCAATTGGTGGTAATCCCTTAATACGCTATGGATTACCTGAACCAATCTTAAATGTCGAACAAACTAATCGAGAGTATGCAACGGAATCCAATTACGACTCAGAGGAACTGGCCCAAATTCTTCAAGTAGGTGTACCTATCATGACCCCCGAACAAAGAATTATTTTTGATCGTATATGTAACAGCGCTTTGAACACCTCTGGTGAAATGTTTTTTTTGGATGCCCCTGGCGGTACTGGTAAAACATTTCTTACGAAACTTATCCTTGCGCAAATACGTAGCCAGGGAAAAATTGCATTGGCCGTGGCATCGTCCGGAATTGCAGCTACCTTACTTCCAGGAGGCAAAACTGCACATTCCATGTTCAAAATACCCACACAATTAGACGTCACTGAAACCCCCGTTTGCGACATTTCACGTAATAGTGACATAGCTCGAGTACTTCGTGAGTGCACCTTAATTGTATGGGATGAATGTACAATGGCGCATCGCAAAGCAGTAGAAGCCGTCAATAGAACGCTGCAAGATATACGACACAACAATGAACTTATGGGCGGAGTCACTATGCTCTTCTGTGGAGATTTTCGGCAGACATTGCCAATAGTTACACGCGGGACAAGAGCCGATGAAATTAGCGCATGTTTAAAAAATTCAATTCTTTGGCCCCATATTACAAGGTTAAATCTCACCACAAACATGCGAGCGCAAAGAGGCGAGAACACAAATGCTCAAGATTTCTCACAGTTATTATTGAGTATTGGTGAAGGTAGGTTTCCTGAGGTTGATGGTAGAATAGATTTAATTAATAATTTGTGCAAAACAGTCCTTAACATTGAGGAACTTATTATATCTGTTTATGAAGATCTGGCTGGTATAGTAAACCAAGGAAACTCTTGGCTTTGTGAGCGCGCTATACTTACGCCTCGTAATGATCAAGCTGTAAGTATCAACATGACCATTTTAGAACGTATTGAAGGGGAGAATGTTACCTATACGTCAATAAATAGAGTAGTTGACCGTGAAGAAGTAACAGCATATCCTGTAGAGTTTTTGAATGCATTAACGGCGTCTGGGCTCCCTGCACATGAAATTAAACTTAAGGTAGGGATCCCCATAATTCTTTTAAGAAATTTAAGTCCACCAAAATTATGCAATGGTACTCGGCTCAAAGTAGTTGCTCTCCAGAGACATGTGGTTGAGGCAGAGATACTTACCGGTTGCGGTGCGGGTGAGAAAGTTTTTATTCCACGAATACCGATTATTCCGAATAACTTTCCGTTTCGTTTTAAACGGGTCCAACTGCCGGTGAGTGTTTGCTTTGCAATGACGATAAATAAGGCACAGGGTCAAACGCTAAGCAGAGTAGGCGTTGACCTTACGAACAGCTGCCTTTCACATGGGCAGCTCTATGTGGCAATGTCGCGTATCAGCGATCCCACTAATTTGTTTATTTTAGCACCACAAAACAAAACGGTGAACGTTGTTTATGAAGAGGTCCTTTGTTAACTGAATATATTTTTTTACATTTTCTTTTACTTTTGAAGTTCTAACAAAACCGTGATTAAATAAATAAAACCATTAAATTAAATTGCATATTTATATCCCCTTTTTGACTCCTTGTTTTGTATTTATTAAGATTTTATTATTCGAAAACCAGAAATGGATTAGGTGGTAGATAGCTGGCATTAGGTTTTCTTAAAATGTGGATATTATCATAAAATGGCTAATCCTTGCCATCAAGTCATCCAAAATTAAAAGTAAAAAATTTGATCTATTTTAGCCTTTTTCACGAAGCTAACGTTCAGGTAGGTATAAAATAATCTGCTTGATTATAATAAACATATAATTATATATACTCTGTTTGAAAATATAAAAGAATTGGAGAAAAAGATTACATGCGAACGAAGTCGCGGGCACAGCTAGTTTTACATAAAAACATTAATAATCTTATAACAATTGCACCAAAAGTATAAGTAAATTTAATTCTTTTTAAATCTTAATATATATAAATAACGTGTCACGTTGTTTGTCCGCGATGGACTCTAAACTACTTAACCGATTTTAATCCAATTTGAACACCGTGTGCAGTATAGTCCAACTTGAGAGATAGGATAGTTTTTTTGCCAATGAGTGACCCATAACTTTTTTTTTTGCGAATTTAAGGATTTTTAATCAAAGTGTCGTCGAAAAGGGCAGAATAACGTTCGGCTAGCAAGCTAGTTAGAACATAAAATATAATAATATATATACAAAGATGTAATTATTAAATAATTACCAAAAAAACTACTCGGTACGAATTTTCTATGACCACTGCCATTTCTTCTTGAATATTATCTACCTTCAATTGATTGAGAAAGTGAGAAGTATTACTCTGTATACATTCTTTTTTAGATATCTCCATTAAAAAGACAATTGACTGCCATTGCGGGCCATTTTATTTCGTCTGAATATTTTTCATGGGTTTTTTCTACGTTTGCGGAAAGTAATAAGTTATATAAAAACGTTAAAATAGCATTAGAGTTGACGACCATAATTCTCCTTCAAATCGCTGTATCTGTGATTTATTCTAACTCTTGAAGTTGGAAGCGCTGTGGCGTTCGAAATGGCTCGTCATTAATATAAACGTTATCTCTGACGGTACTCCATTGGTTTAGAACAAATGCTTCGTTTGCTGTCGCTGACTAATAGACTATCTATTTACATACTAACTCAGCATGTTCGGAATTCTCCCGCATGAGCCAAGAGAATGAAGTAGAAACGTTTACGTTTCATTTTTCATATACGCTTCGTCATCGCTATAATCAGCCTTTAGGACTTAATACACCTTCCTATGTTGGAGGGGTTCTCCGTTATTACTACACTTATTTGTCTTTATTATCATCAGGCCGTAATGCTCCGTTGGAGATTAACCTCTCCCGTTTGCAGGATTTAATCGTCATATTTGTTTGGTGAATTGAAGATCGCAGTAGCAGATGTTTCATGTCTTGATGCTGCTCCAATCGCGGGTATTTAACGCCTGGCGTAAGGAGATGGTTATACCGTTATGCATCGGAAGCCATAGGATCTCCTTGGCACTTTCCATAGTCATCTCTAACGTTATCTACAGAATGAAAATAGCTAATTAATTATTTTGAGCCGCCACCATACGCCATAGGTAATAATCAGACAATTTTTAAAGATCGGTTTCGACTAATGTTTATAAGATACTCTTTTCCTTTCTCTTTCTTTGCTCATATGTATTCTAGACATATATTTTCATATCATAAAATCATAACATTTATGTCTGTTTTGGTATTTGGTAGCAATCATCATAATAGCTATGATTGGCAACAGATACAGTACCAGATGTCTCACAGTTATATTGCATCTCCCCATCGCTGATTGTGTATTTTACTGCCATCTGTCAGATGCCATAAGATCTTTTTGACATTGTCTTTTATGACACGACTTGGATGAACCTTATTTGGGCCCGTTATTCTCTTTATCGGCGAAAGGGTTTGTACTTAATAATATTGTTACTAATATTAAGCACAAGCTAATAATATTTTTTTACGCAAAAAAATTGTCCAAATTCCGGTAAAAGTGGTAATCTGTTAGAGCAAGGTCCGGGGTGTATGATGGGTTTCGGAGACATTCCAATCACAGCTCCTGAAATTTAGCAACCGTCTGTTGTGCAGTATGTGGCCTAGCGATGTACCGAAGCCGTGGGCTGCAGCAATTCACAAGTCTCGGTTTGCAATTGTTGATAATATAGATCTGCCGTCATTGTCTAGTCTGATCTTAGGAAGTTTTAGTGGACGACACCAGCACTGGTCTACCAGACACAAACGGGCCAGATTTGGCCGGTTCTCAATGGTTCAACTATTGTGATGAGCGTTTCCGATTATCGTACACCACCCATTTTTCGTCACAAGTAATGGTTGAGCATACGTAACGTACTCACTCGACGCGTGTTTGTTGATTTGCTTCATTCAATTCATGCGATACATAGTTTTCGAGGTTTTTCACTTTTCCGATTCCTTTCAAATTAATTAAAATTGTTTTTCTCTTATATACCGAAGTCTGCCACTACTCTGAAGTGATTTGTGGTAGATCAGATTCCACAATCACTTTTGATTTTCTAATGTCAAATAATGTCTCTGACCGTCCACGGGGTTAAATTATCCAGAACGAAAACGTTGAAAACACATCATTAATCCTTCGAGTTGTTTCTGCAGCGGCTGCAACTCGTACGTATTCATAAATAAACCTATATTTTAAGTGTTCCATATTGTGAAAAGCACGATGTCAAAGAAAATTAAATGGCGTGAAAATAAATGAACCACTAAATTTGAAACACAAATACACGGGCCTAAAGAAATAAATTTGAATTTTAAATTCCTAACCAAACGCAGTTCGATAAAATGCCAATTTCATAATATATAAGGATCTAACAGCATGTCTTAGTAACTTAAAAAAGGATTTAGAGAGAATTTCTAATAAGAGATAGAATTTATCAATTAATGAAACGAAAAAGTTGTGAGTATGCCTGCGTATGTTTTTTAACAGATATATTTCGTTTAACGCGGGTAGTCACAGAATAATAATGAAGGTTGTCATTTAAAACGATTCAAATTTCCCAAAGTTTAAATGACTCATGTAGCATACAGCACGAGGGAACAATTTAACTAATCAAAAAAAAACAGTGTCGTAAAACAGAAGCGTGCTGTTGGTGTTGCGTGCGTGCGTTACGTCACGGGCCAGGGAAAAAGGGGCGAAAACACCCAGAGGGACAATAAATAGGACAAGTTTATTTTAGTGCAGTTCTTAACTGTGTAAGATAATAACATTAACGGGACTACATTTAGCGATGATATGGTTTTATATAGAAAAAGAGTGACAAACGATCACACAGTCCATCTGATCTGTGACATCTATCCTCGCTTAAGATTCAAAGCCTACACTCACCATATGGAATACCGCAGAATTAAGTGGCTGTTTCGCGTTGATATTCTGTGAGAGCGTTATCCTTACCCAGTCAGGCCTAATACAGATGCTGCGTGGGTCTAGCAACCGATTGTGGTGTCGGTACATGACAAAGCAATGTAACTGGAATATTAAATATCATCACTCAATTTGGACTCATATAAGGAATCCGCGTGTTTTCGTGAAAGGTAGAAGTAATCTCTATTTTATCAATAATATAAATATCTATTTTATAAATAACTATTAACCTTAATTTTCATGAAAGGTAGAAGTAATGTCTATTTAGTTCAGTAATATCATATTATAATTATAGAAAAAGACACCATTCACGTTTAGGGTTTGTGTTACGTGGTTCGAGGCATAGACAATACCTCGAACCACGTAACACAAAGTGTAATATAAGTCTCCTTCAAATCAATAAAAAGTGCAGTTGTAAACTGTATTAATTATTTTAATTTATTGAAATTTCCCAACATTACACGATATTGATGAATTAGGGGCCGTCCATTAACCACGTGAGGCTCGAAATGGGGAGGGGGTTTGACAAAAATCACGAAATATCACAAGGGGGGAGAGGTGTAGTAAGATTATCACACGTATTTATTTTTTCGTCAAACGCGCGACTTCTAAACCGAAAAGCGGCATGTAATGTGACGTTAACTCGCCTGGACATGTAAATTCATGCCACAAGCATGAATCTAATCCGAGAAATAATAGTTTAGAGATGCACTATGTTCGTTCGATTGATCGGTAGATCGAGAGATATTCTCTGTGTAGCGCGCGAAAATAATGACGCCGAGTTTCTTGATGAAACCGACACTGATCTTCAATGACGCACAGTGCCAACAACTGGCTTGCAAGATGCTTATCCAGTTGTTGGTGTTGAAGAAAGTCTTGCTAATCCGTGGTCCGAGAACAATGTACATTTAATATGTTCATGTACTAGTACAATATATGTTTTTCGCGTGATTACACCATTCCTCTAATATTATTCTTATGCCAGTCAAAAACAACCTGCAATCTTTCTGTCTAGATATTTTTACCATCGACCTTAATTTCAGAATAAAACTAGATTATACTTTATAGGTACTAATAAATACACGTGACTCTGGGTGGGGGGAGGTTTAGTCTTAAACCTCACCACGTATCACCAACAGGAGGTGGGGGGGGGGGGGTGTTAAAAACGCTTAAATGCGACATTATTACATCTGTTAAATATTGTGTATGGTTTGTTAAAAAACCATTTGCGGCACTATAGTGTCCTCTGCTCAGTTAAAACTATGGATAGTTCGAAATTAGCTGTCGGACATCTGAAGAAGATCACACGGCTATAACTCTAAAAGTAGAACACTAAATATAATGTACCACAACTTATCGATCTGCCCTCTTTTTGCTTTGACTTCATTCTTTTTAAGGAGGTTTTAGGACAAGAAAGTGTTTGCCGCGATGCCCGAATGCATGTTGGTGGACGTCACATGACTTTGTATTTTCTTTTATTTACTCACGATGATTTCACAAACGAACTGTTAAAAGTTAAAAAAGTAAAGTTACAGCCTATATATGTCCCACTGCTGGGCTCAGGCCTCCCCTCATTTCTGAGAGGGTTTTAGGGCAAGGAAGTGTCCGCCGCGCTGCCCAAATGCGTGTTGACGAACTTCACATATCTTCGAAATATTTTTTTTCTTATTCCTCAGACATGCAGGTTTCCTCACGATGTTTTCCTTCACCGCCGAGCACGTCGTAAATCAGCACTTAAAATTGCAATTAACAATTTCATTGGTGCCGGCGGGGATCGAACCCAGGTTACTCGCAGGCGGGCGGCAGGCAGGGGGGCGGGGAACGAACTGTTAGCTCATAATGAAATAGCCAGCTAAACATTGAACTATAAGATACAATGACTGTTCCTTTTTTAAATTTAGTTTTTGTATACTAACAAAACATGCTTTTAGAGATGGATTCCTCAATTGGAACATGTTTTCCTAAACGAATTTTTAATTCGGGTCCCACCATGCATTTTCGTAAATCGAACGCGTCATCAATTAAATTACTCGCGCCATTGTGACGAATAAAGCGTATATTCTAACAAAAGTACATTAACGTATTTATCAATCAAAAGTCGTACATAGCGCAACGCATTAGAGACGCAATACGAAAGTCATACAGACAAATAAAACTTTGCCAGAGGGGCGACTGGGACGAGTTGAAACAGCACGGAAATTCCCCTAAATTTCTTGCGAGGGGTAGAACTCGGTAGTCCCTCGGGAGCCGTACGGGATGCAACTGTCTGTACTCTGTAGTCTTGAATTTTCGGCGCCTGTTTGTTTTCATACTAAGGGATAGCAAACCCGCCCCCGTTGGGCTTACAAGCTGTGTAATAATGTATATTAGAAAATGAATTGACCTTCAGATAGTGGTGTAGCATGGGTAGACGGCAGATTTTAGAAGGCAATAGTGTTAAAAGAGAAGTCGGAACCATTCTTAAAATTTTTATAAATTATTAACTTTTTAACAAACGACATAGCAAAAATGTTCCACAAGCTGTACAAAAATAAAACTATTGCTATTGATTTAAATATAACAAACAAAGAATTTCAAATACCTATTCACATTTGATAGCAGCTGTTGATAAGCTGTTTGTAAAAGCTGTTTGTTAAAGTAATTACTTCTGTTTGAAGTAGCATTAAATTAGTTTTAATGTGGCCATATCATATTAAAAAAGATCAGAGTAGGAAAAAAATAAACCCATAAAATACTTTTTTATGATACATTGTATATAAAAACAAACCATCTAATAATAAATTAATAGATAAAAATAATCAAAATGCACTGATGGATAGGAATTTATTTATTTAATTTGTTTATAGGATAGGGTGACAAACGAGCACACAGTCCATCTGGTGGTAAGTGGTTGCTGTGGCTCATAGCCATCTACATCTATCCTCGATTTCGAATCAAAATGCAGATGCTTCGTCACCTGTAAGGACTAAGATGGAATGCCTCGTTTCCAGTAAAAAGGATCTCCGGTTCTCTACTCTCACCATACGAAACACAGCAGCATTAAGCTACTATTTTACGGTAGTATTCTGTGAGAGCGTGGTACTTCCCCGGTCGAGTCGACCCATTCGTGCTACGACTATACTACTTATATAACTGCAGCATGTCTATACCACGTATAATAATACAGCAACAGCTTAAACATGTAGAATTACATAGTAGGATAGGATTATTTTACTTTAGTACTTGCAACACTGTACCCCGTCCGTCAAGTGTCAAAACAGTCAGTGTCAAACTTGATTGAATAGGTACACTGACCTCTATTACAGCGTATATATAGAGGTCAGTGAATAGGTATAAATATTTTCAAAGACTGAAAAAATTGCTGTCCCTGTTTTGTTTTAGATAAAATGCTATGTCTACTAAGCATCTGGGACAAATGCATACAAATTAACCTACATAACACACATGAAATTATAACTTTATGAATATCTACATTTTGAAATTATGTTAAAAACCGAGTGACCAAATCAACTTGTTTAAACATTCATAACTTTTCTCCACTACTGCGTAGATATATGCACTTTTCTAATTCAATATATAGAAGATCTGTACTTTCAAGTTACATAGATTTAATTTCTGTACTGTCTGGGACACAAGGTCATACAATTCTTGACCATTTCTTTCTTGATAATTACCTAAGTCATAGATCTTAATGCGCACCTCATCGCATTCACGTAGCAGCCTTTGTTACATTTCACGGTCTCCCCTGTGACCATGTAAAACACCCTAAACGTTGCGAATTAAAAAGTTAAAATTAAACGCGTTAAATTCCGTAAAATTTATTTAATTTAAAGTAACAAAAAATCCTTCATTACTAAATCTCTTCGTCCATTAAGGTTATTGAGACCACAAAGAATATCGCCATATGTGCGTTTAAATAAGTTATTTCCTAATTCAACTTCCACAGATTCATGACAAATCGCCAAACAAACGGTCATTACTCGATCCCTGACAGTTCTAGTTGATGGATTCATCGTAGACGATGAAATTATACCGTTCAAATTCTATCAATTCCCTACATTCGAGATTATAGTAGGGGATCGCTTTATTGGTTTACTCAAAACTAACTGACAATAAGTGTTTTATTGAGTTTAGGCGTAGTACACATGAGTCAGTTTATTTTTTGTTTCATTGTTATTATCTATATATTCTTATATTTACTTTTTTTATAGAATTAGGTGACAGACGAACACACAGTCCACCTGATGGCAAGTACATACCGCTACCAATAGACATCTATATCAAAACTCGATTTAGAATCAAAATGCAGATGCGTTGCCGTTGCGCTGCCACTCGAGAACCTTTTTTCCCCAACGGTCGTCGGTTCTTCGAGCTATATGGCCGGCCCACTGCCACTTCAGCTTACTAATCCGTTGGGCTATGTCGGTCACTCTGGTTTTACTGTGGATATCCTCAATTCTAAGTTTATCACGCAGAGAAACTCCGAGCATAGCCCTCTCCATAGCTCGCTGAGCGACTTTGAGCATCCTCATACGGCCAGCAGTGAATGAACACGTCTCGGTTCCGTAGGTCATCACTGGCAACACGCACTGGTTGTACAACTTAGTTTTCAGGTTTTGAGGTATACCTGACGAGAAGATGTATCGTAATTTCCCGAACGCTGCCCAGCCGAGTTGAATGAGTAGTCGTATAGTAGATCAAAATTCATAAAGGAGATCTTGCCATAGTTTCCACGCTTGGCAGACGGGTTAGCATTACTATGGAGTTGTAATCAGGAAGATGCTGCAGTTAATCATCTAGTTGTTTTTGTTCCTTTCTGTCAACTCTTACGACACCTACGGGGCGATATGTAATAATGAATGTACTTACGCCTCTATAAGATGGGCCTTGTATTAAAATACAGTAAATTACATTAAAATATGTGTTTATTCAAGACCTCACTTTCATATTAATTCACTATAGCACGAGGAAACACTTGTTTTAAACTCTTAAAGAAAACCGGAAACTTTAGGATATTAATTCCATGAATATGTGTATAATTAAAATTTTTCACAGATTACCTTGATTTATGTTAAGTTGTTCATTTGTAGGTAAAATACGCGTAAATTATAGGCCTTGACCGATTTTGAAAAGAGGCAACCGATTTAATATAATATAATATAATATTCCACAACTATCACACAACGCCATCTAGTCCCAAGCTAAGCAGAGCTTGTGTTATGGGTACTAGACAACTGATAAACATACTTATATGTTTCTAAATACATAAATATTATAGATAAATTACACCCAGACACAGAACAAATGATCGTGCTCATCACACAAACATTTGTCCTGGGTGGGAATCGAACCCACGACCTCCAGCTTAGCAGTCAGGGTCACTAACCACTAGACCAACAGGCCTGTCAGATTTGACTAGACTATGGTCATTATTAAACAACAGGCTATGTACAATCAGTATTATTTACTTATTCAAGTTATTTAGGGTCGATATAACATGTCTTCATCTTCAATTTTACTCTATTAGTCGTGATCTCTTCACTCACTCCTTTCTTACGCATATCCTCCCTAATTCAGTCCATCTACCTTTTCTTAGTTCTCCCTAAAGAGACTAATATCCATCCACTATCATAGCCAACATTCTTCTTGCTACATGGTTAAAAACGTGTACCCATACATGTTTTTTTTCCAAAGACCAATTGACATCCCTACAATAATAGTTGTATGAACTTCCGATACGATTCCTCACCGGCGGCGGCCTCACAGTGGCGGTGTAAGAATATATATATATATATATATATATATATATATATATATATATATATATATATATACTTGGTGGACTTTTGATAGGCTGTAACGAACTCCCGATTACCCACCAGAGCTAACGGGATTTTGCCTCATATCTCTATTTGGGTAATTGCATATTATAATCGTAATCAAAAGTTAGAACCATCTACGTTAAGCAGTCTTTGAGAAAACGTAAGTACCTATATGTAACACATAGACAGACAGACGCTCAGATGATTTCATAAGTGTTATGTTTTTTTGAGTGCTAAACACTCCATATTTTTGTAATACTTTTTATTACAACATACAGCAGTAGAGAACACTAACGAATCTACATGTGAAAGTTATAAATTTTAATTAAGTACTTAGACTAAATAACTCTTGCAGTGATGCTTTATAATGAGTTTTTGCAAAACTTTGCTTCCCAGTAAAAACTTTTGTGCTATAAGCTTATTAGCAAGTCGCACAGTTATTAAAATAGGTAGACATTTTTGTTCTTTAACTATATTACTCTTTGTATTTCATACGTCAAAAAAGATAAATACACAGAACGATTTTATCACACTAGATTTTAACAGATAATAAGGCGTAATATTAAGTAAAATCTTTTTCCCTTCTTCATCTTCTTTCTTCTTTTTCTCATCTTTTCTTTATCAGCCTGTAAAAGTTTGGACTTTCCTTCTCCTAAACATGGACCTTTTCCGTTGTAGGAAGAATTTGCCTTTATTGACACCCTTGCCAGGTGAATGAATGATTATAGTATTAGAATATCGAACAATACGAGTTAACCGTCAGAGCCGGGGCCCGCAAACCCCTGCTCGGACGACCGTTAGATGAATCACCCGCGTGCACTGTACACTGTCATACCCTTTTACAGCCCACGGCCTGGAAGGCCCTGAAACAGCTGAAACTGTAAAAAACAAAAGGCTAACAGCCTTAACATCATCATGAACCAGACTTTAACATTTTCCTTCATCTCATAATATGAGTAACTGGTACGTTAATAAGCCTGTTAACAAATATGACAGCGGAGCCATTTAATTGTGTCATTTTTTTAATTTATTTATTACTAGAGAAATCTATCCTTACAGGTCGAACCCAACGCGAAAAAAATATACAAAATCAACTCAAAAAAAACTTACATCATTTTTGAAATGAAAAAAAAGCTTTGGCAGTGGTGGGTACCTCCAACTCGTTACCCCGGGTTATGTTCTTTGCCCCACAGTAATTTCACCATATACGTAGCAAGAGCAAACTCTCTACTAATTTAGACAGACAGACATTTATAATTAAGACAACCGACCCGCGTTTAAGCTGCTATAGCTTTAACTTGGATATATAGAATTTTAATTGTACAAGAATTTACTAAGCTCCGTGTGAGTGTATCCTAACATATCTCCTTTCGAGATATCTGCTGCAAATTACCCTCATAACTTACACTGGTCACTCAATTTTGTTATAAATTGAGGAAAAACACATTCGAATTGATTTTTGTTAGGAATAAATATGCTAGCACTAAATATTCCCGTACTTTCATTACAATATAAAATGACGCATTTAAAAGCAACTTAATGATGCTGTTTCGTATGGTGAGTGTAGAGAACCGGAGCCCCTTTTTACTGGAAACGAGACATAACCATCTTAGTCTTTAGGAGTGAGAACGCATCTGCGTTATAAATCTTAATTTAGGATAAATGTAGATGTCTTTGCGCCTCAGCATTCACTTACCATCAGACTGAATGTGTGCTCGTTTACCACACATATTTTATATAAAAAAGACATTGTTATTTCAAGATATAATAATAATTAAGCATACACATACTGTTTGCTACATTAAAAGGAAGGAAGCGTGTGGGAGGATAGCGGTATAATGCTTAATGTGGCGAAAACAATGCACACAAGGCATGCAATGACACAGGCTCTCCATAATAGAACCGTATGGGTTGAATCAGTCCCTGAAGCGTTCTATATTCAATAACTAATTCTGTTAAAGTATTAGTCTTCAAGTAAAGCTCTTTCGTTTTCAATAGTTATATTTTGTTTTTATTCTTCTTTAAACGACGTCAGTCTACAGAAGAATAAAAAATAACAGTATTTGATTAAATCACAGGAAGTATAGGAATGCACTTACAACATTCTTGTAACTGCTTTTATGAAGCTTTGTTTTGAAAGTTAAAGTTAATGTTACAGCCTATATACGTCCCACTGCTGTGTGCGGGCCTCTACTCAATTCTGAGAAGGTTTTAGGGTAAGGAAGTGTCCGCCGCGCTGCCCCAATGCGTGTTGGCGAACTTCACATGTCTTCGAAACATATATTTTTTCTTAATTTCCAGACTTGCAGGTCTCCCCCCCCCCCTCACGATGTTTTCCTTCACCACAGAGCACGTGGTAAATCAGCAGTTAAAATTTCAATTAACATTTTCATTGGTGTTAGCGGGGATCGAACCAGTTTGTTTTAATTGCTCACGTACTGTGCGTTTAATTTAACAATATATTTTTTAATTCGGGTGCACCTATGGTCACGGGTGAGGGTTCGACTTTTATTCAACGTCTAGTATTCATGTAAAAATAAAAAATATGCAATGAAGCTTTTCTTATTTATGCTTTTGGTGAGATATTAATTTACAAAAAGATTTAGTTTTATTTTTCATTAATGTTAGTTGAATGTTAATGTAGGTTGAAAATGTCTCCAAACTGTTCGTGGAAATATACTCTCTGCCTGTGCGTTGCACTTTTCTTTTCCAACTTGGCTGACTGTTGCATATCTTTAATTTATTCTAATACTCGTTGATCTATGCTACCTTCAGTTTTAAATTATCATATTAAATTTTTTCTTTTAAGTGAACGGAAATTTGAATGTCTATAGACGGAAGCACTCACATTAAAACTCACATAAAAATGTTCTCCCTGAATCAAAAGTTTAATTGAAATTATTTCCACTTCAACGAAAAAATTTTTCTATAGTTACTCACAAAAACACTGCTACACATAAGGTCTATGCAAGAAGAAAATAAATCAAAAGAAACATCTAACAAAAAATCAGGGTGCCAACCTAACTGCCAATTATGGCAGCTATTGCAATTAAAAGTACAGGTTTTAGAGTTTTAGATACATTATTATGAGTTTTACATACATTATTATTTAACCAAAAAACCTTAGAATTTACAAATGATATCAAATAAACTAAACTCATTTTGTTAACTAGTAGAAAGTAAACGATCTACGAAATGATATAAAAAGCAGTATTATCCGACATAATAAATGCCACAGCAATTCTGTTATATAGATACTTGTGCCCGTTGCTTCAGGCAAGGTACGGCTACGATAAATTGGACGAAACGATTGTGACCCCTAAAATTATCGAGTCTGGTAGGGGATGATAAATGGGGTGGCCAAAAGTTGTGCTCTCATAATCTACGGTCCCAGAAATTAGATTTGTTAATTTAAATCGGGGAATATTTCGTTCAAAATATTATCTAAAAGCTTTCTTTGCTCGATTCTGTATTTTAACGTAAAATTTTACAAAGCAGTTTCTTAAATTTGATTTATGGTTTAAAATGAGCAGAAAGTAAATATATGAAGCAAAAATCCTAACTGAAAGTCATTTTATGATGGAGTTTTAGGTCTTATGAAGAATACTGTAACTTATTTACGGTATTTCTCATGTTAGCTTTCTTTATCTAAAAAGATTTTGTCAATTCGACGATTGTTCTTTACTTGTTCTTCATCGTCAGCTGTCAATGTTTTCTGCTAGAGGTAGACCTATTTCGTAGTAGATAGGAGGCTGAGCTGGCAGTTTGACGATCTCTGTAACTGATATCTTGCATCTTATATTTCTGTCCGTCCTCTGTATAGGTATTTGAAGTCTGGCGTGATTATTGAAGGATCTTATAACTTTTCATGCTGTCGACTGTTATCTCCCGGAAGGCACAAGATTCTTCTGACTTTTCACATAGTCAATCCTTACGTCACTCAATGAACGGAATGAGATGATGTATTCTCGAATATTGTATATATTTAGTATTTGCACATGTGTGTATTTACATAATGTAATTAGTGTGGTTTAACTGTTTTTCTTTTTGAGTTTTTTAGAGAAAGCCACAGGGCATTAAGTCCACCCTTTGTAACCCCTAGTTGAAGGTGTGTTTAATTTAAAAAGTCCTCAGAGGGGTATATAATCAAGTGGACAGTAAGTTTCTATGTTTTTCAGTTAAAGTAATATTTAATGATTTTCTATATTTTTTCAATTGGTTATAATATGTTAAACAGTCTCTACCTTCATTCGTTTTATTTGACAGAGTTTCACGTGAATGATTGAAAATTTCCATAGTTATAAATAGGCATTGACCAATGCAAAACTACAGAATAAAAGTACATAATTAAAACTTTGGACTACAATTTAAGGCACTTGGACGATTATCTTACCCTGTTAACGTCATATTAACAATGATAATGTAAAAAGAGATAGTTATCGTTATAGTAATCAGAAGATTTTTTTCCAAAGTTTAAACCGCAAAGCTGTATGCAGATTCCTTCTTCTTAAATATCTGAATCAGACTAACAAAAGAAATCTGCAGCTAAATAATAATACGTGCTCATACCGAGCTCAAGTAAGTAAAACTCATAAATAACAAATAATTTATATGTAAACTAATATATTGACTGTTTTTTTAAAGTAGTCTCCATTACATTTTGAAACCTTTTCCATTTTTTAAAAGTATTAGGACCATTGGTCTCTTTTCCACGTCCTGATTAAAAGCTATAACGGCATCTTGTGGCTCCGTTAATATCAATTTCTTATTAAATCTATTATTTTGGCAAAAATTCGCATGGTGCTCCGGACTGTATGCGGGATGGGTCGTGAGCTCCATCTTTTCAGATGACAAAAATATTCTTTCTTAATCGCGAAGGCAGTGAAGCATGAAGGATGCCACTTCTTGGTCATTTACCCCTTACGTTTTCAGACATCTGGCGAACAAATAGCTGTATTTCAGTTAAGTAGTATTAACTATATTTTGCTCATCAAGTATCGTTCAGACAGAATCATCTGGGACAAAAAAACGAAAACATTTTTTGCCCACACTTCTCTCCTGCCTCAAGTTTGTTGATTCGCCTTGGAACCTACTTTTACGGATTTTTAATTTATATAATTTTTAATACCCGACGTTTCGGGTGCTTCGCAGCACCCATGGTCATGGAAAACTCACTAAACTTAAACGCGATAAAATCCATAAAAGCAGTTTTAATAAATGTGTAGTGTTTGCGTAAATATAAGAAATCATAATACATACATATTTCTCCTGTCATAATGTCATACACAGGATTTGAACGTTCACGTCGCGGCGGTTTACGATAGCAGGATTCGAACCTGAGACGTTTTAGTATCGCATTCCGTATCCTTAAGCTATACTTTGCACCCTTTATAAATGATTAAGTGAGATTGTTCATAGTTTCGTTTTAATTAGTGTTTAATAACATATTAATTCAACAAATTGAGTTTGCATTTTGAACATTAGTACCAGTTAAATCAAGCACACGAAGTCGGAAACTGTAAACTAAAGCCATACATTAATCTTTAACTTTTCATTAAAACATCTCGCCCCCACGATTTTAAATTATAAATGGTTCGACATTCAAAATTACAACAACCCTGCACTCCCGCCCTCAAGGTGACTATTAAGGAATACAGTACAAACCATTTGAAATTGTTCCCCCTAACTGTATGCACAAAACAACTTCAGCGTACTCTGCATCCAAATTACCTCGGGGAATAACCACAGAGACTTAAAGCACATTTCTTGAATATTATATTAGAAATATTTTCAGTGAATTAATTAAGGAAAACTTGTAATTTTTAAAACAATATTATGTTACTCAAAGAAGTAGATACACAAAATAAAAATTGGATGAGAAGCAGCACATGCTAGACAACTTTATGCGAGTAGTAATTCACGCCTTATGAATCAGGGTGATTCATAAGTCTATAGAATATACAATACGTCCACTGATAAACCAGTATCAGTTTTTAAAAATTGAACGTGTTTATTACAAACAGACTACTATATATTTTTTGCCTATAGACTATATGTTTTCAATCTATAGACTATATATTTTCAGCCGACTTCAAAAAAGAAGAAGGACTGTTGTTTTTTGTGTGTAGGTTACGCGATTTATTTTTCATTTGCGAAGCGATTTTAAAGATATTTTTTTTTTATAAATAAACCCGTAAGACATAAGGAGTTGACTCATATAAATTTAGAGTAACAATGCTACTAGGCTGCACTAAAAGTATCGGGAATGGAATATTTCCACTGTTCCTGTCATATTAATATCTTTTTAATTGAAAACTCCTTGGTTTTAAAAATCGAATACCATTTATTTATTTCAAAAAAGTTTTTCGGTCTTGTCACAAAGTTTTGTCAAACTTGTTTAGTCGTTGACAAAATGGAATTGACCCGAGAAAATTCAAGAGCGATGATTTATTATGACTTTCGAAGTGGTTTAACACAAAAACAGTGTGTTGACCGGATGATTTCTGCATTTGGTGACGAAGCTCAGTGATGATCCCCGTCAAAGTCGTCCAAAAACTGCAGTCACCCAAGAAAACGTTGATGCTGTGCGTAAGCTGATTGAGGAAGATCGACATGTGACATGCATGCATGATTTAAATATAAATAATCTTGCATGAACAATTAGGTGTAAAAAAGTTGTTTTCCCGATGAATACCGCATTCGCTCTGTGAAGAGCAAAAAGCGGCTCGCGTTACTTGGTGCGTCAGAACTCTCGAAATATTCCACGCAGGATACTCAAATGCTGTATACAACATCATCTCAGGTGACGAATCCTGGATATACTACTAATATAACTGTAGCATGGCTCTATCACGTATAAACATATGACAGCATATCTAAATTCTGATTCTTAATTTAGGTGGATGTCTATGGGCCACAGCAACCACTTACCATCAGGTGGGCTGTGTGCTCGTTTGTCACCCTAACCTATAAAAAATGTATATAATAAGTACGTTTTTTTTTTTTCAAAAAAAAAAAACGTAGGATTTATTTGATTTTTATTAGGATTTGTCGTAAGACATGTACACAAAAACTGTTTATAATTTATTTAGTAGCTACAAGTTTTCAAGTCACGTCTATGACATAATATGTCTTAAACTCAGAACAACCAAAAGGAATACGTACCTACAAAGGCACGCCTCATATAAACCCCTTTTTATGTAATTTCATTTATTTCCAGACCAAAACGAGTTCTTGATGCGTTTCGATAGTTCCAGTTGAAACATTATTACCAGGCCGTTTTGAAGTGTTTACGCCAAATTTAGCTCATAATTCGAGACAAAGGGATAACCGTACGCTTCGTTAACCGCTACTAAAGTAGCAACATGAATTTTATTCAAGATATTGCTATTTGAAATAAGCAGGCGTTTACGAGAATCCAAAACAATGAATCGTTTATGGTTAGTTGAGGATTCTATTAAAATACACTTTATTACTTTTATTTTAGAGTTATGTACGTTTATTATGTCTATATTTATTAAATGCATATTTGAAAGATATGCCCAATTTGACGTTGTGTAGCCTCTACTACTAAACACGAGAAATGAGGGACTTTTCACAGAATATCAGGGCGTAAGATATTAGCAAAATGCTACTGTAGTTCTTATTATGATGTGTTTTAAGATCCGAACATTATTTAGGTGTTAAGAGCGCAATCCTTAATCCTCAGGGTTGGCAACGCATTTATATTTTGATCATTAATCGAGGATAGATGTAGATGTCTATTAGCCACAACAGTTACTTACCATTAGGAGAACTTTGTTCTAGTCTGTGTGTAATAGTTCTGTTACTTACGATTACGGACCGTGTGCTCGGTTACCTACTAACGCTATGATTTAAATGTCTATATTAAAAACATGTGGCGTTAAAATTAGCGTCTTGAATGTAATTATTTTTGTATAATAATAGTCTTAAAGCAATGAAAGGCTAATGGCATAATGGTGTGACTGCCTCGTTGGTCTGGTGGTCGTTAACGCGACTCTTTAACCTGAGGTCGAGGGTTGGAAGCCTGGGTCAAGCTTTACTGTCAAGATTTTTTTCATTTGAATCGTTCATTCGATTGTATTGATTTATTTGATAGTAGATATTTTTATTGAAGTATGGGTGACCTAAAATAATTGTAAAAGGATGTGAAGCTGCATTGAGAATACAATTGTAGTAATACAATTTTTACCGACTTCAAAAAGGAGGAGGCATTTAATTCGACTGTGTTTTTTTAAATGTGTGCTACCTTATAAATTTTCTTTGGGTGAACCGATTTTGATGATTTCTTTTATCTGAAGGCTGGTGCTTTTCGTGTGGTTAACCGTTAATCAGGATCTGACTAATAGTTTTAGAGTTATCTTTAATAATGCGTATTTAATTGACTTCGAATACATTGATAATGGTCTCATTTTAATTATATTGAAGTCGATTGTACAAAATTTTGAATGTACCACTTGTTATACATATAAATTACAAGAATACTCATTGATAGTCATTTGTGCTTATGCGGCTGGTTCGAAAAAAATAGAAGAATCAGCAATAAACCCAGCGGAACATTTTTCCGCAATAAAATATGAAAACGTTTGCTGTTGCAGAGACCTGTGTTGTGATTGCAGCACAAATCTCACAGGTCACCGCGGTAAAATAACAGCAAATAACAAATTCATGCACATATAAACATAATATTACGCCTGTAATCCTTTATGTGATAAACAGAGTCCATGCAATACATTTTTATAAGTATGTATAAATAAGTATATAGGTTTATAGGTAGTTTTTCGCATCAAGTGATGCGAAAAACTACCTCACAAAATTGTTCAACTTGCAATATTATCGATGATGTTTATCAAATTTTAATAGAATGTGCTGAGCATTGCAAAGAAAGGAAAAAAAATTAATTTACATTTGTCATTGATTGGCAGTACTTATAGTGTTTTATCAGACCCGTTATCAGATGATGCCAAAAAAAGTTTATGTGTTAGTAAATAAGAGATGAAGTAATTAATAAGTTAATTTGTTAGTATTTTATCCTATATATTTTTGTTGTGACTACCAGGGCGTCATAATCACATCAGCGACAAAGCTTTTTTCTATGAATAAAAAAAACAGAGTCCAATAAGCAGCAAACTATTCTAACCATATTTAATCAAAAATATATATTTAAATAAAAAATTGCAAAAGTGTTGCCAAATGCCAACCCATCGCCTACACAACCAATTCAAATACTGTTTTATTTCGTATTGTAAGTGTTAAAAACCAGAAACCCTTTTTAACATTAACGTGGCATGCCATCTTAGACCTCAAGGGCTACAGCACATCCGTGTTCAGATTCTTAATCTAGTATAAACGTAGGTGTTATTGGGCCACCTCATTAATTTACCATCAGATGGACTGCTTGACATTCTTATAATGAAATATCAAAAATTAAAGAGGCAGTTTTTTTTTACATAGTATAATAATGACTTTTTTACATAGTATAATAATGAATGTCGAAAGGGGAATGAAAGTAAACGCATGTAAGACGAAAGTGATGGTTTTTGAAAGAGAAGAAAGCAAAACGGTATGTGAAATAAGAATAAAAGGAGAGTTAATTGAGCAAGTGGATGAGTTTGTGTATTTGGGATGTGTATTTAGCAGGGATGATAGATATGATAGGGATATAGAACGACGAGTAAATGCAGGGAATAGAGTGAATGGGGCAGTACACTCTATTATGAAGAACCAGAATGTGTCAAAAAAGGCACGGATGGTAATTCATAATGCTGTGCTAGTCCCTACTTTAATGTATGGTAGTGAAAGCTGGGTATGGCAGAAGAAGCACGAAAGTAGAATAAATGCTGTAGAAATGCGGTCTGCAAGGAATATGCTAGGATTGAATCTGAATGACAGGGTGAGAAATTGCGTGATAAGAGATAAATGTGGTATGCAAGATGATGTTGTGACCAGGATTAAGAAAGGAATGCTTCGGTGGTTTGGTCATGTGGAAAGAATGAATGAGGAAAGAGTGACAAAGCAAATTTATATGGCAGATGTGAACGGCCGAGTCGGGAAGGGACGCCCTAGGAAAAAGTTTATCGACCAAATTGGCGATATTTTGAAAATGGGCCACGTTAGAAGTACTCCAATGGTTTGGACACGTTGAACGAATGAGTGAAGACCGAATGGTGAAGAAAATATATAGAGCGAAAGTAAATATTAAAAGGTGTCGAGGTAGACCGAGACTAACTTTCGAAGACCATGTGAGCAAATTGCTCGAAGAGGGGAGGGTCAAGAGTACTCGGATACCTAGACGTGCATGTATGAAGAAGTTAATGAACCTGAAAGAAGCGAAAGAGGTATGTAAGGATCGTGACACTTGGCGATCTGTTCTCTCTGGCTACCCCGTTAGAGATTGTGCGTGACGATAAGTAAGTGAGTAAGTAAGTAAGTTAGAAGTACCCTTAACCGACGAGCATGTATGCGTAAAAATATGGATGTAAAAGAGGCGAAAGAGGTATGTCAGGATCGTGCCAAATGGAAGTCCGTAGTCTCTGCCTACCCTTCTGGGTGACAGGCGTGAGTGTTTATGTATGTTATGTTTTTATAATAATGACGAGAACGAGCACACAGTCTAATTGATGTCAAGTAGATACTGCGGCCCATAGACATCTTTGCCTACCCCCGATCAGTGATATAAATGCAGATGCGTTGTTACTCCTGGGGACTAATAAAGAACGAATCGCATCCAGTAAAAAGTTACTCCGGTTCCTTACACTCACCATACGAAACACAGCAGCACCAAACTGCTACTTCACGCTAGTATCTATCGTGGTAGAGCGAGGTCCCTCTGTGTTCGAGCCGACCAATTCTTACTACAACCATAATATAGCTGCAGCATGACCACGTATGAAACCAGTTAATATAAACGCGTCGATCTAATTTGTTAGGTATCTGTTAACAAACTCCCTTATTTTTCCTTCTTATTTCACGGATGTCCTCTTAAAACCATCCAGATTTTAATCACACGGATAGACATACATCGACAAAATGTTCGACTTTTCTGCAGAAACTTGAAGACACCAACGTTATGAAACGGGTTGATGAACTCGCTTACGTTGCCACCAGTCGTAAATATACGCCGTCTATAATTCCTTTAAACTTTTTTAAGCAGAAAAAGAACAGAAGGTACCCCACATTCAATATTTGAACAAAAATTCAAAAACGAATTTACCACAACCCTGCAGATATTGAGAAGTTTTGCGAACAAATTTATTTTTGCCGTTAAAACCAAATTACCATTCTTATTTCGCATTATTTTGTTCACTTAATGGCTGATTACAAAAAACCAAAGCGGGGACATTCATTTGCGTCCTGATCCCGCGTCGGAGACCCTTTTAACGATTCCAGGGGTCATTTAACTAAGCGAATTAGACCAGGGAAAGGGTGCGGACTGATCAAGTGTAAATATCTAATGTTTTTATTTTACCTCGTTGTTAGGGCACACAGCAGGCGGTAGTATGCTATTAATTTTGGCGGAGTGAGGTTGAATTTTTATAACGCATGTTTGTTTGTTATTTAGGGTTTGAATCTACTGGGAGCAGGAAAGTAAAGAAACAGGATTATCCTAGAAGCACTATATTCCTAGGTAACTGCCAACGGTATGTGTGAAAGCAACTACCACGTAGAACTTAATTTCTACCGCCTTCTTCCTCAACAAATAAATTGATAATTTCTAATGTTTAAAATGTGAAGTAATTGTAAGCATTTTGACACAGCGTCAATAAAGCTTCGTGATCATCGGCAATTGAAGTCTATTTTTTGTATTTATTATAAAAAAAGAAATAAAAATAATTTCGTTTCAAAAGTGCATAAAATATCGTCATATATATTGTCATCAAGGCAGCTAAAATAAAGTGAACATACACACATGATTTTTTATATATAACGCTTTATGTTTTATGAAGATACTGTGTGATTATTGACGTGAATGACTGCATTTCATTACAAAAACAAATAGATACAGTTTACGATTGGTATTCCGCTAATTTCATGTCCTTAAATATCAGTGGGTGCTTAGTTATCACCTTCAATACTAAACAAAATCACCTAGATTTTAAGTATAATAATAATAGCGAGGCTCTGACACGCAAGGAGATTGTTACAATTTGGACGTACTTGTATATTTCGATTCAAAAATTTCGTTCCTTCTGCATTTTGATTAAAACCTTAAGCACCAGTAATACGTAGTAGAGCCACGCTGCAGTTATATTATGGTTAAAGCACGTATGGATCGGCTCAACTGGGGTAGGACCACACTCTCACAGAATACCAGATTAAATTTGCAGATTAATGCCGCTGTGTTTCGTACGGTGATTGTAAGGAACTGGAGACCCTTTTCACTGGATACGAGATATTCCATCTTAGTGCTCAGGAGTGACAACTCATCTGCATTTTGTTTCTTAATCGAGGATAAACGTGGATGCCAATGGGTCACAGCATCTACTTACTTACCATCAGGTGGACTGAGAGCTCGTTATTCACCCATATATAAAAAATAATATTTTTAAACCGTTAGTGTTTATAATTCGTGTAACGAAAAAGTTCTCAAAAGATACATTCTAAGACCATTGAGAGGGTGCAGAGGTCTTTTCTGCGCAGTGTTTGTGGCAGATAATATGGTCACTTCGGTCATATACCATTATACGTCTCCGACCAAGTTTATTTGCACAAGATTGTGTATTTTCATTGATTGCAAAGAGTTACTAAGACTAACTAATTTCAATTCAGGTATAAATAACGTGTTTAAAAATCGTATCAGACGTTCACAGGAATAACACTTCCTTATTCAATTCTGTTGTCAAAATGTGCCGTGATTACGATGAGATTTAGCGTTGTAACGTTTATCTTGACATATTAGATAGTAGCCTTTAGGATTTAAAAAAATGGCGAGATGCTCTTAATTTTTATTTATATTTTTTATATCTTATTTACTTTTTACCTCATAAAAGGCGAAAAGCAGGACCCAATCGCAAATTATAAACCAAAAGAAAATTAACAGGTTCCGCTTGCTACTAAACTTAATGCGGGTATTAAACTTATGCTTTGAGCTCATAATGTAGTCTGTTAAACCGAAGTAGAGTTTACTTGGTTTATAGTTTATTTTAATTTTGTTTGTAGTGTAGATCAACGCCATTTGTAAACTACTGTCTGTTTGTGGAACTTATTGAATGAAACAAAAAAAAAGACAATTAACATAGAAATTGATAATAAGCAAAACGTATCGTGGATATGAGGAAAAAAGGAGCACAAAATCCACATGATAGTAAGTGAATGCTATAGCCCATAGACATCTAAACCTATCCCCGATTGAGAATCAAATGCAGATGCATTATGAACCCTGAGGACTAAAATGCAATGCTTCGTTTCCAGTAAATCTAAGGGTTTCTAGTTCTCTACACGCGAATATTTGGTAAGAGCGTGATCCTTTTAAACATGTGGTGGAATGCGATGCTAATGCTCCCAGTGGGAAGTTATTGTAATGGGTCCAATATTGCGAATTGCAAATTTTAACATATCTCCTCGTTTAAAGGTCTTTAGAGTCGAGTAGTATGGTTTTTAAGGGGATGTCCGTGTGTGCACATGTACGTATGTATGTATGTATGTTTGGATTCAATTTTCGCCTCGTGTATCTCGAGAATAAAGAGCGATATTGACATGGGACCAATTTCATTTAACGCATAATTATGTAACTTAGAACTCATTAAAGAATCATGTCCAATTGTGACCTGAAATTTTTCTAACGCGTCTAGTAATGTGAAGTATATTATAAAATTGCCTTTATTTTGCTTATTTCGTATCGCATAATAGAATTTTTCAATAAAGCCAGGAAAAAAGTAATATTAATATGTTTATCGTTCTCAATAGACTTTTGGAGAAGGAACGCGTTTAAAAATGACTTAAAAGCCCAGAAGCCATGACAATATATATATATATATATATATATATATATATATATATATATATATATATAAAGTGTTTTACACATTTCGTTTCACAGACTACGAAAATCTTATTAATTTTTCATGTGGTTTATGAACGTTCAAAATAACCAATTGTTTTTTGTTACTTATCTTATTATTTTATGATCAGATATGCTTTTTTGTGGTTTTATACTATGGTGTGGAAGTTATTTTTCTTTCCACGCCATAGTATACCATAGTGTACAGTTGACAGCTTATTATCTGTAAAATTTATTTATTTTATAGCATTTTTCCCTGGCCTCTAAATAAAAAGGTGATAAGTTATTATGTTATTATAAAAGATAATTGATTTTATGCAACAGTAGTTGTAGGTAGACGCGACCTGTAAAAAGAATCGAATGACAGGTCAATCAATGTATGAAAAGTGGGCATACTTCTTTTGAGCAAAATCGGTGAAGTCATTTTTTGTGCCGAATAAAAAATTGTATAAAATATTAAAAACATATGATATTGTTGCGCGCCGTAATTAATGCCCGGTATATGTTGGGTGGTTATCAGCACCATCTAGTATCATGTGGCAGAAATAGGAGCGTCAAGATCTTTCTAGAACTTACCCAATAGCGCCATCTAGTTTCGAGTGGCGAGGGCTTTCTAGAGTGTTCTTTGCTTAAACTTTCTATATTTTATTTGAATATTCTAGATGATTTCGGTGGAAAAGGCCTATCCTTCCTATATAAAGGCGTTAAGGACCGCGACCAGGGCAGTATTGAATTGGCGATACAAGCGAAAACTTAGGAGCAAAATAAAGTGAGCTAAGGCGATCGCTGTGATTAATTATGAGTGTGCTTTAAGTTGTCATTAGTGTTTAATATCTAAAGTGTCAATTCTGGTAATTCAATCGGCAGTTTTATTCTTACGAATCCAAAGCTATTTATTCTTTCCACCGGGAAGTTAGTCGTGTGGACCTGTCGGGTCGCACCTAGAGCGTTTTTTAGTAACAGTTTTCTTGTTCAATAGTCGCCTGTATTAATCGAAGTTCAAAATGTCCTGTTACACGTAGATGACTAAATAACGCAGCGATAAGCGTTCGGTTGCGGCACTACAGAATCGCGAGTTCAAATCCCGCACGAAACGAGTGTACTAATAATTGTTTTGGATCGGAATATTTGTCATTGTGCAATTTATGTGCGTAATAAGCCTCTGTTTGCCACACTTTAACTCTATGACAGCCACAGGTTAATGATAATGATGATGCGCTTCAACGATACAGAGTAAAATCCCACTGTGACTAACAACTTTTAAGTATATGGACCTCACTTGGCAAGAAATGCTGTAAATTAAGATCGAAAATTTATAGCAATGTGAGTTTTAAAGCTTAGTACCGCATCCATAATTATTAATAACAAGCAATAAACAGCTTACAGGAAGTTTCATACAACAGAATAGCCAAATACTTAAAGGAATTACTGGGATACAGTAACTAAAGTGCTTTATAAATTTACGTAAATCTTATACAAATATTTGGCAAAGCTAAAATAAACCCTGTGGTGTTTTTTTTTATAAATGCAAGCAATTACTTAAAAGCACAAGTCAGGCATTCAAGTTGAATGCAAATATAAAAAGAATTCCAGACCCCAACTCTCCGCTCCCTCGGGCAAAGGAACGTGAGGGCAGAATTAAAATTATAACGAATGAAATGTTCGCGTCGGATCCGTGCGCAAAAGTCTGGTTTGATAAGTATATTTTTTAGAAAGTCCCTTTCATACGCACGTGCTTCACCTTGTGAAGTGAGGTTCTTGCGTAATCTAGAAATGTAATCAAATTTAAGTGCGAAGTGTTGAAAATACATTAAGAGGTTTACTTTGAAAGGAATAGGGTAAAGATACCAAATATGAGATATCATTTTCATTATTGCGTATTTTTCGTAAAATACCATAGGTAAGAAGGTAATTTTACGTGACAATTTATTTATTTATTTCAACCAACAATATATTTCAAAATTATAAATATTTCAGCAATAGTGCCTACCGATTCTGTAATATAAGTGATATAATAAAATAATACACTTTCCTATGCAAGCATGGAGGTATTCTAATATGAGATACTTGTGGTTCCTGATTTGAGATAGGTCTCAACTTTTTTAGAGTACTTCACTTTTGAGTTCATTTAAATGAAAAATACAATTAGTTAATATACTTTTATTGACTTTAATTTCACGAGTTATTATTTTGATATACGAGTAAGTAAGCATATTAAAATACTAACTCGGCCATTTTTCTGAAAACATTAGCAGATTAACAGATTTGCATTAGTTGCTGCAACTTTTGCAAACATCATACATTTGTATTTGCTTTTGCAGTGCATACAGATGCATGCTGTTCGGAAAATCTCATATTTAATCTTATGTGTATCAGTATATAGGAAGCCCATGAAATGTCATGTTTGTTATATGTAATAACCACAAAAAATTATTTGTTATATTAATATCCTCCCTAACAGATATCATAAATGTATATTCTATCTAAATTTACTTATTTTTAATGATTTAACTTACCTTGCAATTGAGAACAAAAAATTCGTATGCGTTCCCGACAAAAGTCGAGGTGGTAGTGTATTTTTTCACCTGTATGCCAGTGCCCAATTGGAACACGACCGAACGACTGACCAATCGATAAGACCATCGCTACTGCTGACCACCGCTGAACTATCTCATATTAGGCACCTTTACCCTATAGTGTGAGAGTGGATGTTCATGTTCATCCTTTTGCTTACGCAATTCATCGTTAATAGGAATAAAACATGTATAATGTAACGCACTATACGTTCAGCATAACCCAATTACAACTCAACCATACTCTAATTCTATCAAAAGATATCACAATCACACGTGTAATGCAGCGTTTTTTTTTTAATACAAAATAAGGTTGGCAAACGAACACACAGTCCACCTGGTGTTAAGATGCAGAGGTCCATAGATATCTACATTTATCCTCGATTAAAATTCAAAATGAAGATGCACTGTCACCTCCGAGGACGATGTAATTGCCTTATGCCTTACATATATTATATATATATGCCTTATATAGTAAAAAGGATCTTCGGTACTGTACAGTGTACACTTACCATTCAAAACACAAATAACATTAAGCCGCTATGTATTCTGAATTCTGCTGTATTTCTGCATGCCGCTTACTAAGATGAAATGCCTAGTTTCCATTAAAACTGGTCCGATTATCTACACTCACCGCACGAAACACAGCAGCATCAAGCTGCTATTTTATTCTGTGAGAGCGTTGTCCTTACCCGGTCGAGCCGAACCATTTGTGCTACAGTTATAATAGCTTCAGCTGTATCTCTACCAGCACTCTACTACAAAATGACACCGAAATAAAGTAAGTGTTGCACTACACCGCATACTCTCTATACCTACCTAATTTATATATTATTATTATAATTATATATTGGTTTTTTATCTAAATCTGCTGTTGCTGATGTTTTAAATTTATTTATAAATTTTATTTCCTACCATACTACGGTAAACAAGAACTTATTGTGCACAGGAACTGTCACGGCGTAAGTGTAAAAGGTAATTGATGCTTGTGTAATAAATCAATACGATACCAAATAAGTTAAAGAAAAACGGGCTTCTTTACATAATATTAAAAAAAAAATCGATTCCCGCCGCCTGTACGCTTATGTAGATCTTTTAAACTACACAACGGATTTTGATTCGGCTTTACATCAAAAAACAGAATGATTCGAAAAGAAGGTTTATATGTTACAGGCATATGTTGTCGAGATCCAAATATTACTCGCGCCAAGCCGTGGCGGATCGCTGGTATTTTATAAAGTGATAGCGTTTATAAGTAAGCAGAGTCCGTCACGCTGCCCAACACGAATTACACTTGACATGTTCTCAAAATATTTTTCTTATTGCTATACTTTCATCCAATTCTCTCCAATACATGAGTTACTAGTATAAAATGCCCATAGGCATTAAGTTCGAATGCAATAAAGATTGATAATAAATAAATAAATGCTGACTATATTTAGTTCTATCCACTCAATTCAAATCATAGCCTCTGCAGCTTTTTCCTTAAACGTATATTTACCGCTCAGTTCCTGAATACTCTCAATTTATTTTCACATTATACGGAGTCGATAGCACATTAGCATCGGAAAGTGATAATTCTAAATAATATGTGCTCGGAACTCCCGCTATTATTTTAAAATAATTTTATTAATACGTGAACACAGAAAATTGTAGAACGTTATTTTAGTAGTTATATTAAGAGGAGAGGAATGAAACTTAATCATTCGAAAGGGTGATTTTCTGATTTTACCAAATATCGTTTCAATTCATCATCATCATGACACGTCCACAAATATTAATAAATTTGGACAAAATGGAGTCATGGAGTCAAGTAAACCCACTTCATTAAAAATAAAATTTTAACACTTACGTCTATCTACATCCTTCAATCTTGTAAATTCCTTAGGAAACACCCAAAACTCTACTCACCTATTAAAAAACTAAAAGAAAGCGAGAGAAGTATATATATATATATATATATATATATATATATATATATATATATATATATATATATATATATATATATATATATATATATATATATATATATATATATATATATATATATATATATATATATAATCGAAATCGGAAAAGGAATCTCGGGAACTGCTCCAACGATTTTCATATAATTTTGTGTCCAGGGAGTTTCGGGGGCAATTAATCGATCTAGCTAGAACTTTTTTTAGAAAATGTCTTTTTGTCCGTGTTTTCAGGCAATGAAAAACTGCTACAATATAAGAAGGTAAATTTTGACACTGTGTTAATGATCGTAATAGCTCAAGTGAATATCGAGGGGTCGCGAAATCGTAAAGCCTTGGTTCGCGTCCTTTCTTCGGTCCGACTTCTTTTCCTTTTTTTTTCAAGTTCCCTTTTGTGAGAAAATCTATTATTTCGAGCCCTTTTTTTTAGTATTTTTTAAAAATTTTAAAATTACTAATTGCACTTATGATTTTTTATTCAAATAACCAGTCAAAAATTGAGCAAAGCTTGGTCATCCAGGTACTAGATAATAATGTATCCTTCCGAAGAATTTCTTTATATCTTCTTAATCTTTATATATAAAAATTAATTGCCGTACGTTAGTCTCGCTAAAACTCGAAAACAGCTCAAACGATTTCGACGAATTTTTAATGTACATTTGAGTGATTTCCTGGATGGTTTATATTCTTAATTGGACCCGGTAGGTGCCGCTGTTGTCGAGATCCAGAAATCACCCGTGCGAAGCCGGGGCGGATCGCTAGTATTTCATATTAATAAGATTCAAAATGGATAAACCAATATATGAAGATTCCTAAAAGTAGAAGAAATAAAAAAGCTTTAACTTTTTTTTAAGGTTTAAAGTATACAGCACTGAAGCATTGTTTTTTGTATAATGTACATACATTAGAAATCGAAAAATGTTTTATTTTCCACCAGGACTTTTGCATATTAGTACGTGAGGGTAATATGGTCACGTTCTTATAACTCAAAAACTACAGCCTTGTTTGCATAGATGGCTTTGTGATACGATAGTTAATCAAATAATAAAGGGTCAAAAAGGCTCTGCTTTATCGACACCATGTTTTAACACTTGACATTACAGTAAATATTTTAGTATAATGTAGTGTAGTTAGTTTTTTTAAGTTCATTTTTCGAAGTGTTCCTAATATTGCCAGAGCGTGTTGGTTATTTTTTCTTAGTACATTAGTTATAGTATACAACTTTGTGTTTTTGTCTATGAACTCCTCCTAGATTTGGTTTTATAGGACGACAAAGCTTAAGGTAACCATATCACCTTGACGTTCGAGGTTGTTAGTGTAAACACCGTCATACTTGAAACCAGTGGTTTGGTTTCACTTATATAACGTAAATTCAATGAAAAATAACATTTTTTTTACTAAAATCTCAATTTTTCCTTAATTCCTCAATTTTTGCTTGTCCTAAGGTTGCCAGGTTGAAAGTATGAAGGAAAAGTTACATAACAGGTTATGTGTACCTATTGTGTTTTTATTGGAAGTAGCTAGCGCGGGTGGTGACCTTTACAGTGATTACGTCACTCGGGCGCATAGGATATCCATGAATTTACGGACGGTGTCGGATAGAAACTTTTAAATTTTATGAAAGAAAATAGCGTTTTTTTTAATTCATTGAATTTACGTTCTATAAGTGAAACCAAACCACTGGTTTCAATCATAACAGTGTTTACACTAACAGCCTGTATATATATATATACGTGTGTGTGTATAGTATGGTAGTATAGGTATATGTATGTATCTGAAATAGTTACCCTTAATTAGTGTTTCTGATACTAGATTATCAAATGTGTACATAATTAGACAGTTTTCTTTTCATAGCTCGGTTAAAGTTAAAACAACTGGAAAAAACGCAAGTCGACGAAATGCTAATAGTTCAACTGGGGGCCTGGCACTTGCCCCAAATACCTCTGTCGCAGTTTTCTTCGAGTGTCAATTTTCCGAGCGATAGCTCCAAGATTCGGCGCTAATTTAAAAGTTTTCCCGCTCTTTAGACGGACCATTACACCGCACCGCGGCGAGTGTAATACGCGGATTTCTGTATCACATAACTATATATTTTTTACAGTATCACAGTAAATGTTTTCTAACAATAAATTTCGAATCTTTGACATTAAGTGTTTAAGAAATTTCTATAGCAATATACAATACAAATCTTCTCATTGTTTGCCTCCTAAGGGCGATATTTACCTTAGTTGTCACACTTCACAGGTGGGTTGGCAACTGTATTACTTTACCTTTAGTTGTTATTAGGGTAGACCCTGCTGCCCATCTTCTGGTTTGTTTCTCTCAACGCCTCTAACAACACACACGCCATGATAAAGAGTAATTATTTTTAATTAGATAACGGTGACAAGCGAACACATAGTCCACCAGATGGTAAGTGGTTGCTGTGGCCTATAGACATCTACATATATCCTCGTTTGTGAATCAAAATGCAGATGCGTTGTCAGCCGTGAGGACTAAGATGTAATGCATCTTTTCCAGTGAAAAGGGTCTCCGGTTCTCTACACTCACCATACGAAACACAGCAGCATTATTTAAGCTATTATTTTGCGCTGGTATTCTGTGAGAGCGTAGTCCTTCCCAGGCCGAAGCGACCCATTCGTGCTACAATTATACAATTAATAATATAGCTCCAGAATGGCTCTACCATGTAATATCACGTAAGTTATCCTTACATCGCCACTACACGGTATACTGTAACTTAATATTATGTTGTAATTCTGTCAAACAGATCCTTGCTGAGAATAAGTTGACCCATTTCAATGCTATCACGAATATATTAATTATACGTTAAACAAAACTTTGATAAAATTTTGGACTGAAACTGCTCTTAATTTCTTCTTAACCGATTTTCGAAAGGTTTCTTTCAAACGAAGAAGATTCACGTGATTGACGTCTTTATTATGTTGATAAAATAGTATTTCGAGTGTAGCTAATTCTGAAGACTTTCTTTTTAGACCTTAATTGAGAATTGTCGAACATTATTTATTGGCTATTAGGACCAAATCTATGGATGAAACCCGATAAGATACTAGTATAGAGAAGCAGTAGCAGGAGGAAATTCGGATTAACTAGTCTAAGCAATGTCATACAAGCCCTTAAGTGAAATAGGTTCCACACCATTTTAAGGCGAGCTAGCGGCGAGGGCAAACATCTGATAAGCTTGTTGAAGCCGTCAACTTTTTTGACGTGACAACGTCTTATAAATTGGTTTGCCGGGTGACACTTCAAGAAACTCCCCTTTCCCCTCGGACCGCCGTATGTTGTGGACGTATCTATTAATCTGTGTTAAGTTATTTTTGCTAAAATATATAAATCATTGAATTAATTCGTCATATAAAAATAGGAGTGCATAAGTAACAAGAAGCAGTTCGTTCATACTCATAGTGAAGTGCAACGCTGCGATTTAAGCTCTGCCCCTTTGGCTCCGCCCCCTGTAATTCAAGCAACGTCTCGCTCGCCGCCTGCCATCGTTCGCTGCCGGTGACGCACTGCTCACGCATTCTGTTAACCTGGTACTACTAGCGCGCTGTGACGATACAGTCGCAACCGCCTGCGCATCGTTAGCTACCGGATACGCACTGCTTACGCATTCTGATATCTTGGTACTTGTAGAGCGCTGTGACGATACAGTCTTCACTTAACAGAGCTATGTCGGACCCAGATATGTCAATCTGCGCTTCGGACGAGAACGAATCTCCACTGAATACTGTTTTTGATCGACCGCGTAGACCTGCCCAGGGAATGCCGCAACAACAATTGGATGCCTTTAGAATGGAGATGAGTCAACTTATAACAACCTTTAACACTTCGCATAGTGAAGAGTTACGACAACTGTGTACGAAAGTGCAAGAAATCAGAGACACTAACAAAAGCATAGAGGCATCTTTGGCTTATCTAACGACACAGAACGAAGAACTGAAACACAAAATAAATAGCCTTGAAGATCGATCACGGAAAGATAGGGAATATATTGTATTCCTGGAGGATAAGCTGGAGGATTTGCAACACTCATCTCGCAAAACCAACTTCGAAATTAAGGGAGTGCCTAAAAAGGAATCTGAGACTAAACAGGACCTAATTGAAATGGTGGTAACCCTATCAGAAACTATTGACTGCAAAATAAACAAGACCCATATTAAAGATATTTATAGGGTCAGAGGGAAAAAGCCAGAACACAAAAACACCCCCATTGTAGTTGAAACTGGCTCAGTGCTACTGAAAACAGATTTTCTAAAAATGGCTAAATCTTTCAACATACGAAATAAAACCAAACTGTGCGCAAAGCACCTTGGTATGAAGTCGCACGCGGATACACCGATTTTTCTTTCAGAGAATCTGACACCAAAGGCTTCCCGACTTCATTACCTGGCCCGTGACCTTGCCAAATCTAAAGGCTATAAATTTGTGTGGACATCTTACGGCAAAATTTATGTGCGGAAAAGTGAACAATCGCCAATTATCCTGATTAAAACGGAACAACAGGTACATAAATTACTTTTAGAACAAGACTGACTATATTATTACCCATTTTCAACTCTAAGTGTTTCTAATCTGTTCCCTAACATAATCTTGACGCTTTGTAATTTTGCATTTTGTATATGGCTTAACATTAAGTACTGTTTTACCACATTGTGCCATTTGATGTCTATCTCTATACATGTAGAACTTATGAAAATTGTTATAAACTTTTACCAAACACTACACACTTTTTCCCACACATGCACACATACACTCATACACTTTAGACACTTACACTATCAAACATACAGAATTACGTCTGTTAAAAATACAAATGACAAAATCCTACAAAAACTCGCTCCCATAATTCACCCCACACTAGTATACATATGTTTTCACATCTTCACTCTTAACGTAAGATACTTACTTAAATTATTCATGAAACTAATTGAACAACACTTCTCCGTTATACCCCTTTTTACTATCAACTTACTTACAGTCAAGCAAATTTTAATTATTACTACTACTAGATTATTTGTACTTCTGTTTCAATATGGCTGAATCGTTGTATACGCTTGAAGAATTAGACAATATTAAAATAGCAAAGGCAATAGAGTGCGATGTCGTTGATCTTGAGAGACACATACAAATTAATAAAAATGACTTAACCATAATATCTCAGAATATTGTTAGTATCTACAAAAACTTTAACGATTTTACACTTACTCTGGCAAACTTATCTTTTGAAATTGATATTGTCACCTTCACGGAATGTAGATTAAACCACAATAAACCTCTCCCACAATTAAATAACTATAAAGTCTATTGTACCTCTTCCCAACTAAACCAAAGTGACGGAGTAGTTGTATATATAAAAAAAAGCTTAAAACACAAAGTCAAGGAAGTAATCTTGCATCACGCTTCATGTCTCCAGATTGATGTATTGAATAATACAGTATTATGTATTTACAGATCACCATCGAACCCAAACCCTACAAACTTTATCAATACGCTAAACTCTCATTTAGAGACTCTTCATTCCCATAGGAGCATTATAATAACAGGTGATATCAACATAAATATTCGAACTAAACCTAATGAACCTCTGCATGTGTACAAAAACAGAATGAACTATCTGGGCATGCTTGCTAACCATGGCATATTAGCTGGACACACATTATCTACTAGGCAGCAAGGTTGCCTTGACCATTTCATGTTAAAAATAAATAAAATTAAATACAGATCAACTATAGCGATTTTGCAAACAACAACTACGGATCATTTTACAACTTTTCTAGCAATCTCAAAAATAAAAAACTTAACTAAAGACAATAGAACTAAAACCACTATAAATTTTGAGGCTGCTCTAAAATATTTACAAAATAGTAATCTATCTGATATTTTATTTAGTGATGACCCAACAACTGTAATTACCTACCTAATAGAAAGAATTATAGAAAGCCTAAAGGTGAATACTGAGGTGACGCGTATACCATGCAGCAAAAGAATCATACAGCCTTGGATCTCTCCAGGAATCCTGCGGTGCATAAGAAATCGCAACCAGCTTCAGAAAAGGCTACGTAATGACCCGCATAATGAAATTCTTCGCATTACTTACAGACGCTACCGAAATTTCTGTAATAATTTAATAAAAAGAATAAAAAGAAAATACGACAGGGATACCATTACAAAATCTTTAAATAATAATAAACTGCTTTGGAACAATATTAAAAACATTACATACTCGAAAAAAACACATAATACTAATTCTAAACTGCTCAATTTAAGGTCCTCGCCCTCTGAATCAGCAAACTTTATTAATGACTATTTCGCCAATATAGGATTACAACTTGCAAATAATATTCAACACGATACAAGGACAGCTAATACACTTATAGAAAATAAGCCGGCACAATCAAATTCTTTTGTACTACTGCATACTCATGTTGATGAAGTCCGTAGCACTATCCTACATCTGAAATCTCACAGCGCCCCAGGATGGGATAATATCCCCAATAAATTTCTTAAGATGGCGGTTGATGACTTGGCTCCCATTATCACCCACCTTGTAAATCTTTGCTTCTGCAAAGGAGTATTTCCTGCACCGTTAAAAGAATCTATAATAACACCTGTGTACAAGGGTGGGGATGATGAAGATATTAGTAATTATAGACCGATCTCGGTTCTGCCCGCAATATCTAAAATCTTAGAGAAACTACTTAACACTAGACTACTAAATTACTTAAATAAATTTAATAATTTATCATCTTCACAATTTGGATTCAGGCGGGGAAAATCGACAGAAGATGCAATCATGGAGTTAAGCTCTTTTGTAACTAGGCAACTTGACAAAACTAAAACATGTCTGTCGGTTTTCCTCGATCTGAAAAAAGCTTTTGATACTGTGTCCATCCCTATCCTTGTCCATAAACTTGAATCTATGGGAGTAAGAGGGACTCCGCTTGCCCTTTTTGAGAGTTACTTATCGGACAGGAGACAAAGAGTAAGACTACCTGGCTGCACTAGTGAAGCTGTTAATGTGACGTGTGGCGTACCGCAGGGCAGCGTTTTAGGACCTACGCTCTTTCTTATCTATATCAACGACCTATGTAATATAAAGATCCATAACGCCAGAGTCCTGTCATACGCTGATGATACGGCCGTAGTCTTTGCCGGTGATTCTTGGGAGGAAGTCAAAACTAGTGCTGAGGCAGGCCTGTTGCGAATCGCTCTGTGGCTGAAACACAACCTTTTGACGCTAAATACTTTTAAAACAAACTTTATCTGTTTTAGTATTAACAACAACTCGCAACCTCAGGCCGACTTCAGCCTAAAAATTCATGAATGTACAATGGACACTAATAAAAACACCTGTAACTGCCCTAGAATCGATAAGGTAGCTCAGACAAAATATCTAGGGGTAATTGTAGACCAAAGACTATCCTGGTACTCACACCTTGATCATGTCATCAACAGAACGAGGAAACTAACATGGATCTTCAAAACCCTTAGACATGTAATGCTGGGCAAATCAGATGGGGAGTCACCAAATTATCTCCTCAACCAAATTTACATTGCTCTTGCTCAATCCGTCATGGCCTATTGTATTCCTGTCTGGGGTGGTGCAGCAAAAACTCAATTTCTGGAGTTAGAGAGGGCGCAGCGTTCTCTTATTAAAGTTATGTACTTTAAGAAGGGGCGTTTTTCTACTGATCTTCTATATCGTACCAGTGGTTTACTCTCTGTCAGGAAGTTGTATATATTCTGGACAACCCTCAGAACACACAAATCATTATTTTATGATCCACGCCATTTAAATAAACGTCGTAGAAACATGGTTGCCCAGACGTACAGAACTAAAACCACATTTGCAAGCAGACAATACATATCGCGTTCTGCCTTTCTTTATAATAAAATAAACAAAGAAGTATATATATACGACAAAACATATCATAAGTGTAAAAAGCTTTTGTTGAAATGGATTCAACTTAAGACATATGACGAAACTGAGAAGCTTCTGGATTGTGTTATATGATTTGTACAGATTCAGACACTCTAATCACACACACTCATTCTAACTCATGCAAGCACAGACACAAATACACACACACACACACACACACACACACACACACACACACACACACACACACACACACACACACACATACACACATACGTATACCTAAATAAATAAACTTTCACTCACATATCTACAGTATTTATAAGTAGACTAGTTCCTATCGTTTGATTGTCCTAATTTTAGAATATAAGTAATATATAGATAATTTTAATATATGATATAGAATATGTTTACCCATACTGCCATGTAACATGAATGTAGTAATGGAAGGGCGGACCCTCCAAACACAGGCATTTTTTTTTTTTGCTTAAATGGAGGTTCCAATCTACTAGTTCTTAAGGCATGTACTTCTTAAAACGAAATTAAAATTTATTTAAAATTTATTTATTATTTATTATTATTTAAACTGCGTTACGCTCCGCTCACGTTATGCGCTCACAATGAGAGCGAGTGAGAGGCACGCGTCCCTTCCACTCGGGCATAGTTAGCCCGCCTAAGAGCGAGAGAGACAGACATAAAAAGTGTTATTTCATCCTTCTTCCTACTATACGAATGAATATTCACATTAAAATTATTTTACCACTCAAAGTCGTTGTCACGTAAAACTTTCGCCCGTATACCGACTTTACAGGCAACCAATTTTTTTTTCTTTAAATCTGCTTACAAAAAATATAAATGGGCCGTAAGGTCTCGAATAAATGTTAACGTGGTAGATCCACGATGCATCTATAGTATAATTGCAGCGCATGGGTCGGTTCGACAGGGAAAGGATCACGCTCTCACTGTTGCTGTGTTTCGTATGGTGATGGAAGAGAACTGGAGACCATTTTTACTTGTAACGAGCCATTCTATTTTAGTCCTCAGGAGCATCAACACATCCATAATTACTCGTGATTTTTCTGACATTTCTTTTATTAAACATATTATGTTCCAATACTGTATTGCGTATTGAAACAGTCGAATAACTTTCTACACATAACAGAAATAGTTCTTTAATCTTTACTGATATAGGTTAAAACATAAATAAAAAAAGTCAAAATAACCTATAAAATAATTTAATTATGCCTTTAAAACGCTTGAAGTGAACAGTAAAATCGATATAAAATGTACGAGGTTCACACCGCCTGTATAAAACCTAATTTCTTATAAAAGATAAGCTCCCACCTTTTAAGCTTCATGATGGGCGCATCACTATCCACTTTCTTACACCGCTTATATTTCCTAAAGAAATCCGCATCAACTTTGAAACGCTGATCGGAGCTGTCGCGGGATACTGCGACTAAAGCCACAGGTTCACTTTGACTTTGCGTCCGCGGGTAGAAAAACCATCGTTTTGAGCCAAGCCTGTCTCGTTTTAGGACCTCTTGTATTTGATCTTGTCTTTTCTTTGTTGCTAAGAACTTAATTGTGCTCTTCTTATGTTTGCTTGCTAAAATAACAGCATAAAATGAAAATAAAGCTACAATACAAAATAAAAATAACTATGTGTTTTATTTTTTACTCGTATTTGTCATTATTTATTTAACCATGTATTTTATGATATCTTTAATTTATACGTCATTATTTATTTGAATATATACTATAATACGTAATAACTATGAATTTATTATGTACTCGGCTATGTACTTGGCCATGTACTTGACCATGTATATGACTATGTACCCAAATGTGTAGTTGACTATGTAATAGATTATGACTATTTACTTGATTTTGCACATATCTATATACAACTTATGTATTTGAATATGTAATTGACAATGTAATTGAATATAAACTTGACTATGAGCTGGACTATGTATTTGACTCAGACTATTTACTTGATTTTATAAGATATTATTTACTTGACTATGCACTTAATTATATACTTGAATATATATTTCACTTTCTATTTGACTTTGTACTTGACTATGTGCTGGACTATGTATTTAACTATGATTATTTACTTGACCATGTACTTGAATATGTACTTAACTTAACACATCAACACCGTATATGGATATTTTTAATAACATTGACCAACTAAAAAGTATTCGTCTCATTAAGGGGTTTTTAATATCAAATTGTTCGTCATATTTATTCCAGATGGATTCTAATTTTAAATAAAAAAAATTGTTGCCGATAAAAATTGTGTCAAATTAGAGTGGGCGAATTCTGTAGTCAGCGTAATTTTTACATCTTTTTTTGTTGAGAAGCGCAATTCGAACATCTTTTTGATTCAACTAGGGTTGATTGTGATAATTTGACATTTTATTGCATTGCAACGTGATTTATTTAACTAGAGAAGAGGTGTTAAGAGCAGTGGGAATGCTACAGGCTGGTGCTTTTAAACGAGGCGTCGCTGCAGCAATGCGTACGAGGCAAAATATGATTTTGAGGTTGTGGTCACGCTATTATGCCAAGGTGAAGGTGGCGGAGAGACATTCAGGACCAATCCGTATTACCACACCCAGAAAAGACCGTTTTTTGAAAATTGCTCCGAGAAAGCAACCAAATGTTATGGCGATGCAAATAGTCCAAATGCTACAGTCTGAATACCAGGTGCAGGTGCAAACTGTAAGGAGGAGGTTTTTACAATGTATAATAATATAATTATATAAAGTACACACTCTTTAACAAGAGCGAACTGTAATTTTACTTTAACATCATGGTTACTGACTAAAGTATGATGAAAGTGAGGTTCTTATCAAAACAATATGGTCCCCCTGAACACACACGCACATACTCTCTCTCTCTCTCTCACACACACACACACACACACGCGCGCGCGCGCGCGCGCACTCACGCACACACGCACATACGCACGCACGCAAGCACGCACGTACGCACTCACGCACGGACGCACGCACTCACGCATGGACGCACGCATGCACGCACGCACGCACATATCATCAATACATACATTCATAAATCACACATCAATATATTGCTTATTAGTACTTACATTTCACGTGATTCTTTGGCCGGTGGTAGAGGCCTGGTGGCATTTTTGTAAGTTACTTAGTATTTAGATGTAATGATATTTTAAACCGTAATTGTGTCGAGAGAAATAAAGATTATTGATGATGCTTGGGATATACTCCAAAGAAGTGCTCTGAGGGACTTTACTGAAAATCTGGTTAGAGAAGAACAACTTTTTATGTATCTCAGTAGAACCTGGGACAATATTCCTCAACAGGATATTGACAACCTCATTCTGAGTATTTTCCTGATTATTAACTCTTAATCAATAGCCGCCCTTAAAAGGTATTTACTTTACTTAATTTTTTAATTTTTAAAATTTAACTTTCATAATGTTCAGTTTTTGCACTTGTGTTTTTTCTCTGCATTAAAATCTGAAATCTCATTTAATATATGATAAAAAGACAGATTACTAATTAAGGATCGATTGGTAGGTAAAACCGTTGTTGGCCATAAATCACATTCAATTTAGGATAATTTCAAATTAAAGTAGAAGCCTTATTTACTCATATTTTCAATAAACGATATATCATTATTTATATACTTGACCTTATGTTTAAAATTTGGCTACTCTTTGAAAAATAATTCTGTACATGTCTTAAGATAATACTGACATACCTTTTGGAATTCATGTTTTGTTAAAATATCTCTATATCATGTTGATGTGTTTATGTACTCCACTTTGTACTTGAATATGTACTTGACTATGATTATTTACTTGATTTAGCACATTATTATTGACTTAACTGTTACTTCATTTAATAATACTTTAAACAAGCATAACGTGAATGTGAAAAGTAATTTAAATAAAATTATATACATTTCGAATGCTTTTCAGTGTTTTGTTTACAATGACAGCAGTTGGTAAAATGAAAATATTATTATTGCTTAGCAAATCCGTTGTGATTCAGGAACAGAAAATAATGCATCTACTCATAGACCTCAAAGACCAACAAGAATATAATCAGAACACTGGGTACATTCAAGCTAAACTACGTCGAAACCATTCTCAATTTTTTATAAAAAATTATTCTCACGCATACATAATATGGACCTTAAATATTTGCACCCAACATCGTGGTTTTCAGTGGCTTAGCATTAAGGCGCTCAGGGCTGTGGGTGTGGGGAACAAGTATTTATATATTATGCTATTATGGAAAAAAATATTTTTTATCCACTATTTTATTTACAATAAGTTGAGCATGATTTCAGCTTTACTTTAGATGTACGTAATGATCTATCTACATTTTTTTGTTGATTTAAGATTTATATATGAAAAGAAATTATTTCGTTTCTCGCACAAATTTTCAGTCCGGCTGTGATTCGAATCCAGACCATACTATAGTCAGGTTTTCTAACCATGAAAACACGTGAGACCTTTAATGCATCGTGGTTACTACTTACGGGTAAGATATAAAACTCGAAAAGCATCCAACAATCCAGGCTCCTTAAGGGTTAATTCTCGCTGTCGACTGGAAGTCCGGCTGTGGTTGTGACTTTGAGACCGAGATCGGGACCGTGATCTTGACCTCGATCGCGAATGGGTACGCGAGCGTGAGCTGGAAGTGGTTTTGCTTTGAGACCGAGAACGCATGGTGTCTCCAGTTTTGTGCGTTCGATGCTTTGAGCGGTTTAGTCTGAAACGTACGTTATTATTTTATAAAATATTTAAAAAAAAATTGATACTATTATACCTTTTTATTTCTTAGCTTGTCATATTTCTAGTTCGCAATACGTCAAAACTTCAAAAGAAACTGATTCAGGGAGACAAGTGATGCAAATATCTCGAAACGTGCTTTGTGACAATCTAATGCTGAGGCTTATATTCAGCAATTGAACTGTGACAAGCTGTCATTAATAAACTATTGAAGTTATTTGCTTAAAGTGACCACTGAACTTACAATTCACGAGATAATAATATTGGTCTCTGCATCTTCCACTTCTGTGCCCTATGGAGCAATAGCTATTATAGTATTCAAATAATACTAGCTTCCTGTATCATTTAATCAGAATACAACATTGAAGAATTATAACACATGCTAAATAAACTTGGGGTTTTTTCTATGCCTAGGTTGTTTAGGTAGAATCTAGATACCAACCTAATTTCTGTTGTGTTCTTATATGAATATATGCCATTTTTAAAGAATTATCCTTTTTAGACAATTAATTAACTGAACGGCATCTTTTTGTACAGAAAAGCCATTACAGAAAAAATGTCCTGCCTTCAGATAAATAGTTGATATATTTATGATGAAATTTGGATGTCGTAAGAGGTGACAGAGGGAAACAAACTAGAGGAAGACAGCAGCGTCTTCCAAATAACAAAAACATTGAGCTGTTATGTACTACGTACTAGAGGCGACACTGCATCAGCTACTCTGTTCCACTCAACTGCGGTGCATGCACCGCACTTTAATCAGTCACTCGCTAGGCGCTTGTAGGGTTGTCACGTGTTGTGTTGATTTAAAAAAAAATCTCTTGATGAAAATATGCTCTACACTCTATTGTGAAAAGTCATAATGTGTCAAAAAAGGCACGTATGGCAATTCACAGTGCTGTATTAGTCCCTACTTTAACGTATGGTAGTGAAAGTTGGGTGTGGCAGAAGAAGCACGAGAGTAGAATAAATGCGGTAGAAATGCGGTCGCTAAGGAGTATGTTAGGGCTGAATCTGAGTGACAGGGTGAGAAACTGTGTGATAAAAGAAGAGTGTGGTTTGCAAGATGATGCGGTGACCAGGATTAAGAAAGGAATGCTTCGGTGGTTTGGTCATGTAGAAAGAATGAATGCGGAAAGACTGACAAAGCAAATATATGTTGCAGAAGTGAATGGAAGAGTCGGAAAGGGACGTCCTAGGCGGAAGTTTGTCGACTAAATTGGCGATATACTAAAAATGGGCCAAATTAAGAGTACCCTTAACCGACGAGCATGTATGCGTAGGTATATGAATGTGGAAGAGGCGAGAAAGGTATGTCAGGATCGTGCTAAATGGAAGTCTGTAGTCTCTGCCTACCCCTCTGGGTGACAGGCGTGAGTGTTTATGTATTATGTATGTATGAAAATATGCCATCGTGCATACTTAGATTTTTATATTTATATTTTATATTTTTATATTAGATTATAATTCAATAAATGTCAGTAATAACCAAGGTATTTTCATCGGTTAATAAGATACTTAATGAATAAAAAAGTATTATAAATTAATAATAAAACAAGTTATTCCTAGACGCCATCTTGTATCATGTAATGCAGATTATGGAATTAATTTGTTCAGATGCGACATTTCTGTTGGTACTTAAGTATAGGATGAATATATTATTATACACATTTTATTTTGTAGAAACATATATGAGTTATCATAAATGGGCCAATTTTTTATGTTTAAATCTGCTTGTTATTCTTTTATATTAAGTCAAAGTGGAATAAATTCGTCCATTTTTAACTCTCGCGTGCCCAGCATTTATGAACGACTCCTATTCTAATTTAAATAAATATATTTGTAATTTAAATTTTATATCAATAAGTTTTGGTAAACATACATTTAGTAAGTTTTTTTATATTCGACATAGATACCTTTTAAAATATTCAGATAAAATATCATTAAAATGTAATTGTGATTTCTCGAGTGCTTGTGTTAGAATCAACGGGGTCTACTCGGACTGGTTTGGCATCCATAAAGGTGTCAGACAGGGCTGTGTAGCTTCCCCGTGGTTGTTCAACCTATTTATGGACAGTTGTTTGGAAAATTTTAAAGTTGAAGAATGCGGGTTAAGAATGGGTGAGTTAACCATCAAATGCCTTTTGTACGCCGATAATCAAGTCATACTTGCGTCGTCGGCGGCCGAGTTGCAAATGATGGTTACATTAATGAACAGGTCATTAAAAGAAAGGGGAATGAAAGTGAACGCAAGTAAGACGAAAGTGATAGTTTTTGAAAGAGAAGAAAGCAAAACGGTATATGAAATAAGAATAGAAGGAGAATTAATTGAGCAAGTGGATGAGTTCGTATATTTGGGATGTGTATTCAGCAGGGATGGGAGATATGATAAGGATATTGAATGACGAGTGAATGCAGGAAATAAAGTAAATGGGGCTCTACACTATATTTTGAAAAGTCAGAATGTGTCAAAAAAGGCACGTATGGCAATTCACAATGCTGTATTAGTCCCTAATTTAACGTATGGTAGTGAAAGTTGGGTGTGGCAGAAGAAGCACGAGAGTAGAATAAATGCAGTAGAAATGCGGTCGCTAAGGAGTATTTTAGAGCTGAATCTGAGTGACATGGTGAGAAGCTGTGTGATAAAAGAGTGTGGTTTGCAAGATGATGCAGTGACCAGGATTAAGAAAGGAATGCTTCGGTGGTTTGGTCGTGTAGAAAGAATGAATGAGGAAAGACTGACAAAGCAAATATATGTTGCAGAAGTGAATGGAAGAGTCGGAAAGGAACGTCCTAGGCGGAAGTTTGTCGACCAAATTGGCGATATACTAAAAATGGGCCAAATTAAGAATACCCTTAACCGACGAGCATGTATGCGTAGGTATATGGATGTGGAAGAGGCGAGAGAGGTATGTCAGGACCGTGCTAAATGGAAGTCTGTAGTCTCTGCCTACCCCTCTGGGTGACAGGCGTGAGTGTTTATGTTTTATGTTTATGTAATTGTGATATAATATTATGTAATATAATATTAAATAAGCAAATATAATATAAAAAATAAATGACAAAATTTGAAAATTGTTCTCGATATTTACCTATAGGTTTTCAATACTTGCATGTTAATACACAGAAATCCAAAAATTGGTTACAAGATAACATGATGTAAATATAAGTATATATTATATATACCGTGTTAAGTCTCGAACTTCTTTCGATGTTCCCACTTCATATTCCCTTAATCCGTCTCCCTGATTGGCATATTCTCTTTTAGGTGGTAACATCTGAGAAAACTGAGCAGGGTACGTATAACCATACACATCCATTGTCTAAATTAGAATTGAATCAAAAAATATATATATTAAGATAGGATTGAATTTTTTTTATGAGTTAAATAATGTTTTATTTTCTGTTTTGTAATTTGAATCACTGACATTTTAAACTTTCGACATGATTTGACAGCCATTTGTCAGCTGAATTTGTAAAGTTGATCAGAGATAGATTTAGTGTTGATCAGTAGATATAAAATATTCATGGAGGTTAAATAGAGTAATATGAGTGTCAATAGTTTCATTCCGTGGCTTTATATATAATATATATAAAAACATAAACAGAACCTAGGTATATTTTATATTTCATCAAATATATAAAAAATTATGTAGAATTTTCTGATATAGTAAATGAAATTAATTTTAAGGTCTTTAATAAAAAAATTAAAACCATTGAGTAATTTTTTTTGTTTCAAATAGAAATGTTAATTTTTTAATCGCCATAGAAAATTAGTGCTTCAAAATATCTTCATTAAATGAAGATTTTTTTTATGATTTATTTATCGTTATTTATCATATCTATAAATATATAATGTTTTATTTTCTGTTTTGTAATTTGACGCACTGACATTTTAAACTTTCGACATGATTTGACAGCCATTTGTCAGCTGAATTTGTAAGCGTTGATCAGAGATAGATTTAGTGTTGATCAGTAGGTATAAAATGTTCACAGAGGTTAAATGGAGTAATATAGGTGTCAATAGTTTTATCCCGTGTAGTTGTGTTGTAGTTTTGTCCGTCACATGGCATAACCGTAGAATACTATAATAATGTATGTATTATATCATTTAGATGTTTTATATTTCATCAAATATCCAAAAATCTATGTAGAATTTTCTGATATATAAATGAAAGTAATTTTAAGGTCTTTAATAAAAAATAAAAACCATTTTGTAATTTTTTCTTTTAAATAGAAATGTTAATTTTTTTAATCGCCGTAGAAAATTAGTGCGTTAAAAAAAACTTCATTTCTTATTACAAAACTATTAATTTTAATTTTAATTTAAAAAATCTCATGTGTTGTCACGTCTTACATTAATTAGACATCGAAATTGATTATTCATACTTAAAATTAAATTGTTAATATATTAAGCTATTGCATAGCTTCTATCGCGGGCCTTGAGTGCGGGAAAATCCAGAAATTTCGTAACGAAAAAAACCTCACGCTCTCCGACGGGCACGGATGTGTGGCTTGAAGGCCGTGCATTGTCTATCGATGGTCTAACGTCGTTTCTTTTCCTCAGTCTTTGTTGCCTTTGTCGAATAGTTTTGAAATTTTGAATATGAATGAACAAAGTGCATTTATTATTAAGGCTGCTCTATCGCAAAAAGCTTGAAAAAAGCGTGTAGAAGAACCAACTTTTCGTCGACACTTACAGAGAAATTACATATGAAAAAAATAGCTAGTAATCTACATGATCTGATACGTAATTTGGTTTAGCCATAATTTTTCTGTCGGTGTCACATAATAAATAAAAAAATACCCAAATCACCTCCAAATCGTTGAGATGAAACCACTTTACTCCTTCATTGTTTATCAAAGGAATATAAAAAAAAATATCTACTGCTTTGCAATACAAAATAAAATAATTTGGTTTGGTTACTTTTTAGAAATATGTATTATTTTTATGATAATAAATTAAAAATGGGTCCCGATTAAATACTGCGTCTATATCACCCCCGCATTCGTCCACGAATTCAGTGCGGGGCGCATCGTGTTGCTAGGTGGACGTACGCCGCGTTGCGAGAGCTCAGCACTACGAAATAAAATCGTAAAATATTACTGCAAAAATTTAATTTTGTTAAAAGTGGAGTAGGTTTTTTCTGATTCTTGTTTAATAGTAGTGTTTTATAGTTTTATTAATTGTAAAGTTTTATTAATGTTTAGTTTGTAAAACATGGGGAATAAGCAGAAACGATTGAAGAGAGGTCTAACAAAATATTACAAACAAAAGGGTATACATTTATCAAGGTAAGTTTTAAGTTTTATCTACATATTTCATAATATTAGACAAGTGCTGTTTATAAAATACCTAAATTACTGTGATTTCGCCACTCTGTGACGAGACAAAGCGCGGCAAACGCAAGTGGCGGGAAGGCGCGGGCCGCGTCGTCGCATGCTGGTAGCGCATGTCTGAGAAACTTAAAAATATATATTTCGAAGAAATGTGAAGTTCGTCAGCACGCATTGAGGCAGCGTGGCGGACATTTCCTTGCCTTAAAACCCTCTCAGAAATTAGAGGAGGCCTGTGCCCAGCAGTGGGACGTGTATAGGCTGTAACTTTACTTTTTTTACTTGTATAAATATGTTATTTTACCGACGAAAATTTTAAAGAAAAATAAAAAATAAGCAACCGACAACCTCCTAGGTAGGTCCCTAGGTGACTTGCGAGATGTCAGTGTAACAAAACAAAACGGCCCAGAAAAACAGACTTTCCAACTGATAGCTAAATCAGCACGCAACAATTTCATTGGTGCCAGTGGGGATCGAACCCGGGTTGCTCCCGTACTGTGATACCTATAACGAGCGCTAACCATGTGAGCTACCACGGCTCTCAACGACATCGTCTTAACGCAATTCCTTTGTATAGTGCGACGTTGCCACTCTTATTAGTTATTCCGCTTCGTAATATTTTATTTATAGGTGATATTTTGTTTATGTAGGTATTCGTTAGATTCCTATAGTCTGTTTTTTTCGCAGGAGACAAAAATAACAGATCTTTATTAGATTCGTTTAGCCCGAATAATACAGTTTTTATGATTCTGGTTCAGATTAGATTTAATTTTAGTCACTTATGTTTCGTATATTGTTCAAAATAATGAAATAAATCCACAGAATCTGCAGTTACGAAAAAAAGCAATATCATTTTAGTCTCCGGCGAAAAAAAAAGATATATATATATATCATGATTAATTTATCAACTAGTTATTCGTTTACTAAATACGAAAAAATATCTAGGATTCCCCAGCCGTGATACATTACAGATTGACTATATTATCATTTATTTTACTATTATAAATAAGTACTAATTGTAGATATTGACAGTTTTAATAGAAGTTCATTTTCTTATATTGTGACTAATAACCTAATATGACCTTGGGAAGAAACTCATTTTAATATAAGGTTTTACTGCAATGACTGCCAGTGGGTTGTTAATTTCTACAATAGACCGTGGCGTATTGTTGCTGATATGAATAACTCCGAAAATATAATTTATTTACTTGATCGTGTTGAGTATTTGTGCTCTCACTGCGAGTTTACTTTTTATGATCACTATCTTAAGGAAGAGTGCGAACTATTTACCTAATCTGTACAAAATTACTCTATACTTAACTTCATTTCTTTTTCAAGATTCATTTTTGTGAAAGGCTATTTTTGTTAAATTAAGATATTATGTTTGGTTTTGCAGTTATTTGAATTACGTCGTATGACGTCAGATTATCGGTAAACTCCGACGGGCACGGAGGTGTGGCGTTGAAAGCCGTGCATCGTCTAACGTCGTTTCAGTTCGTCACTCGGCAGACTTCGGCACGGTGTTTGTGTGCGTGCGACTAGTCGTATGCGTGTACACTAGCTGCTAACTGAATGATAAAAATTCCTGAATAACCTACATGTATTGTAAGATATTAAAAATATTTTAAACAATATTAACTTCTCATTTATACAATAAGAGAAAAAAAATTGTTTTCTTATCGGTCACCACGCTCAAAAAGTGTAACTAGATTTAATATCATAGACTTAACTGCATAAATAAAATAAATAATTAATTATAATTGCATAAGTTGATAAAAAATGCTATGCAATAGCTTTACCGCGGCAGTCCCCGAGTGCTACACGTCTTTTTTTTATCTTGTTGCGGTATGAAGTCCCATGTTCTTTGCAAGTGTTCATAAAGTTATTGTTCCGTCGTCAAATTTGGCGGGAAATCTCTTAAAGCGTTTTACTGTAACATGTTCAGGGATGCTTGATAGAATTAAAGTCTAAAATATCGTGGTCTCGGAAGGCGGCCGACACCAGCCGCGTGCATGAGTAGAAATTCCTGTGCCATTTGGATTCTGTGCGGGATAATAACAAACTATACTACCGCCTCGTTGTATTTTTGTGCAATCATACTGCCTTGGACAAAATCGAGCTGGGTTTGTCCGCCAAGACGAATTCCTGCCCACACCACGATTGTCTTGCCTTGGCATGAGTGGACCTCCTGAGGGTGCCGTAGACGGCTGACTCTCACTGAAGTTCTCCGAACGCGTTTTCTGTGTGAATCTGGATGAAACTCAAACCGGGACTCATCAGTGAACAGCAAAGACGTTCGTCACTCTATGGTAAATACTCCTAATCCCACGAAAGCCGCAGATCGCGATTGCCACGTTGCAATGCTGGAACACGTATCGGTCTTCGAGCATAAAAACCAACTTCATGCTTCATCCTTCGCACGGTTCGGTAGATTACTAGCATCTGGTGGTTCTCTTGGAGCCTTTTTTAGAAGTTGTATCGCTGTGATATTGGGTTGTACTCTGACGGTCATTTGGAGAAACATCAGTATACAGCGATAACGTGACCACAAGCTTGATATCACGTTTTAGTTGGTGTGTAGAGCCTCAGCAATGACGCGTTGAATAGTACCATTTTCTAACATGTCCATGGTTCGTAACATTTCATCCTGACTCAAATAACGACGTGACATGACTCTTAAAGCTCACACAGTGCGTTAAGTTAAAAAAGAAAAACAATCCAATCCGTTTTTATAAATTAATTATCAGTGGAACAATTTTAACCCAACAGCGCATAGTGGGACACATGTGGCACATACCTAAAAAACCTCTATATTTCTGTACTCGAAATAAGTAGCGTCATGTAGTCAAAAGTAAACTAACTATAAAGGAATAGTCAATCAAATTTAGTACTAAAATTTTTGGTTAGATGTCTCTGAATGAATGTTTGTTTACATTTTGTTCAAAACCAACGGTATTCTGATAGTGATCGACAGATTGCGCAAGAAAAAAACAAAAAAAACTGATAAATTTGAATAGTTTGTATACGAAATAATTTGTAGAGGTAAGTTTATGTGTCTATTTGTTATTTTTTTAGTTATTTGTAATTTCATAAATAAATAGTGCATAGAAATACGACATTTTTGTATGTGACAGATGTGGCACACGATGCAATAAGTGTCTTCAAAACATTTGTATTGTTTCTAGATGAGCCGAAGGAAAAATTTGAATTCTGATGATATTCAACAGTTTCGAAATTCCTTCCGGTAGTGAAGATGACCTGGAACTGTCTGATGAGGACAGCGATGACGACTTGATCAGAATCCAGGATTTGGTGTTGAACGAAGTGGAGACGTGCCCTGAAGTACTATAGGATGATTTCTTCGATGAGAAAGTGAGCATACCTAGTCCAAGGTCAAGCAGTAGTATGTTAGTGATTCAGCCAACAAGCAGTTCTTCTAACACAGCCAACGTTGCATCACAACCTAGTACTTCCAGGCAAGTAAATCCTAGATCCAGCCGAGTAGCATCACGACCTCAAGCAGTACCTACTCCCCGCATCATTTCACCTTCCCCACAGCCTGTCAGGCCTGCCAGGCCAAAACCTAAGAGAGAATACATATGGCGGAAGATGGACTTTCCGCCACCTGATACCACATTTATTGGCGTTGACGTTTTGGAACAACCATATAATACATTTGAAACACCTTTGCAGTACTTTTTGCACTTTTTTGACGACGATTTGTTGGATCACATTGCTGAAGAATCTACTAAATATAGCATACAGAAAGATTGCTCAAAGCCAGTTTTGGTTACAAAGACGGAACTCAAAAAATATTTAGGCATCTGTCTCTTGTTAGGACTGGTGCCACAGCCAAACATTCGCATGTTGTGGAATTCTATATTAGGTATACCACTTATAATTAAAACGATGACACTCGGTAACTTTGAAAAATTACGAAGTGTCATACATTTCAATGACAACATATATTACAAACCTAGAGGAGAGCCAGGACACGACAGACTTTTCCGTATTAGACCCATATTAGAAACATTGAGAAAGAAATGTCAAGCTGTGCCGAAACGGGAGACACTTTCGGTGGATGAGCAAATGTGCGCTACCAAAGCCTGCAACTTCCTCCGCCAATATCTCCCGAACAAACCTCATAAGTGGGGATAAATTTGTTGGTGTTGTGTGATGATAAAGGTTTTGCTTATGACTTTGAAATCTACTCCGGCGCAGAAAATGATCCTGAGTTGAGGCTGCCTGACAAATGTGATTTAGGAACGAGTAGCAACATTGTTGTACGCCTATGTCGCAGTGTTCCAAGAAATCAAAATTATAAGATCTTTTTCGATAATTATTACACGTCTCCTGAATTGATTTCTTAATTGGCTAAAAAAGGCATTCATACATTAGGCACCGTGAACAAGGGTCGTATGGGGATAATTTTGAAAATGCCATCTCAAAAAGAATTGACGGCCGCTAAAAGGCCGCGCGGCTATTCAGAAGGATGGGTGGCTACTGTTGATGCAGTACCAGTCTCAGCAGTGCTGTGGCTAGACAGCAAATCTGTTGTTCTCGCATCTTCTTTTGTCGGTGAACAACCTAAATATAAAGTAAAACGTTTCTGTAAGAAACGTAAACAATACACAGAAGTTAACGCCCCAAACATTATTGGACATTAAAATCGGCATATGGGCGGAGTAGAACTCCTTGACTCTTTCATAGGAAAACACAAAATAAAAATGCGTACAAGAAAGTGGTATATGAGAATATTCTATCATTCGCTAGATGTGATGCTGATAAATAGCTGGCTTTTATATAAAAGAGTAGAGACGCAGAGGGAAAACACAAAAATGATGAAGTTACGAGAATTCCGACTGGAGGTGGCCAAAGCATTGTGTTGGTGTGGACCGTCAATAATAAAGAAAAGAGGAAGACCCTCCTCATTTGTATCTGACATGCTTGATGAAAGAATCAAAAGGAAGCCAAAACTCAATGTACCACCAAAAGATGTCAGGACCGATGGAATGGAACACTTTCCTATTTGGTCTAACATTAGGAAGCGATGTAAGTTACCTGCTTGTAAGGGGAAATCTTTTGTAATTTGCCAGAAATGTAACCAGGCACTCTGTCTCAACAAGGACAAGAACTGTTTTTTGTCATTCCACAAATAGTTTCGAAATTGTTGTTTTTGTTCTATATTTTATTCTATTTTTCACAAAAAGTTCCTAGTTTTATAATTAGGTTTTATAATAGTTTTATAATAAAGTTTCATTACTATGAGTTTATTTCATTCATAACTATTCCTAAAACATTGCTACGGATTTACATTATACTGCACGATGTGCCATATGTGGGCCATACGAAAAAACTTACATAAGTATGTTTCTATGGAGTTGCGATTTTTTTAAATATTTTTCCGAGCTATAGTATTATATTTTCTAGGTAATATATATTTTTAAGCCGAAAAAAATCATGCACTGTAGGGTTAATTTTCCTTGACGTAACGAATTACTTACAATTTTGCCGCCGTATTTTGTTTTTTTATTTAAATTTTTAAATTTTGAAAATAGAATAAAAGAGGTTTCAATCTGTATATAAACTTTTTATGGAAACTAAAAGGACTACTAGAAAAAAACTGGTACGATATATAATTTAGGATTAAAATATCCCTAGATAGTCAAGATATGCACGTAGCAGGCCGTTTTAAAATACTAATTTATTAACGAAAAGATGATTAATCGCTTCAAGAACTTAAGACTAACAAATTATATTCTTAAAACAAAGTGTATGAGAGCCCGCACAGGAGCTAGGCAGTTTTCGTTTGTGCACTCAGTATTTCCTGTTGTCTGCAATCAGAATATTCTGCTGATCTTGGTGAGTATCGCCACCAGTAACACCTTCTTCCTCAAGTTCGAAGTTCTCGTTTACAGGGGAAAAATCTTCGGATACAAAAATTAAACAAGTTTAAATGATACTTATAAACTAAGACACAGGTTATAATATGTGTAATGATTGACAGTCCATTTAATAAAATTGTCCGTAGGCTAACACTTTTATTCACCACAGTTGTCTGTTTTTTGAGCAAGCCAGATTTAGTAGGGTAGGGTCGAGAAAAGTGTGCATTGTAATCAACAAACTGATGCCGGTCTCACATATAACTGGCGAAAAATGATAGCGTGCAAGGTGTGCAGCCCACACCAGCCAACTTATAAAGTAGAACATTGTTGTCGACTGCATTAAAAGCCTTTCTGAAGTTGCAGGCCAAATTGAATGATTTACAATAAGTATGTCTGTAATCTTCAATAAATAAAAAGAATTCTATTCTATTCTATTCTTTCAACTTCGTCCTTTAAATCTTTCTACACCTATGGAAAGAGTAGAATAAATTGTTTTTACTTTGTGATGTCATAATGTATTCTGAATAGATGAACTATTTAAAACATAACATAACATAAACACTCACGCCTGTCACCCTGAGGGGTAGGCAGAGACTACAGACTTCCATTTGGCACGATCCTGACACACCTCTCTTGCCTCCTTCACATCCATATACCTACGCATACATGCTCGTCGGTTAAGGGTACTCCTAATTTGGCCCGTTTTCAATAAATCACCAATTTGGTCTATAAATTTTCGCCTAGTACGTCCCTTTCCGACTCCGCCATTCACTTCTGCAACATATATTTTCTTTATCACTCTTTCCTCATTCATTCTTTCCACATGACCAAACCACCGAAGCATTCCTTTCTTAATCCTGGTAACAACATCATCTTGCAAACCACACTCTTCTTTTATCACACAATTTCTCACCCTGTCAATCAGATTCAGCCCTAACATACTCCTTAACGACCGCATTTCTACTGCGTTCATTCTACTCTCGTGCTTCTTCTGCCACACCCAACTTTCACTACCATACGTTAAAGTAGGGACCAACACACCATTGTGAATTGCCATACGTGCCTTTTTCGACACATTTAGACTCTTCACAATAGATTGTAGGGCCTCATTTACTCTATTTTCTTCATTCACTCGTCGTTCTATATCCTTATCACATCTCAAATCCCTGCTAAATTAACTATTTTAAAACAAATAGAAAACCATTCTGGTCTTCGCCAAAACAACCTAGTTGAACTTACATATTACGATAGGTTTAAATTCAGTAAAATGGCGACTGAATTAAATAAAACTCTTTCCGTCACCACAATTCGCAGATTTACGACAGTTTACAGTTGATTTTCATTAAAATGCGAGCAAAAAAATTTTGTCGATTAAGTTACCGATTTGTAATCGAGAAAGTACGATAAATTAGGAGTCGATGAATACTTAATGACTCTTTCCATTATAGGGTTTTGAGTTTGTGGAATAACTTTCAAAAAGAAAAAAATAATATCCACTCTTCATTGAAGTTTAAGAAAAATTTACAGATATATGTTTACTGGATTTGACACAGAACATCTTAAAAATATGATTTTGTTAATATAATAATATTTCATATGTTAATCATACAATATATATATATAAATTTATCGTCCCAGAATACCAGTGTCAAATAGTAGCTTAATGCTGCTGTATTTCTTATGGTGAGTGTAGAGAACCGGAGGCCCTTTTTACTGGAAACGAGGCATTCCACCTAAGTCCTCACGTATGCCAACGCATCTGCATTTTGATTTGTAATCGAGGATAGATGTAGATGTCTATGGGTCACAGCAACCACTTACAATAAGGTGGACTGTGTGCTCGTTTGTCATCCTATCCTATAAAAAACCGTCATCATTATAATTATCAGAATGCAGCGGTTTACTAATGGACATGAACCTCTCCTGAGATACGCCACTCAGCACAGTAATATTCATTGACAGTGTTTAATTACAGAATGTGCTTCCCAATGTCATGTATTGATGCATGGTACAGCACAGAAGCTAGTCGGTTGGCTGTGGAGTCGAGGGTTGCGAATTCAATCCCGCACGGAACTGTATGACCCATAAATAGTTATTAAATAATTATGCAATTTATATATTATCATTACGCAAAATAACTTTTCAATCAAACAAGTTTGCATGTATTGTACAGGGTATTGGTACTGAGATAGTAAACATTAATCATAATATATAATCAGACTAAGAACTTGGTTTAAGTCATCATACGAGGGTGATATTGAAAGTTCTTAGAAAATCAAAAACTGAACAAACTAGCAAGTTATTAGTTTTATTATATATTTTCAAAATAGTGTCCATTTACGTCAATACTTCACTGCATTGCAACTGCTTCCTCGGCGTCCATAAAATGTTTTCCTTGAAGTTTTTCCTTTATTTTCGCAAAGAACTAAAAATCGTAAGTTGCAAGATCGGGGCTATAGGGCGGATGACCCAGTATTTCCACGTCTGACGTCATCAAGTAGTGGATTGTTTGTTTGGCGGTGTGCGACGGGGCGTTGTCGTGGTGAAGGAGGATACTATTGCGAGGTTGTTACTCCTGAACCTTTTCCAAGACAAATGACAAACAATTGATAGTGTATCATTCTGCAGTAACTGTTTTTCAATCCTTTAAAGCAGTTGTTGCGTAATGGCCTGTCCTTCCGATGAACGAGGCTACCATCTTTTTTTCCCACGCTTCCACCTTCGTTCACTTTAGTTGGCAACTTCTCGGAAGAAAACAGCAGACAGCAGACTGTCTCTTAGTTTCAGGATCATAACAATAAATCCAGCTTTCGTCACCCGTAAGTATGACGAACAGCATTTGAGTCACCTCCGTTAAATCTTTAAACCATTCACAGTATCAACCGGACACAAAGCTTCCGGACCGCTAAATGTTCATGTAGGATTTTGTGCATTTCACTCATGCCGATGCCTAAGATTTTCCGAATCTGCTGATAAGTCACTCCTTTTTTCTTTAGCAGTCTCTATCATACGCCGCACAACACTGATGTTATCATCAGTCGTCGCCAAAGAAGTCTGTTCCTCAAGGAAACCAGTTGTGAACAGTGGCACAAGATGGGGCTTCATCGTGAAAGGCCAATCGAAGTCTATCATAACTTTCTTGTTGACTTAAATGACATCGAAAGTCATAGAAGTCATTGTACTAAAATTTTCTCGCGTTAAATTCATGTTGAAGTGATATAGAGAATTTTCAAAAAAAAATCAAAAAAATACATTCATTATCATAAAATAAACATAGGTAGAATGATCAGTAGGTAAAAGTAGATTGTATTGTTAAATAGGTAAATTATATCGAGAACAATTTTTAAATTTTATCATTCATTTTGTATATTATATTTGCTTGTATAATATAATATTACATAATATTATATCACAATTACATTCGAATGATATTTTTATCTGAATATTTTAAATGGTATCTATAACAAATATAAATATTATACAAAATGTATGTTTAACAAAACTTATTAATATACTAAATGTATGTTTAACAAAACTTATTAATATAACATTTAAATTACAAATATATTTATTTAAATTAGAAAAAGAGTCGTTCATAAATGCTGGGCACGCGAGAGTTAAAAATGGACGAATTTATTCCAATTTGACTTTGCTGTGGAAACCTAAAAATAAAATAAAATAATAATGAACAACTTTAAATATAAAAAATTTGCCTTATTATGATAACTTATATATGTGTCTACAAAAAAAATGTGTATAATAATATATTCGTCCTATTATACTGTGGGTACTTGTCAACAGAAATGTCGCATCTCAACAAATTAATTTCACAATCTATATTCCATGACACGTCACACGTCTTAGGAATAATTTGTTTTATTATTAAACGATAATACTTTTTTATTGATAGTACCTTATTAACCGATGAAAAGTAATCCTTGGTTTTTAATGACATTTCTTAAATTATTTGTGCAATATCTAAGTACACACGACGGCATATTTTTATCAAGAGATTTTTTTTAAATCAACACAACACGTGACAACTGTACAAGCGCCTAGCGAGTGACTGATTAAAGTGCAGCGTAAGCACCGCAGTTGAATGGAACAGAGTGGCTGAATATAGTGTCGCCTCTATTACATAGTATATAATAGTCAATGACAAGGAACTACGAGCACTTAACCCTATAAGTGCTCGTAGACAAAGAATTACATATTCAAAATTTTAACTTACTTTTTTATTACATCGTTTCCAAGTGCTGGTCACTAACTTCAAAAAGATCAGTATTGCCCTCGTATAAGAGAGATATTGGTCAAAATTATTTCTTTTTAAATAACGTAGAAATGTGAATATTTATTATCTAAAGATTTAAATTACTATACAGCCCTACTATAGCTTTATTTTTACAATATACTCCTGATGTTAATATATAAGAAGAATAGTATGGAATCAATCAATTTCAGACTTTTTCAATGCAAGATAACATTTTTAACAAACACAAAAGTTTGGTATTTTTGATTCATTCTATATTCATGAACATTAATCAACTCCAATTTTAATTATTATATTTTGTAGTGACAAAGGAGTTCACAATTTGTAAGTAACCACTGCAGCACATGGACTTCTTTTTAACCGTTTCAAAAAAGTAGGAGAACCTTCAATTGTGTTTATATTCTTTTCTCCTTATACTCGTATGTTAATCTATATGTTTGTCAAGTGTTGACTGATTTTATTAAATAGGAAGGGGATTTTTTCCCCTGAAGTATAACTTATAATATATTTAATGAAAAACAATTATCCAAATTGGTCTACAATTAACGAAAATATCCTGTTCTTGAAATAACACATACACAAAAAATAACATTTTTGAAGTCTGCTAAAAATGTATGATCGTTATTTTTTTATTATAAAGAATTAGGTACATCTAGATTTTTCGCTTTTTGTATCTTTCTCAAAATACAGCACTCCAACTTTGCTTGCAGCGGTATATTCTTCTCTTTTTAATTTTCCAAAACTTTTCAGATCATTTATATTCCTTCTTTTATTACCATTTGTTGTTCTAGTATTTCTTAAGCAAATGCATGCTTGACAAATCTTATCTTTCTACAGTACTTAAAGATAATAATGTCATTTTTTAAAATTGGAGAAAAAATTGGGGGATAAGTCGCTCGCGTCCGTGAAATAACATATGCATAAAAAATTACACTATTGAAGTCGGATATAAATGTATGATAGTTATTTTTGATTATAAAGAAGTAGGTACATCTAGATTTTTCGCTCTTTGTATCTTTCTCAAAACACAGCACTCCAACTTTGCTTGCAGCGGTCTTTCTTCTCTTTTTAATTTTCCACAACTTTTCAGATCATTTATGTTTCTTCTTTTATTACCATTTGTTGTACTAGTATTTCTTTAGCAAACGCACGCTTGACAAATCTTATTTTTACAGTACTTAAAGAAAATAATGTCAGTGTTCAAAATTGTTTAGAAAAGATTTTCTACGCTAAAATATATCAGATATAAAATATGACGGTTACGTGAAATTAACGTGAGTGGTTTATTTTATTAAAGAGAGTGATAGAGAGGTAGAGTGTTGTCGGAATGCCTCTCTTAATTCATAATCCAAATTCATATTATTAATTAAGAGAATCCACCCGGACTGCCTCGTTGGTCTAGTGGTTGTAGTAGTGCGACTGCTGATAATGAGGTCCTGGGTTTGAATCCAAAAATGGCGCCAAAAATCAATTATTGAGTTTTCCTGTCAAGAAATTCTCAGTAGCTGCCCGGAGTCAGGAAGTTGGCGCTGTCTCACCCCTGTGCCTCGGAAAGTACGTAAAGCCGTGGGTCCTGCACCCGATCTTTCTCCGGTTTTCTCGGTTCACCGTCAAATTGCATTATGAGAGTGAGGTTTAGGAGTGCACCTCTGCTAGCGCATACACTTGGGCACTATAATCCTGTCCTGCGCCGATGGCTAGCCTCCGTTAATGCAGGCCGCCGTGGGCGAAATTCGGTCTGGAGGACATTATTATTATATTGCGTTATTAATAGAGTAATCACATCTGGTTGGGCTGGATAAATATATAAAGGGAAAATAAATATACTTAAATATATATTTAATATACTAACATAAATAAATAAATAATACATAAATAAATAAAAGCCCAACCAGATGGAAGCCCTCGGCAGGGGAGACCAAACGGCCGAGGGTTAGGGCGAAAGGGAAAGAAACCGGCGGATGATGCGGGCGGTATCGAGGAGCACCGCCTTCTGCACTTGAGCCCGGAGCGGTCCGTCACGGAGTCCCAGTCGCCTCAGATGGCCCGAGAGGCTGGCTGGGATTAACCCGTTTGCAGACACGACTACAGGAATAATTTCGATCGGCAGACCACCCCACATGTCGGTCGCCTCGAGAGCCAGGTCCAGATATTTTGATTGTTTTTCTGTTTCGGCTTTCACGAGGTTCTCGTCATACGGAATGGTAATGTCGACCAAAAATATCCTTGACTGTGACTGGTCCATCAGCACAATATTAGGCTTATTCGCAAGAATAGTCCTGTCTGTGATGATGGACCGGTCCCAGTAGAGCCTGGCGCGGTCATTTTCGAGCACGGCTTCCGGCAAGTACTTGTAATACGGCAATTTTCGGTCCACGAGACCGTATTTCAAAGCGAGCTTCTGGTGTAGAATTCTGGCTACTAGGTTGTGCCTGTGCAAGTACTCAGAGTTAGAAAGTGCCGAACAACCAGAAATGACATGCCTAAGTGACTCCCCGGGATGGCGACAAGCTCGACAGACGTCGACGGTGCCATCCTTTAGGATATATCTCCGATAGTTGTTGGTCTTAATAACCTGATCCTGTATTGCACAGACAAAACCCTCGGTTTTTCCGAAGAGGTCACCGAAACGTAGCCAGTTGAGGGAGGCGACTGTATCTACGAAGGGCTCATGTAGAGCCCTGTAGTACCTCCCGTGGAGCTCCTTCTCCTTCCATACGGTCTCCCGGTCGGAAATGTTAAGCACTGCTGGGTCCTGCCATTGCTCATTTGCTAAAGATAGAGGGGTAAGCCCTTTATCACTAGGATATACTATATGTGTGCATATTCGTGCACGTTTTTCTATACATTTGAACACGCGAACACACGCACACACTGGAATCAGAATATGAATTCTTTCATTTGCTTATAATATATCCGCCTCATGATATATTACAATAAAGAAGACTTTTGATAAACTGTAATGAATTAATTAATAAACAAATGAATATAATCATAAACCTTTAAACGACCAACACTTGCATATATATATATATATATATATATATATATAGACCGTGTAGTGGCGGTTGAGAACATCCACTACCCCATATCTTCCCGTGGGTGTCGTAAGAAGCGACTGAGGGAGACAGGCAGGAGATGGGCAGCAGCATCTTCCTGATAACAGCAATGGTTTAATAAAAAACTGCAATTGCCAACCCGCTCGCCAAGCGTGGCAACTATGGCAAATATCCCCCCATGAGTAATGACGCACACAAACGGCCCCCAGTCCCCGGCGGCCCCGCTATTCCTGGCTACGGTGGCGACCATGGTAACGGCGGGGCAGGGGGTGCTAAGAATCTCCGGTGGAGGTTCGGTTGCCACCTACAATGACTCGACCTGGCAACATATAACACACGCACCCTGAGGACTGACGAGAAGATACTGGAGTTGGAAGAAGAGGTAGACAAGTTGCGATAGCATATTATTGGGTTATCCGAGGTCTGAAGAGAGGGGGAGGACACGGTAGCCCACGGTAGTCCGGCAACTTGTTCTATCACCGGGAGGGCGACCATCCGTCCCAAGGAGGTGTCGGAATTATCGTCCACAAGTCTCTCGTTAACAACGTTGTAAAGATTGGGAGTATGTCGACGAGGGTCGCGTACCTGATACTCAGAATCACCAAACTGTATTCGCTGAAGGTCATACAGGTTTACGCACCAACCTCGGCACATCCCGAGGAGGAGGAGGAAATGTATGAAGATATTTCCAGAGCCATGCATTCCTCCAAAACCCACTACACGGTGTTGATGGGAGACTTCAATGCAAAACTAGGCACCAGTGAAAGCGGTGAGCTGAAGTTAGGGAAATTTGGAGTAGGGCAACGGAACCGTTGGGGCCAGCAGCTGGCCGACTTCATGGAGAAAGAGGGACTCTTTATGATGAACTCTTTCTTCCAGAAGCGGCCCCACAGGAAGTGGACCTGATCGGGCCCCGACGGTATGACAAAACATGAGATTGACTTGATTATGATGACCAGACGCCAACTGTTCAGTGATGTCTCAGTGATCGCAAGGGTGAAAACTGACAGCGATCACCGAATGGTTAGAGGCACACTGAACCCAAACGTTAGGTTGGAGAGGTCTCGTCTAATGAAGTCAACGCTCCGTCCCCCTCGTGCTCTAATCGAAAATCCCGAAACCTTTCAGCTCGAGTTACGTAACCGCTTTCAGTGCCTAGAAGATTGCAATGCAGTGGACGATATGAATGACAAGCTCGTGGAAACTGTCCATGCGGCCGGAGCTAAGTTCTGCAAGACCGGTCGCAGAAGAACACAAAAGCTCTCCGATCACAGTCTTAATCTCATGGCTGCTAGACAGGAGATGAGGCTACAATCGGCAGATTTGACAGCATACAGGCAACTGAACAGACAGATCTTCAAATGCATGCGGCGAGACTTAAGCAAATTTAATACTGCTCGTATTGAAGAAGCGATTGAGCGGAACCAGGGCTCCAAAGTCTTTGCCAGAGATCTGTCTGCCAGTAAGAGCCAACTGTCAAAGCAGAAGACTGAGTGTGGCAGCATCGTTTCCGGGACACCTAAAATTCTGAGTGAGATTGAGAGGTTCTATGGGCAGCTGTACACATCATCGTTGGAGCCACACGCAAGTGTGAGTAACGATCCAAGAGTGGGTCTTATCCGACACTATTCCGATGATATCCCGGACGTCAGTCTAAGCGAGATTAGAATGGCTTTCCAGCACCTTAAAAACGGCAGGGCCCCAGGGGAGGATGGAATTACAGCGGAGCTTCTGAAAGAGAGTGGAAAACCGGTACTTGAAGTCCTTCAGAGGCTCTTTAATACCGTCTTCCATGGTGGCACTACTCCGGAGGCGTGGAGCAGGAGTGCGGTGGTCTTGTTCTTCAAGAAAGGTTACAAAGCCCTTTTGAAGAACTACAGACCGATATCCCTTCTGAGCCGCGTCTACGTGCTGTTTTCGAGAGTCATTACGAATCGTCTCGCACGCAGACTCGACGACTTCCAGCCTGCCGAACAAGCCGGTTTCCGAAAAGGCTTTAGTACCATAGAGCACATACATACCCTTCAGCAAATTGTACAGAAGTCCGAAGAGTAGAATCTGCCACTTTGCCTGGCGTATGTGGATTATGAGAAAGCCTTTGATTCCGTCGAAATTTGGGCGGTGCTACAGTCTCTTCAGCGGTGTCAAGTTGACTGTCGGTATATCGAAGTGCTGAAGTGTTTGTACAGTAGGGCTACGATGGCTATGCGAGTGCAGAACCAGAGTACGAAACCTATCCAATTGCAGAGAGGTGTAAGATAGGGTGACGTTATTTCCCCGAAACTCTTCACAGCTGCGTTGAAAGACGTTTTCAAGCTACTGGACTGGAAAGGATACGGTATTAACATCAATGGCGAGTACATCACTCACCTTCGATTTGCCGACGATATGGTCCTTATGACAGAATCGCTGGAGGACTTAAGCACTATGCTCAATGACCTCAATAGTGCCTCCCAACGGATAGGTCTTAAGATGAACATGGACAAAACAAAGATCATGATCACTAACCTCGAAGTTGTTGACGAGTACGTTTACCTGCTCAAATAGTCCGCTAGGTAAGTCCAAATTCGACTGAGAGGTCAATCGACGGATTCAACTCGGCTGGGCAGCGTTCGGGAAATTACAATGCATCTTCTCGTCAGGTATACCTCAATCTCTAAAAACTAGATTGTACAACCAGTGCGTGTTGCCAGTGATGACTTACGGATCTGAGACGTGGTCCTTCACTGCTGGCCGTATGAGGACGCTTAAGGTCGCTCAGCGAGCTATGGAGAGGGCTATGCTCGGAGTTTCTCTGCGTGATAGACTCAGAAATGAGGATATCCGCGGTAAAACCAGAGTGACCGACATAGCCCAACGGATTAGCAAGCTGAAGTGGCAATGGGCCGGCCATATAGCTCGAAGAACCGATAACCGATGGGGAAGAAAGGTTCTCGAGTGGCAGCCTCGTACCGGTATGCGTAGTGTAGGGCGACCCCTCACTAGATGGAGTGACGACCTGGTAAGACATGCAGGAAGTCGATGGATGCGGGCGGCTCAGAACCGTGCTTTGTGGCATACCTTGGGGGAGGCCTATGTTCAGCAGTGAACTTGTAAAAGGCTGTAATATATATATATATATATATATATATATATATATATATATATATATATATATATATATATATATATATATATGTATGTATATATATATAATCGGAATCTCCGAAACAGCTCCGGCTTACTGTCTAGGGAGTTTCGGTGGCAATAAATCGATCTAGCTGGGATTTATTTTTAGAAAATGTTTTTGTCCGTGTTTTCAGGCAATGAAAAACTGCTACAATATAAGAAGGTAAATTTTGACACTATGTTAATGTTCGTAATAGCTCAAACGGATAGCGAGCGGTCGCAACATTGTAAAGCCTTGGTTCGCATCCCGTCTTAGGTCCGACTTTTTTCCTCCTTTTTTTTCAAATTCCCTTCTTTTGTGAGAAAGTCTATTATTTCCAGCACTGTTTTTAGTATTTTATAAAAATACAAAAATTTCTATTAAACTGATTGCACCATGATTTTTTATTCAAATAACCAGTTCAGTTTTTTTCCATTATGTCAATAACATCAAAAAATATTATTCATCAGTATGTAATTTGTATCTAAATGTAATTTAAAAAAAACGAGCAAAGCTCGGTCAACCGGGTGCTGTAATATATTATGTTGCTAAAAATTACAAACCACGCTCTTGACCCATAATGTAGTGAAATGTAAATATCGTGCGATCAAAGTTAGACGGTCTGGCAACCCAGTTCTCTTTGAGCCGCACATTTAATCAAGTTTCCCGTAAAACAGAATCAAGGGTAAACATAAACTGCAGGTAGTGAAATAAACTTTTTAAAAATTCGCATTAAAAGTTTTATATATGCGACTTACGTAAATTTTCGCATTGCACTAATTAACTGAAAACGGTAGGTACTTGTCAAGTGTCGTAACGCTATACGGCTGTGGTATTTCAAAAATGTTATTTGCGTAACTTATTGCGGCACTTCAAGCGGAAATAAGCCCTAAATTCTAAAATTTAAGATAGATGTCGCGTAATTTAAAATATCTTTTGACTGTTTTGTTAAATAGCTTAAAATATGACGTCAAGAAAATAGTTACTTTGGGGCTTACATTCACATATGTGGGATATGTAAAGGTTTTAGCAAGGTAAATTATATATCTAAGTTGATACGAGTTTTTTTAATAATGATTTTCTATTTTTGATCACTTGACGATATTAAATTAGTTCTTGGTGGTCGTCGTAATTCTGAAAATTAATTTTAAATCTATTTAAGTTGGATTTATAAACGAAGCATTCTAGAAAATTGATGGTTAAATGGCCAGTGATCTACATACCACCACTTCTAAAAATTAAAAAGAAATCTAGAAACTTCGCTGACCTAATTTTAGTAGAAATTATTTTTATTCTGAATGGCTCGCCTCCCTTATTTTTATTTCAGTAATAAGGTGGATTTAATTAGTATGAAGTTCTTTACAGTACGCATGAATAGAATACTATGAAAGGGCAAAACCATGTTTAAAAATAAAATGAAATGTACATAAATTATTTACAGACAAGTTTATCTTACATTTGAGCAAATAATTTTAGGAAGGAAATTAATATACAATAAAGTTCAAACTCGTGTTATTTTCATTTTGGGAGTGCCAATTTAAAGTTTTGTACAAACAGAAACGAGGGAGGAATTCTACAAGACATGGCGTCTGTATTCATGCAATACCGGACGAAAATGTTGGTACAATGCTAGGCGCATCTATACAGTCAGTCAAGTATATGCACAAGGTGGTAAGTTGTTGGGAATCATAAAACCAAAGGCGGCGTTTCAATTAGGATTTGTAGTAATAATTTTTTTATAGAATAAGGGTGACAAAACGAGCTCACAGTCCACCTGATGGTAAGGGGATACTGTAACCCATAGCCATCTACAATTATCCTCGATTAAGAAACAATACGCAGATGCACTGTCACCCCTGAGGACTAAGATGGAATTGCCTTGTATCCACTGAAAATGATCTTCGGTACCCTACAGTCACCTTTCAAACCACAATAACATTAAGCCATTCCATCTTAGTCCTCACAGGTGATAAAGCATCTGCATTTTGATTCGTAATCGAGGATACATGTAGGTGTCTATGAGTCACAGCAACTATTTACCATCAGGTTGACTGTGTGCTCGTTTGTCACCCTATATTATAAAAAAAACATGCCGCATCTCATTTCCAAAAGACCGCCCCGCTAGTTTAGTTCCCGTTGGCAGAATTCACAGGTACTCAGAATTTTTTATTCATAAGATGTTTTCCCTTATCGCTGAAGTTAACACTTAAAATCGTAAATATACAATTTTATTGGTGACGGTGGAGTTCCGCAGGTGCACGTAATTTTCGGTAGAATGGAATGATTATTTTAACATAGTTTTCCATTTCGGCCAAATATGCTTGATAGAAAGTAAGCCGTGCTACCACGTCTTAGTTAGACTAGTGAGTTTAGGCAAGGCATTGTGAATCGTTTGCTTATCACCCCAATCATAAATTTCAGAAGAAGAAGAAGTCAAGCCAATTGTCTATTCTTTTGACAGGGGTTCAAACTCGGGAATTATATTATTAAAACAAGAGTTAGAAAACGATTCACGTTTCCTTGCTTTTGATTTAAATAATTTTATACAGTCCTCAAAACAAATCAATAGTATTAAGATTAGGTTTTTCCATATTATTGACGTTATCACTGTCCGCACTAGTCCTTCCTGTCCTTTTGCCGGTGTGGTTACAGAACGGACTATCAGTGTTCTCCAACCGTACTTAGGTGGAGTGTGGCCAAGCGTTTCAACCCGCTTGGACGATCCGAGCATTTCCTATAATTTCTGCACTTAAAAGTTATAGGAATTTTTCAGTTTATGTACTTGAAATACTAATTAATTATAGCTAGTACAAATCTAACTTAAACAAACTACACGTTATTAGTTTAATACATAGGACTACCGCTTAACGGCTTATCGGAGACGGTTCCTGAAGTGGCCGCACGATGCAGGAGTATTTATACGTTTTCTTTATACGTTCCAAGTTTTTAATTTTTGTTATTCAAATTATCAGGGTTTTGTTTGAGTTTAGCACTACAACGCTTCATTTTTTCAGCTGCTGTTAACGGTATTGTGTTTCAGCGGAATTAAATAAATTTGTCCAACTTGCATGAGGTGGCTGTTAAATTTATTATTTGAAAAGTTCATCCTAAGAGTAATGAATAATAATAATATCTCCCGCCACAGTTGTATTCAGGATTACACAAATAATCTTTTAGGGGTGGAAGTACTCACGATTATAAACAACTTTTACTATGAGACCAATCCTGAAATATTATAAAATTATTTTCAAAAATCCGACTTCCAACGCCACTACAAAGTATTAAATTTTTTTGTTTGTGCTCGTATGTTGAAGTCGAGTGAGCATTAAAAACAACAAAACGGACAAGAAATGCAACTTCAACAAGTGTGAAAAATACGCGCCGAATTGAGAACCTCCTCCTTTTTTAAGCCGGTTAAATACATTGTATACACTCCGTTTTACAATTTCTTATTTTTTGTTACTTTATCTTACACGCATACGTTATTTTACGAAAGTAACCAAAACTGAAGCCACGAATTGATGGGTCGCAGTCTATGAAAAATATTTTTTTTAATAAGCATATACTACACTTATAATCTTCAGTGATATTTGAAATGTGTCCTCTATTATAATACTACTAATTCAATTATACACCATTGTTTTCACTTAAATATATACAATACTTGGTAACAAAATCCGAATAGTTTTTGCAACCTGAACGCCGACCTCATCTCCATCTATGTTCGAAGTGTACTGATGTTTTACAAAACTGCACTTTTACAGAACTGCGTTCTCGAGACCGCAGCAATCGTAGCCAACGCTCACCTCAATCACTGTGGCTGCGGCTTCGACTGCGCCTCTCGATTCCTCGCAGATGTTGAACTCGGTCTTGGGACCGCTGTCGGTCACTGGTACGACACGACCTACGAGCGCGTCGAGAATTCGCCTCGGCTCCTCTGTCACTCATTTTCCTGGAACTCGAAACAATTTTCATGTATATAATTATAAAAAAGAACGAATCTTAATTTTCATTCATTCAAGACGGAAGGTCTTTTAAAATTTATTGTATTATTGCTAATCGCAATTTTTATGTACTGTATTTTTTTGATATAACATAACATAAAAACATAAACACTCACGCCTGTCACCCAGAGGGGTAGGCAGAGACTACAGACTAACATTTAGCACGATCCTGACATACCTTTCTCGCCTCTTCATATACCTACGCATACATGCTCGTCGGTTAAGGGTACTCTTAATTTGGCCCATTTTTAGTATATCGCCAATTTGGTCGACAAACTTCCGCCTAGGACGTCCCTTTCCGACTCTTCCATTCACTTCTGCAACATATATTTGCTTTGTCAGTCTTTCCGCATTCATTCTTTCTACATGACCAAACCACCGAAGCATTCCTTTCTTAATCCTGGTCACCGCATCATCTTGCAAACCACACTCTTCTTTTATCACACAGTTTCTCACCCTGTCACTCAGATTCAGCCCTAACATACTCCTTAGCGACCGCATTTCTACCGCATTTATTCTACTCTCGTGCTTCTTCTGCCACACCCAACTTTCACTACCATACGTTAAAGTAGGGACTAATACAGCACTGTGAATTGTCATACGTGCCTTTTTTGACACATTCTGACTTTTCACAATAGAGTGTAGAGCCCCATTTACTTTATTTCCTGCATTCACTCGTCGTTCAATGTCCTTATCATATCTCCCATCCCTGCTGAATACACATCCCAAATATACGAACTCATCCACTTGCTCAATTAACTCTCCTTCTATTCTTATTTCACATACCGTTTTGCTTTCATCTCTTTCAAAAACCATCACTTTCGTCTTACTTGCGTTCACTTTCATTCCCCTTTCTTTTAATGACCTGTTCATTAATGTAACCATCATTTGCAACTCGGCCGCCGACGACGCAAGTATGACTTGATCATCGGCGTACAAAAGGCATTTGATGGTTAACTCACCCATTCTTACCCCGCATTCTTCAACTTTCAAATTTTCCAAACAGCTGTCCATAAATAGGTTGAACAGCCACGGTGAAGCTACACAGCCCTGTCTGACACCTTTATGGATGCCAAACCAGCCCGAGTAGACCCCGTTGATTCTAACACAAGCACTCGAGTCCCTATACAGAGACTTTAATGCCTGTATCAAACCAGCGCTCAACCTAAATGCGTTCAGCGTTTGCCATAACACATCCCTGTCCACTCTGTCATAAGCCTTTTCCAAGTCCATGAACGCACAAAAAACTCTTTGGTTTTTCGCCAAAAACTTCTCCGCGATCATGCGCATGGAAAAGACTTGATCTGTACACCCCATTTCCTTTCTAAATCCCGCTTGCACATCCCAAATTTTTTCATCAGTTTCTTTCATAACTCTTTCAATTAGTACCTTAGCATACAGTTTTCCCACAATGCTAAGAAGGCTGATACCACGGTAGTTTTTACAGTCCTGCTGTGACCCTTTTCCCTTATATATTGGGACTATCACGGCTTTGCACCAGTCTCCCGGTACCCGCTTTAGTTCCCAACATAAATTAAACAAGGTGTACAGCAGGCCTGCCACCACGTCCTCTCCAGCCCTCAGCATTTCGAGTGAAACTCTATCATATCCGGCTGCCTTACCTACTTTCATGCTTTTCATTGCTTTCATTATTTCATCCATACTTATCTCCCTATCTCTTTCATCTTCTTTCGGAATTTCTATTTCATTTAGTTCACACTTCTCCTCACTCATAAATTCGCTTTCAAAATATTCCTTCCATCTCTTTAGACTCAACACTTCATCATTCAGGATACAGCCATTCTCGTCTCGTATCGCATTCAATCTAGGCTGTTTTGTATTTCCCCTGGTATTTCTTACGAGTTTCCAGAACATTTTAATATTTGCCTGGAAGTTATCCGATATTCTTCTATCATTCCTATCCGTTCTTTCTTGCTTTTTCCTTTCAACTAATTCTTTTACTCTCTTATTTAAACGTTTAAACTCTGCCTTTTTTCTTTCATTCTCATCATTCTTACCACCAGAGTTACCAGCGTTGGTCGCTAGTAAATCTAGCCATGCTCTCTTCTTTGCTTCAACTTCCATACGTACCTTGTCATCCCACCATAACGTATTGTCTTTCCTTTCATTCATTCTCTTACTAACACCACATACTTCGGTAGCTGCATCCACTAAACCTTTCTTAACATTATGCCACACATTCTCCAAGTCTAGCTCATTCACACACAACTCATCCAAATTACTTATATTTTCTCTCAGTCTGCATTTGTACTTGTCTTTCACATCTTCATCTTGTAACCTCTCAATTCTTATACTCTCTCTACTCTCAATTCTTATTTTTTTGATATATAATGTAATAATGTTGCTTTTTCTTGGAATTCGGAATAATTTTCGTGTATAGAATTAAAAAAAGGAATAAATCTTAATTTTTATTCATTCAATAAAGAAAGGTATTCCAAAATTTATTTTATTATTGCTAATCGCAATTTTAATGTACTATATTTTCGACATATAATGTATTAGCGTCAACGCTTATGTATGTAATTATAAAAAAGAACAAATCTCAATTTTCATTCATTCAATAACATAAGGTTTCGACATTTAATGTAATACTATCATAAACTAAAGTTTTGCACACGTCGAACGCGAAGCGGAGATGTAGTGCTCTATAATTGTCACCATATCACCTCCATCAGCTTTTTTTGCACTTATATGATTTAAAAAAGGACGCATATAGCAAGAGGAGATTTCAATGAATACTTCTGATGTAATTATAAAATTATTTATGAAATGGAATTAATTAAAAATAATTTCACCCGGATATCAGTGGGTCGGTATGGATGTGAACAAGACATCTTTCGAAAAACTGAACTTATCACTTTGATTCTTTTTTTTTCTCTTTAAAAGAAAAACGTGTTTCGGTAATTTATAACAGTGAATTAATTATTCAAAACACTACACGAGCTTTCGAGGTGTGTACTTTGGATTTTCCAAATTATTATTTAATTTTTTATCCGCTTACATCACAAAATCTGCTGATCATTCACAGCCCATTCTATCACTTTGTGGGTTAATTTTACTGCATTAACTTTATAAACTAATATTTCTGACCATATTGTAAGAAAAAATATTAATAAATAATACGTTTAACCATAGAAGTATTTTTTACCGTCCAAGATTTATTATATCTATTTTCATCATGAAAATTAGCGATCATATCGAATTTATTTTGGTGCTATTGAATATTAGTTTCTCTATATCACCAATGGAAATTAATATTTTCAATCACGTTATGAGGCATTTAATCAGAGAATAAATAGAATAAGGTAGAACAACAAGTGAAAAAAAATCTACCTAATCTAGTTAAATTTGGCGAATCGTGGGTCATTTTAGTGTCTTATTGTATTTAGTAGGTACATAACTTGCTCATGTACTTGTAAATACATTGATTTTTTTTATTAAAGCAAAAAATAAATAAAATTAGTAACAGTATTTGACGGTCGAGCTTGTGGGGTGGTATGGCACAAACAATCAATGCAGTAACAATATCTATTTCATGTAAACTAAATCAATGGGGCACAGTATAAAGAAATAACATAATATATCCCAAACCTTCTTGTCACTCCGGCGGCTCGTCTCTGAATGAATCCCGACTGTCCTTGTTGCTAAGCGCTAATTTCTAATCCATAGACAATATTTGACGTCACTTTTAAAACAATCGAATCAAAACTTAAACGATTATTTTATCAGATATATTATGCCTTGACCATAGACTCTTTAGTATTGATAGAGTGATGTAAACTACTACTCTAATATATAAGTCTTGTTACACTATCTACCTGCCAAACGTGAAAACTGTTGCAAAATCTCATCTATGGGGCATTGATGGATGTATAGATGAATATCTCGACTACTCGTTAATGTTTTAAAAAATAATGAAAGAAAAGCAGAAAACTACAAAGAAAATGAGAAAATGCAATTACTGTCAGCACGCAAAGCAGCACTCTGTTACTGACGTCTAATTAAGAATGATGTGAATGATGATTGATGATAAAAATTTATACGAATTCTGTCACAAGGGTTTACTCAATATTTTGTTTCGTTTTTTTTTAATGTACTAACGCAAATATGATATTTGTGAATAGGTGCTGCTTGCTTGCTCGCTACGCACTAATGAGCTCCGAGTTTTAACCTGCTATTTCCTTGCCTTAAGGTCTATTAGAGGATACCTTCGGAGTTTCGTTCATTCGTTTCTTTTCGAGTCGGAGGAACATCATTTCGAGAAAGTAGTATTATAAAAATATGACTGACGAAATTCTATTTTCTCTTGTCGAGAATATATATATATATATATATATATATATATATATATATATATATATATATATATATATATATTTATAATTTCATGCAGACAGGCAGCCTCGTACGGAAAGCGAAGTGTAGGGAGGTCTTCAACTAGATAGAATGACGACCTGGTAAAAGATACAGGAATTCAATGGATGCAGGTGGCTCAAGACCGTGTTTTTTAGCATTCTTTGAAGGGCGTCTCTTATTACATATAATATGTTCAGCAGTGGACTAGAAAAGGGCTGTAATGATGATGACGGTGGTGGTGATGATGATTATACTACCTTTTTAGGGACTTAAAGGATCATTAATTCTGTCTCATCTTATAAGTTCCGGGTTCGAATCCTGTTTGGGCCAAAATCAACTAGAGATGTTCAGTATCTATTTATTATTATTATTTTATAATAAATATATACTAAATTTCAGGTAATATGGGTAAAGTGGAATTTAATCTCCGTTTTCTGTTCGATTGGACATGTTGACAGAAAGAGAGAGAGAGAGAATTATGAGCGCGTTCAAAGCCATCGTCGACTAGTGACTGATCGGCGAAACAGGGTAAAACAAATACACACGAAAATCGGAGTCCGATTGAGATAGAACACTGTGTCTGTGCCCTCCTTTCTGCCAAGGAGGATCTCGTCCGTTTACGGCTTAAAGATCTCTCGTCAGATCAGTAAGCCAATCCTTAAAGGTGGAGTTTAGTGGGTAAAAGTCTTCACATAACCACGCAGTCGGCTGCGTGGTATGCTATGAGCTTTCCCTACCTCCCTCCCCCATTACCGGAGGGTTGCCCTTAATTGCTTCGGGCGCAAAAAAAAAACACTGCGTCTTTCACGAAAAAAGTTTTATATGTGACAAAGTTATTTCAATTGAAGTTCATGTAAATTTTAGAAAATTTAAAAAATCCTTAGTGACAGCATACAACCAGTTGTTAGTGGTTGTATTATAAATATTTTTATTATGTTTAATATTTGTCTCTAAAATAACCCTCCCTATTTACAACATAATTAAAATATCCGAAAAGCGAGGTAAGTGTGTCCTATTTGTTCTATCGAAAAATATTATCCTTTAATAACTACAGCATTAAGAATGCTAATTATGAACTATCTACTTGTATGTTTTCAGTTTTAAACTTTTACGACCACGTCAAATTGAATTTTACTTTGCATACCTATCTGAGCGTTCTGTGAGTTTTCCCTTAAACATAATCTTTATTATTACTCTTACTTGAAAACTGCATATCTGTTCTGATTTATTTCAATTAATGTGCTTTTGTAAACACTGTTTTCTATTTCGTTATGTGGTTTCAAGGGACGGTGGCGCAACTACCATACTATATCAATTATACATTGCCTCGAATTTCGAAAAGACAGAGAAAATTTATAAATATTTTTAACATGGTTGTGTATTATATAGCGAAATAATCTGTCATTTTTTACTGTATTTGTATTGTACTACTCAGGGTGGAAGACGCTGACGGCTGTAACACAGTTTATACTAGTATGGCCGTTAACGCTAACTACTTTGAAATGTAATTTTGTAATTTAAAATAGATATAATACATAAGTGTAACCTGTCAACTGAGAGTCAAATAAATTATTATTGTTATAATGTTATGGGGTATCTATATAGTTTTCTCATCTGGTTGGGTGCTATAAATATATAATTATAAATTAAAATGAAAAGATAAATATACATAAATATAATTAAAATAAAATAAATACAAAAATACATAAATAAATAAAAGCCCAACCAGATGGAAGCCCTCGGCAGGGGAGACCAAACGGCCGAGGGTTAGGAGGAAAGGGAAAGAAACCGGCGGACGATGCGGGCGGTATCGAGGAGCACCGCCTTTTGAATTTGAGCCCGGAGCGGTCCGTCACGGAGTCCCAGTCGCCTCAGATGACCCGAGAGGCTGACTGGGATTAGCCCATTTGCAGAGATGACTACAGGAATAATTTCGGCCGGCATACCACCTCACATGTCGGTCACCTCTTGAGCCATGTCCAGATATTTTGTTCGTTTATCTGTTTCGGCTTTCACGAGGTTCTCGTCATACGGAATTGTTATGTCAACCAAAAATATCCTCGACTGCGCCCGGTCCATCAGCACAATATCAGGCTTATTCGCAAGAATAGTCCTGTCCGTGATGATGGCCCGGTCCCAGTAGAGCCTGGCACGGTCATTTTCGAGCACGGCTTCCGGCAAGTACTTGTAATAAGGCAATTTTCGGTCCACGAGACCGTATTTCAGAGCGAGCTCCTGGTGTAGAATTCTGGCTACTAGGTTGTGCCTGTGCAAGTACTCAGAGTTAGAAAGCGCCGAACAACCGGAGATGACATGCCTAAGTGACTCCCCGGGATGGCGACAAGCTCGACAGACGTCGACAGTGCCATCCTTTAGGATGTATCTCCGATAGTTGTTGGTCTTAATATCCTGATCCTGTATTGCACAGACAAAACCCTCGGTTTCCCCGAAGAGGTCACCGAAACGTAGCCAGTTGAGGGAGGCGGCTGTATCTACGTGGGGCTGATGTAGAGCCCTGTAGTACCTCCCGTGGAGCTGCTTTTCCTTCCATACGGTCTCTCGGTCGGAAATGCTTTGTACTACCGGGTCTTGCCATTGCTCGATGGCTAGGGATAGAGGGGTAAGTCCTTTATCATTAGAAATGACGTCATTATAGATTGGATCATCCGATCTCGCCAGAAAGTAATGACGGAGTCTGCACACTTCGCGATTATACATGGTGAGTGCGCTCAGAAAACCACGTCCACCATGCTTTCGCGGCAAGTACAGCCTTATTACCGACGATCTCGGATGATGCATCCTATGGGACGTCATGGTAGTGCGGACTTTTCTATCCAGGGCGTTAAGTTCAGTGTGACTCCATCTGAGTATGCCAAAGGTATACATGGGGACAGGCATGACCCAACCGTTATATGCATGTGTCTTATTCACACCGGACAAAAGGCTGTTAAGCACTTTGGTCAAGCGTACATAAAACACGTCGCAAACTGTTTCATACCAGCCTCATCGATACCGATGGTCTGTGACATACCCAGGTATCAGTATGTTTCAGCCTCGGAAAGGGCCCTTAAGTTTACTTAAGTTATTATTATTATTATTATTTCTTCACTCAGACATTAACAGGAACTGTACTGAACTTATGATAGACTTATACGATCTTACTCTTACATGTCGTAAGAGACACAACACATCACAGGAAATGTCAGCAAGATTTGAAAGCCTTCATTGGGTGACGATATAATCGTCCTATATAGATCAGAACAACTATTTTAAGAAATGCATGCAGTTTGACGCATTCTTGGAAAGACATATCTCCAGTTTTGAATTCGAAAGTTCGGTGAGAGAGATGTGTTTCCAATATAATAGTGTACTTTACTTATTGAAAACCTAAATTTGCCATTTATTTTTTTATTATCATTGTTTTCTGTGAATAAGTTAATTTTCACTTTAAAATTTCTCAGTTGTTTTGTTCACTCTTTAAATAAATAATGCAAACTAACGCAAGCTTTATTTCCCTCATAGATAGAATAATGGTGAAAGTGAGTTTATAGCTTACTAACCTTTGTATGTGGCTTTCCTCGCGTATGGGTCAGAAAACGACATTAGCCCTATAAATCTAGGTTTAGTCCAAGATCCAAGACAGCATAAGCAGGTTCTTACAAAATTAGGTCTATCCCACTGAGACCTTGATTTTCCGGGATAAAAAGTAACCTATGTCATTCTCCTGTCTACTATTTCCTTGTAAATAATCACGTCGATCCGTTTCCCCGTCGTTGCATGAAAGAAGGACAAACCATCAAACACACTTGCGCATTTATAATATTAAATATGGATAGGTATACTTCGCGCAGCTGAGCTCATTCTCATTTCTGAGGAATAGACTTAATAAAAGCTTGTTACTCAATACCGCACAAACCCTCAGTGAGGCTAATTGAAAAGTTTCATTCAAGTCATTCGCACGACAAATGAAACGAATTCAACTTCAATTGTTACAAATTGAAACAGAAGTGAACGTCTTTAATGGTGGAAGGATTTGAAACGAAAAATCGCAATTACTTAAGTGAAATTTCCATTGCGTTCAGTTACGAACTCAATTTGAAAATTATATTCCTTGTATCTCTGTGTGGTACCGACATTAGCTTACACGACTAACTAATCTGCTGTATTACACGTTCTCCCGGTTTATATCAAAAATTTTATGTGACGTGAAGTTAAGCAAATTTACTATCAAGGTATCTTCTCCTTCAACATCATCATCAACCCTAATAGTTCACTGCTAAACATGGACCTCTCCTCTTAAGCTGGACAGGGCTTGATGACCATATATTGTTATGTATCCTGTTATTTTCACAAACTGGACAAAATACTTCAGCAATATGCTGATGTTTCACGCAAATATACTGTCAGATACTTCAACTGTCAATAAAGCAATTTCTCCCTACATCAGGATAGGCCCCTCTCTACTTATGAACTTTCACTACCAGATAAATAAGTATAAGAATGATGTGCAAGCGTCGTCCTTTTCGGTTGTAATCAACCATTCGTGTTACATAATACACTGCGACTTGGCTCTACCACGTGAAACGTCTCTACGTAACAAGATAAAAACTTATGCTGCAAACTCAAAAAATATGTAATAGTACCTTAAAATATTTGCCTTTCAGGCGCTTGTAAAATGTTTATTGCAACTGGGTAACATAAACTGCAGGCCATAAATATCGAAAGTGATTGAGATATGTTATTATTTTTCATACGTACGACATATAAAATTTACTATTGATGTTTAATATAATACTATTATATTTAACAGTCTTTTATATTATATTGTTACGAGCTTGAGGTTCGTGACAATAAAAATTGCCGATAAATTAAAACTTAAAACACTAATAATTAAACAAACTAATTCACTTTATTCCGCTCCGAAGCTTCGCTTGTCTCGCCAAATCCAATACTGCCCCGATCGCATCTTGCAGCGCCTATATATACAAATTAGTAATGAAGCATCCGGAATATTCAAGTAAATGCGCGCAAAGCGACGAGTGTTCGAGTGTAGATTTTCTAGAAACTTAGTTCTTCGGATGGCGCTGTCGGTTGAAAGATTTGTGATGTCATTTTCTGCAAAGTTAGAAGAAGTTCGCTCTCGTTCCTGACACTAGATGGCGCTAGTTGACTTATTCACGCAACAATATGTATGCTCATTGGTACTTATATTAGTGAGCGTGTAACTTCTTGACTTATTGAGGCCATATTCACACAGTATTATATTCGTTTTGTCAAGTCTACATATAAGCTAGTGTAATCTTAAAATGACTAGACATATATCCTAAGTAAGGTATCCTCTTGTTCCAGACTTTATTTAAGCGAAATGTGACCACCGCACAATCACGGTGTGAATTGAAGAAGTTCACACTAAAAATATTTGATTAACACATACGCAAATATTTGCAATAGTAAATCATATTTGAGAAACAAAAAAAGTGTTAGGTCTGCCATCCCGAATTGGGGTAGCACAATGGATTCTACACAAAACTCTATGAAGAATGAGGAGACCTGTGCTTAGCAGTGCAAGGTATAACTCTTTAATTTTTTTATTTGATTAACACATACGCAAATATTTGCAATAGTAAATCATATTTGAGAAATAAAAAAATGTGTAAGGTCTGTCACCCCGAATTGGGGTAGCACAATGGATTCTACACAAAACTCTATGAAGAATGAGGAGACCTGTGCTTAGCAGTGCAAGGTATAACTCTTTAGACTACATTTATAGGCATGCTATACGGATTATTACTTTGAAATTCATCCATTTCTATAACTGTTGTTAACGAAAAATTAATTATACACACAACAGGTATGCCGTTTTATTGAAGTACCCTTAATTTCAAAGAAACTCAAAAATGCTTGTAGTCCCTTTTGTTTTTCACGATTGCTTTGTGAAATCGTTATTGCTTTTTATGCAAATGGAACAGAATAAAAACATTTGAGCTGAATTAATTTAAAATCATTCTAGAGATGGACTTAGTGGTAAGGAGGAAAGTCTGACACTTTACTTTTTTAAAGTAAAACTTCAAGAGTCTCAAGCATCCGTGTAAACTTCAAGATAGTTTAAGCTCATACTGCGTAAATCGGAACAAAACTTTATAATTTGAAACTGAAGGTAGCTGTGGTTAACAAGTGGATGGATGCTATAAAGACACGAATCCTCAAAAATATGAAATAAGTTAATATACGTGTTAAAATCCGTCAAAACTAGTGTTATATTACATCCTTCCAGTCTTACTCCTGTGCATGAGTCTTCTCTCATTTCTATAAGGGCATTGTAGTTATTTCCTCACGATATATTCCTTCATTGCCGAGCACGTGGTAAGTTAGCACTTAAAATTGCGGTTAACAATTGCATTAGTGCCGGCGAGGATCGGACCCGGATTGCACAGGTACTGTGAAATTCACAGCGAAAGCGTAGCCCTTAAGCTATTAAGGCCATCTCTTTATTCCAGGCTTAAAATATTCGGACAGGGGATGAGGAGCACCGTCAAAACAATGTGACATTCATTGCGGTGATCGCAAAATCGTTTCTCTACCGTGAAGATGAAGGCAAAAGGTTACTTTAATGTGCATTATTTATTGAGGCTTACGGATATTCATATTATGCGGTGGTTTGTTTTTTTTTATAAGATAAGGGTAACAAACTAGCGTATAGTCCACCTAAAGGTAAGTGATTGCTGTGACCCATAAACATTTACATCTATCCGATATATACGAATCAAAATGAAAATGCGTTGTCACCCGTGAGGAATAAGATGGAATGCCTCCTTTCCAGTAAAAAGGGTCTCCGGTTCTCTACACTCAGCATACGAAACACAGCAGCTGTTAGCTGTTGCTGTTAGCTGTGCTGTTTAGCTGCTTTATTATTCTAGTATCATATTAATTGACTTGACAGCTCAATGGCCTAGTGGCTTAGCGCTAAGCACCGCGCGCAGTTTCGAATCGCTCACGGAACAAGTATTCGCTTTTCCTACAAATAATTGTTCCGCGTCTGGAAGTTTGTCCTTGTGAAATATATAAATGTTAATTGCCTTCATGACCCATGTGAAAATTGTTAAGTTATACTTGTTTTAAAAAACAGTTGAAATTATATGTATTTTACAGAAGAGGGCTAAAAGAGCAATCTATAATTAATAGACCTAATGAGTCGCTCAGACAAAAATTTAGGTAAATTAATATATTGACTTTAGCCTCTCAATGTCTTTATGAAAATTTTATGTATGTACACAAAAATAAAAGAAATTTTTTTTTATAGAAGAGGCGCCAAACGAGCATGCGGCTTACCTGATGGTAAGTGACTACCGCCGCCCATAAAAAACCGCAACACCAGGGGAATTGCAGATGCGTTGTACGGGGAAGAAAACTCCTAGTAAAACGTACAGTAGTGGACCGCCAAGCATCCAAATGGTGAGGATGCTTGGCGGTCTACTACTGTACGGGTAGGTGGTATTGGGAATTTTGACACGATATGCGTTCGTGAAATTTGGCGGCTGGAACTAATCCGTACAATTCCTCAGAACACTCCACATGGTAGATACGATAGAAAATGCAAAGGGATGCAACATCCCTACGCAGTGCCAGTGAATTGAGCCAATCAGAAAGAACTCGGTCATCGACGATTCGAATCTCTCTGCGCTGGATGCGGTCAAGTGGGAGGAGCTGGCACTGGGGTGCCGCGGCCCAGAGATGAGAACAATATTCCATGTAAAGCCGTTGCAAACGATGTGCCGGGATGAAATACTGTATCGCTCTGCTGAGTACGCCAAGGTTTTTAGAGGCCAATTTGGCTTTCCCCTCCAAGTGACCACGAAACTGCATATTATTCGATATGTCGAAACCGAGGATTCTGATGCTAGCTGAGGCCGCAAGGGGAGTGCTTCAAACTGAGGAGATACGACAAAGGGGTTCCTTCTAGCGGTTATCGCGCAAACTTATGTCTTCTGGGGATTGAATTGTACTAGATTTTGTCGCCCCCAATCCCCGACTTTGTTAATCAAAGACTCGACTTCAGACAGAAGTTTGTCCCGATACTCGGCGAAGATTTCTCTAGAAATATTAGCACGGCCGGTGTATAAGGCATCACCAGTGCTGTCATCCGCGTAGCAATGAATGTTATCAGTTTGCAACATATCATTGATATGCAGAGAAAACAAATTTGGTAATAGCATACACCCTTGTGAAACACCAGCGTTAATAGGCTTCTGCTCAGAGCATGCATTATCTACTACGACCTCGATGCTCTGATTAGCAAGAAAACTAGTGATCCAATCGCACAAATTCTCGGGAAGCCCAGAGAAAGGGACCTTCGAAAAAGAAGCGCTTTGTGCCAGACCCGATCGAAGGCCTTCGTTATGCGCAAACTAACGGCCAACGTAACGTAACTTCCCATTTGGACTCTACTGCCTTCGCCCATTTATAAGTTAGGTAACCTAGAAGATCACTAGTAGAGCGACCGCGACGGAAACCCTACTGGCGGTAACTGATCAGCTGGTAATCCTCAAAGTACCGCATGAGCTGGCTGTTAATAATTATTTTAGACTGACAGAAGTTCCCTTGGACAGCCTTGGCGAGAGACCAACATGCACGGGTTCCCGAAGGAAGGTGAACTAGCTTCTTGCCAATTCTGCCGATGTGCTCAGATTTTGTATGTTTTTTTAATAGCGCTGTTGTATAAACAACAGCGCTATTAAAAAGAAGAGACGTTGCTGCGTCAGCCCAGGCCCGGTAGCATTCCTGCTTATAGTGTATATTTTACAGGAGCGACCAAAACTTGGCTGAGATCTTCCTCCGATGGGCACCACAGAGGACGGAGTAAAAAGTTCCATACCCTGAAGTACCACATCAGCGATAGAATCAGCAAAAAAAATTTTATTCAACATATATTTTTTATTTTATATGTTTTACTAAGGAATTTATGGATGATAATAACCCTGAGAAAGGTGACCGCTACCAAGCATTTTCTAACTAGTTTTGTGTTGGTAATTGTGTAACCTACATGATTGTAACCTGTTTTTTTTAAAGTCCTACCGTGCTTCTTGCTGGTTCTTCCTAGGACAGATGTTTTTCTCCGAACCAGTGGTAAACTTAAAAAAGTGATTTCAATATGTTTCACATAATTACCTAAATGGATCATAGTAACGCTACAACGTCTAAATAATAACAAAAATATTTTAGAGAAATTAAAGAGATTTTAAATATTAAAAAAATGACAAGAACTCTTTTCCACATCATCTGACAAAGCGAAACTGTTGTATTGTTTTTCAACGACTGGCCGTTACACCCATTTGATTTCATTACCGCTCTTAAAAAAGTAATGGCCATTTGAAAGCTATTCAATTTTGGCAATAAATAATTATGTTACATGCCAGCATCCAATGTAAATATTTTTTGCAGAAATGTCTGTCGCTGAATTTCTGTCGCTCAGCAGCAGTACACCTGCTACTGTTGATAGAGTATTGTTGTATTCCAATAACATATAATATTATCTTAATGGAGGCGTAGTATTTACTGTCAGAGAGTTATTTCGTCCTAGTCCTCAGAGTGGCAATGCAAACGTGGCTGCCTTTATTCAAAGTTGGTTGCAGTCACCCTTAAGATACATCAGCTATCACAAAGACTGTTAGCATATTTGTAAGTAGTGCTTTTTTATATTTACGAGACCACTACACATTGAATTATATTAATTATACGGATTTTATCGCATTTCATTTTCATTATTCTAACCAGCCGCACTCAAACAATAAGGCACTCTTTAACTTTTAATTATTAATTTTTAATGGGAAATACGCACCCTCCGTTAACTTTGTCATCAGGACGTCAAACACCTCAGTTCTCTTGCAAACTATGTGTGCTGTAAAGCACCTGAAAATCGGGAATAAAAACAGTTACAAGTGGGAAAATTAAAAATGATGTAGCACCAACTTCAATACGACCGAATCAATGTGTTCGCAGTCAATTAGTCAGTTAATTTACAGATCTTAATGAATATGGGATCTAAACTATATGGGACTACACGGGAAGCACCAGCTTTCAGATAAAAAAGAATCATCATAACATATCATCACACATAATAAAGAACATACGGTCGAGTTGAATACCTCCTCTTTTTGAAGTCGGTAATTAAAACACTATACAATCCGTAAGCTTAGTTTATAATTAGCCAGAAATATTTAACTGCTACAGCTGTCTCTATTTACCACAGATGCTAGGCTGCGTATTTTATTTCTCATTTGACAAAAAAATATGAATGCAATGTGAATTTATAGAGAACCATCTCCTGATTTATGACTTCTCGAAGAAAAGTTTGCTCTAGAAAATATTCATGAAAAATTAATGTAACTTTGAAGTAAAATGTTTATTAATCCTATACCTTTAAACGAGCAATTCTTGTATATATATATATATATATATATATATATATATATATATATATATATATATATATATATTAATGTATGTATGTATACAGGAATTGCTCGTTTAAAGGTATAATAAACATTTTACTTGAATGAACAATTAGGTGTAAAAAAGTTGTTTTCCCGATGGATACCGCATTCGCCCTGTGAAGAGCAAAAAGCGGCTCGCATTACTTGGTGCGTCAGAACTCTCGAAAGATTCCACGCAGGATCCTCAAATGCTGTAAACAACATCGTATCAGGTGACGAATCCTGGATATACGCGTACGAACCCGAAACAAAAACCAGTCACGAGTTTGGGTGTTCGAAAATGAGTTAAAGCCAACAATAATTGTTCGTTCACGGAGTGTTGCAAAAAAATGGTGGCTGCGTTTGTCTCCAAAACCAGCCATGTTACGACTATTCCTCTTGAGGGACAAAAAACGGTTAATGCAGAATGGTATGCTAGCATTTGTTTGCCACAGGTCGTTTCTGAACTCCGTAAAGAGAACTGCAACCGCCGCATCATCCTCCATCACGACAATGCGAGTTCTCACACCTCACACAGAACAAAAGAGTTTTTAGAGCAAGAAAACATAGAATTATTAGACCATCCGCCGTACAGCCCCGACCTAAGCCCTAATGATTTCTATACTTCCCTAAAATAAAGAATAAATTGCGTGGACAGAGATTTTCATCACCTGAAGAAGCTGTAGACGCCTACAAAACGGCCATTTTGGAGACCCCAACTTCCGAATGGAATGGTTGCTTCAATGATTGGTTCCATCGTATGGAAAAATGTGTCAAATTTCACGGAGAATACTTCGAAAATCAATAAATATATTTTTAAATAGTAATGTTGTGTCACTTCCTTGATTCCCGAAATTTTCGGTTATTTAATATTATTAACGAAAATACTACAATTACTTAAAGGTAAACTCCGCATGCATGTAACTATAAAATACATAAACAAAAAAAACTATATAATAATTTTCAACTAACGTTAAAAATATAATCTATTAGTAAGAATCCTATACCTTTAAACGAGCAATTCTTGTATATATATATATATATATATATATATATATATATATATATATATATATATATATATATATATATATATATATATATATATATATATATATCTGGGCACTAAATTTTTTGAAAATTATATATATATATAATTTTCAAAAAATTTAGTGCCCAGGAAGTTTCGGGGGCAGTAAATCGATCTAGCTAGGATTTATTTTTAGAAAATGTTAGTTTGTCCGTCTTTTCAGGTAATGAAAAACTGCTACAATATAAGAAGGTAAATTTTGACTCTGTATTAATGATCGCAATAGCTCAAGTGGATATCGAGCGGCGGCGAAATCTTAATGCCTTGGTTCGCGTCCCGTCTTTGGTCTGATTTTTTTCCCTTTTTTTTTTAAAGTTACCTTCTTTTGTGAGAAAATCTATTATTTCGAGCCCTTTTTTTAGTATTTTTTAAAAATACGAAAATTTTAATTAAACTAATTGCACTCATGATTTTTTATTCAAATAACCAGTTCAGTTTTTTCTATTATGTCAATAAGTTCAAAAAATATCATTCATCAGTATGTAATTTGTATCTAAATGTAATTTCAAACTAAAAACCGAGCACAGCTCGGTCATCCGGGTACTTTATTTAAACCGTGCAAAACATTTCAAGAAAAGGATTTTGAATTTTGACGAAAATTTTCGTACAATTAATACGCTCCCCTGTCATGCGGACCCATGTCGAGCCACCAAGAAACGAAAACGTGGTTTGACAAGTTTAACGCATATATTTCTCATAACTAAGCAATATAAGTAATACTGGTTTTTGAGACGAAAAACGTAAATGTTTAATAAATTTGAAATGAAATACCTTTTGACTTCCGTAGCTGTTTCTAATTACTCCTTTTAGACAGGCGTATTTACCATGGGGAGCCAAGACAGCTCGAAATATATCACCATTCAATTCACCCAGTTTGGGATCCTGTCTCCCTCATCAATTAACAATGCTATAGCTTCGTAATTTATAAATGCAAGAAGTGCATGGGGGAGAACTAAAAAAATAAGCTTACTTGTATGATACAACTGATAGCGCTCAGCTATATACAAAGATATGATATACATTAAGGTATTTTATATTACATGGAGGGAGGATGGTGAAGTAAGAAATAAGTTAAATATAGTAGACTGTATATACAAGTACAAATATAAACAGTCTGCTCTATGTGACAAGCCTTTCTTTCCAGTGCTTTTGATCGTCACTTGGACTGTGAAATTATTATTTATCGAACTAGATTTTTTTTATAAAACTAAAGTGAAAACAAACGTACAGTCCACCTGGTATGTAGCTACTGCAGTCCATGGACACCTGCAGCCATCTATAAACAAAGAAGGCTTATACCGACTCTCGAAACCCTTGCACTGCTGTGTTCCGGTTGGCAGCAGAATAGGTAAGAAGATGATACCCACCCAGAAGGAATCGTTCTGGGTACAGAGTAATCCTAATGGTGGTCATTTGGATTACTCTGTTCAAATCGTCGGCGACTAAGCTCTATCCGATCGGCTTGACTCTCTGGCACTGCGAAGAGATGTTGCATGCCTTTGCGTATTTTATCGCATCTGCCACGGGAGTGCTCTGAGAAATGGTTCTGACTAATTCCAGTCGCATAATTTCACCATCGCACATCTCGACATAACTCGCGATACCATCTGGGTGACTGGCGGTCCACCACCGTGCGATTTAAAAGATGTTTTCTTCCTCGCACAACTTCCTTGTGGAATTGACTACCACCAGAGATTTTTCCGGACCGATACTACTTAGGGACCTTCAAGAAAATAGCCTACTCCCTTTTAAAAGGCCGGCAACGCATCTGCAATTCCCCTGGTGTTGCAGTTGTTCATGGGCGGTGGTAATCACTTACCATCAGGTGAACCGTATGCTCGTTTGCAGGCGTTTTCCTACAAAAAATATAGCCTACCTATATTTAAGCTTCCAACTTACAAAAACATATATGGCAAGCGCATATGGGAATACCTGCTCCCATCTTTGTTTAACGAGCTTCCACTTACTTTATTAAATAAAATAATATATTATAAAGTAAAAAAAATAAAAATGTTTTGTTTCAGTAAATCATTTACAATTACTTTACCAAGGCCTCCCAGAAAGTAATCATAAGATACTTGTGTTGGGAGAGTCTCACTCTTCCTAGCAGTGGCGGCGTAAGGCGTGGGCGACGTGGGCCACCGCCTACGGCCTCGCGATCCAGGGGGCCTCGCGCACTGGAGGTTTATGCATTACTTAAACTTTCCAACACCTTCATCAATGACATCCCTAGTTGCTTTCAGTTCTCCATACCATTTATGTACGCCGATGATTTGAAATTGGTTGGCATCTACGAAACTGTAGAGGACATCGAACAGTTTCAAAGTGATGTTGGTATGGTAAATTGGTGTCGAGACAATGGTATGTACCTGAACATAAACAAGTGATACCATATGAAGTTCAGTAGAAAGATCAAGTCACTGATCTCATCATACAAAATTAACGGCGAAAACAGAGGAAGTTAGAGACCTGGAAATAGTGTTCGATAAAAAATCAACCTTCGTTCCTCACATTGAGAATATTACAAAAAGGGCGTATAGAATGCTAGGCTTTGTTTTGCGTAACGCTAGTGTTTAAAAATAATCACATTGAGATCCTACTGTACAACAGCCTGGTACAACGCATACTTGAGTATTGCAGTGTAGTATGGAGGCCACATTATGCGACACACTCCTTACGATTGGAACGTCTGCAAAAAAAGTTCGTAAAAAATTTGGCCTATTGGAATGGGATTCACAAAAAAATTTGGTCTTACGAAAAACGATTAGGATTCTTTAAAATTTTATCCCTGGAAAATCGGAGAAATTCGCTTGACCTGTCATTTCTTGTTAAAATATTTAATCAAAAAATTAACTGTCCGAGGGCCTCGCAAAATGTATCTTGCCCACATAAAATTTAGGTCTTGCGCCACCACTGTTCCTATGTAATCATAACTACCTAGATTTACATCAAAATAGCCAAATTTTAAACATTTCTTGATGCAGTTTAAAAATAAAGAAAGAAGAAAGTTAGAAAAAAAGAAGTTTCTAAGCAAACCACTGGATGGTCGGTATGGTATGTTATGGGTATTTTGTGTAGGTAGTATAATATATATATAGTATATTAATGTAAATTGCATAAACTGAGGTATATATACTGATTTATCTCAAATTAATATATTTATACCATACTACCATTATTATGTTAATAGCTTGTATAAGTAATAGTTTATAGTTAATACACCACAGCCATTAAAATAATATTTTATAATTTTATAATTGTTTATATAAAAATAGTTTATAATTTTTTATAATATCTGTGTATCAGCTTGATTCTTATATTTTGAATTAAAAAAAAGAAGGACTTCTAGGCACAAACGGATTTCTACAGACAAGAAGTTACTCTCACATCCACTGTCAACAATTCCACTGAACATAGATATTATGTACTAGGACGTGACGCTGTGGTACGTGTACACTTAATTATTTCTTATATTTACCGATTTTATCTTTTATATTTTATATAATATAATTTTAATTTTTGTTTGTTCCAGACGTTTTGGGCACTGTACAGCACCTATAGTCACGGGAGGGGGGGGGGCTGAATTGTTTGACGTCCTGATGTCATAGTTAACGAAGGCTACCTTCAACTTTTAATTATCGATTTTTGGCCCTAACATACACTTCACACTTTAGTGTCCGAAACGTCGGGAAATAAAAAAGTTATTAAACGCGATAAAATCCGTAAAGTTAGTTTTATTCGACGTATATACATTACTTACTTCAAATTGAAACTTCATATGTACTTTTTCAAGTAAGACTTTTTTGTTAAGCTGTGGCTCACCTGATAGTGAGTGACTACAGCTATCCATGAACAATTGCAACATCAGACGAATTGCAGATGCGATTCCATCCTTTAAAAAGAATAGGCTCTTTTCTTGTAAGGTTTATCGGTCCGGAAATATTGCTGGTTTCGGCTGGCCCTTGACTGTTGATTATTAACAGAATAGTTAGAAAGTGTAGTCGTCAACATATGTATTGGGAGGTTGCTTTGTTCAACAAGACAACTATTTCTGAAGATCGATACCTACACTTAAAAGACAATGTTACTCAATGGTTAGCAACATTTTAACTTTATGGATGCTTTTAGAACCTAAATGTTTATTACTTACCTAAGAAACTGCTCATAAAGACCGGAAGTGTACTAATAAACTTGTATATTGAAATGCCTATCCTAACCGCAATTTTATAAACATGCTACTGTATGATATTTTGACTGTATGTTTCTTTATTTGGATGTATGTTACGCTGTGACAGTTTTTTTTTTTCAATATTTCATACTTCGGAAGTGGTCCCATCTCATATTAATTCGGAGAAATAATACCAACTCAAAGGGTGGTAAAATACGGGACGATTTCTTTTAAATTTAACTATAAAAAGACGTTATTACACTTGTCATCTAAAGCTATATTACTTAACCCTATCAAAGGTACAAAACATAATATAGTAAAATGTCAATGTCGTTTTAAAAAAAATAAAAAAAATCCACAACAATTTTGAAGATGGGACTTTAGATCCTATACACTATGTCTTAATGAAGGTGATCTGGAATCTTTGGAAGCATCTGTGGATATTAATTTTATGTTTCTATATTTCGTCGAAGTAGACGAAGTCGGCTTTTAGTTTGTATTACAAGTATAATTTTACGAATATACCAAGCACTAATAAGCGAAATAATATCGTAGAATAAAAATTTTTACTTATTATTAATTTAACTTACACTTAATTTAATTTAACTTAAAATTTAGCTCTAAGGAGCTAAATTTTAAGTTATTACAAAAAGTTTTAGAGAAAAGCCCAGCCAAATTGACGTGCGATGAATAGACGGACGGATACCGAAGTGATTCCATAAAGCTCCATTTTATGAATTTTACTGGGTATACTAAAACGATTGACAACACTCCAACACTCCGGTGAAGAAATTTTATAATGAGGTATTATAAAAAGTAATCAAAAGAAATGGTTATTTTATATATTTGATTTACCGTGTTGAGGGGTCCCGTAAGTATCGTAATCCGTAAGAAGCGACAGAGGGAAGCAAGTAAGGAAACGGGCAGCAGTGTCTGTATAATAACGACGAGCGGGTTGCCATCCCGCTAGCCAAGCCTGGCTATCCCCGTATGAGGCAGTCTATGGTGGAGGCCTATGTTCTGTAGTCGACTTTAATTGCCTGTAACAGTAAATAGTAGGTTCTATATAGAATTGGGTGATAAACGAGCACACAGTCCACCTGAACAATAACTTTCATGAACGCACTACGTGGCAAACCTACCGATACCATCAACACCATCTGGATGCTTGGCGATCCACCACTGTACCTTTTACAGGAGCTTACTTCCGCGTACGACCTCCTGTGGAATAGTTTGCGACTGATGATTTTTCTGGACCGATACGAACTAGGGACCTTCAAGGAAAGAGCTTACTCCTTTCTAAAGGGCCGGCAACGCACCTGCAATTCCCCTGGTATTGCGGCGTCATGGGCGGCGGTAGTCACTTAACATCAGGTGAACCGTATACTCATTTTCCCCCTCTTTTATAAAAAAACCTGATGGTAAGTGGATGCTGTGGTCCATAAACATTTACATTTATTCTCAATTGAGAATCGAATTGTAGGCGCGTTGTCACCCGAGGACTAAAATGGAATGCCTCGTTTCAAGTAAGAAGGATCACCGGTTCTCTACATTTACTATCCAAAACACAGCAGCATTACGCTGCTATTCTATGCTGGTATTCTGTGAAAACGTGGTCCTAACCCGGTCGAGCCGACCCATTCTTGGTACTATCATAATATAGCTGTAGCGCGGCATTACCACGTAAAAAATATATACAATAATATTTTTAAATAAAATAAAATAAATTTAACACTGTACAAACGATAGCTCCCCCGTCACGTAGACCTACGTCACGCTACTAACAAGCAACGCAAATACATCCTGTGACAAATTTAACATGTATTTGTACAACAACATAATAACCCGCATCATGCCTATCATTATTCGAGAGCGACATACGAGAACAGATTCCGGCAGAGATTGACTTTTGGATAAATAAATAGAAAAAATTACCTTGCTTAAATATATGAATATTTTGTGATTTTTGTTTAAAGCTTACGATGGTGGTGTATCTCGTAGTACTCGTAGTATCTTGAAGCCTCGTAGAGTCCAAAACATATGTTGTACATAAAATATTAATTTTCCTTTGTCTAGCTTTCGATGTAATAATACGTGATACACTGATATTATTCTTTCCTATATTTTTTTAGTTCTGCGCATATGTTGATATAGCAAATAAGCATTTTATGTATAACCAATTTTATGGTGGTCATTTTTGCCACTGTTTAACGTTTTAAATCCAAAAACCCTAACTGTTTCTGACGAAAAACCCTAACTGTTCCTTCACCCCATTTCCACGACTTTTCCACTCCATCCAGAAAAGGCTTATCAATTCCACTCAGAAAGGTGGTGAAGAAGTCACGGTGACTAATTCATACTACGAAAAAGCGAGCCATTATTAACAGAAGCCTAAAAAGTAAGATTTTCAATAATTCATTCATTCATCAGAGCATATTGACAGGCCTGGTGGTCTAGTTGTTAGTGACCCTGACTGCTAAGCCGGAGGTCGTGGGTTCGATTCCCACCCAGGACAAATGTTTGTGTGATGAGCACGATCATTTGTTCTGTGTCTGGGTGTAATTTATCTATAATATTTATGTATTTAAAATATATAAGTATGTTTATCAGTTGTCTAGTACCCATAACATAAGCTCTGCTTAGCTTGGGACTAGATAGCGTTGTGTGACAGTTGTGGAATATTATTATTATTATTATAAAGTATGTGACCCATGTTCAACATTACCGTTAAACATGGACCACCCTATAGATCGCTCCATAAGGGGGATATTTACTATAGTTGCCACGCTTGGCAGGGTTGCCAATCACCCTGCCAATTTTGTTGGTTTAATCGTTTAAAAAGTTGGTTTTAATCGTTATAAGGAAGACGTTGTTGTCCATCTCCTCGTTTTCTTGTGTTGCTTTACGACACCCACGGGACGATACGTGGTAGTGAATATTTTACACCGCCACTACACGGTCAAATAAAGGAAGATATCATACAATAAATTGATGAGAGTTAAGCGCTCGTCGTTGGCATCACAGTAATCGAGCAATCCCATTCGAGCCCCGTCGGAATCAATGAAATCACTAATTCCAATTTCGGTGCTGATTAACTAAGTTCGGCGATGAAGAACAATATTGTGAGGAAACGTGCATACCCGAGGAATAAAATACAACATATATTTCGAGGTCATAAAAAATCAAAAATAGAGGATTGAGTCTTTTAAGACGCAGTCAAACGAAGCAGTGCTATGGACTAACTGCTCCATAACATATTCCTTTTAGAAATGGAAGCAGATATGCGTCCAGTAGTGAGACGTATAGTAACTGATTATTTACTTTTAACTAAAACATTGCAATCACTTCGAACTTACTTATAAAGTTGGTACTCACAGGAAAATTACTTCGAGCCTCGAATATAATAATAGCATTTATATTAATGATTAAATGTAGAATCTGGTAAGTAGGATATTATGGCCACTGTAATCAAAATGATAGATTACGGGACCGTATTACGCGGTCCTCATAGCTATAAATCATAACGTGGAAAGCCGACGCATGAGTCCACGAAAAGCCTCCCAAAGAAAACTAATTTCCTTTATTTATTTTTTGCACACATTCATTTGAAATACAATTATATAACTCTTAGGCTGCTTATTGCATGAAAGTTACTAATCGCTTTCTTTATATATTTATATAAGACATAAAGACGTTTTTTTCCTCGATCAGTATTCGCAATACGTATTATATTTTTTTATAGAATAAAGATGCCAAGCGAATACACAGTCCACCTGATGGTAATTGGATGCTGCGGCCTATATACATCTACATTTAACCTCAATTAAGGTTGCCCTAGTCGATGGCACGAACTAAGTGGTGGGCGGGGTAAAAATGCATGCTATCTCAGCCGACATAACGTACGAAAGGGATAGACGCTGTGATGAGCAGTAAGAAGCTAGTGCGCACACACATATACGCACTCGAGTGACGCAATGCGAGACGTCGTCATCGCGTAAATTCATTTTTGAATAATAACATAAACGGCAATGTAGCCGTATCGCAGTGGCTTAGCAATGAGGCTGCGCTGGCCGCCGCGGGTTCGAATCCCGCACGGAACAAATATTTGTATGGCCTACAAATAGTTGTTCCGGGTCTGGATGTTTGTCCTTGTGCAATTTATGTTTGTAAACTGCCCCCGCGATACAGGAGAAAATCTTAGTGTAGGGGTAACCTATTTTAAAAAGAGAAGAGAGAAAACAAATTGGTGTTATTATAACTTAGGATCTGCTGTGTGAAACGTAATTATTATGAACCCAATTTATGTACTTAGTTGTTATTATGAAAGTTCTTTTGTGAACTTAAGTTAATGTTGTTATTATATAATAATTACATTGACTTGTTTTTACCTACTTTTAAACCATGTTCTAAAAAGGAGGTGGTTCTCAATTCGTTGGTTATTGTTTATGTATGTTCTGTCCCCCGATTTCTTGAAGATGCCTGAAGCCTGAACCGATTTGGAAAATTATTTTTTTGTTTGAAAGGATATATTTTCCAGATAATCCCACGGTAATCGATGATGGTCAGATCAGGATCTGATGATGGGATCTTGGAGAAATCGGAGGCACTCTTCAATAAATGACAGCAAATCAACCGCGATTGCTGCTATCGCCTATCTATGCATTCTTTACACAATCACACAATATAATATCACGCCTGTACCCACTAAAGGGACATAAGTAACTCTCAACTAAAAACGGTAACATAAAAAACTTTTTTGAAAAAAATATAACAATTTCTAAAACAAACACAAAAAAGTGTAACATAATTATGTTTTCTTTATGTTTTTGTATTTTACTGTAGGTTATGCAAATATTACTGTAAGTACTATGTATTCTAAATAGGTATTTACTTTCCGTAGCTAGTTAGCTATAGTAGCCCACAGGCAACTCCCCGAAGTATATGTCAGCGAGTGTCAGGATAATTACTGCTTTTTCGACAGCGCGATTTTGATGTGAGTGGGGCTTTTATATAGGTTAATTAAATAAATAAAAAATGTTAGTTTGTAAATTGTTTATTGATTGTTTGTGTTCAATAGCGGTTTGCAATATTCTCTTAGTACTTAGAAAGTTATCAACAATAGGCATTGTGTCACTGCCGGGACAAGCACAAACGTCTATCAAAATGGTAACGTATATAAACGGAATACTAACAGCACAGACTTCCTTACAGAAGTCCAAAGAACACGTCTAGGCAAGGTAAGTAATTAGAAGAAAACTACAATTTAGAGATCGATTGTGAATCAAATTCACAGTACAGACACAATTAGCGAAATATGAATAAAATACTGATTTATTTTATGATAGATAACGCTAGTTGAAAACTAAACACTGTATGGGAATGACATCACTGAACGAGTCAGGTGGTCAGTCCAAACAAATAAAATAATAATAATAATAATATAATAATATTCCACAACTATCATACAACGCCATCTAGTCCCAAGCTAAGCAGAGCTTGTGTTATGGGTACTAGACAACCGATAAACATACTTATATATTTCTAAATACATTATAGAGAAATTACACCCAGACACAGAACAAATGATCGTGCTCATCACACAAACATTTGTCCTGGGTGGGAATCGAACCCACGACCTCCGGCATAGCAGTCAGGGTCACTAACCACTAGACCAACAGGCCTGTCATGACGCAATGCCTATTGAATCACTCAATAAAAGGCGCGATTGTAGAAAGAGATTCGTTACGAAACGTTTGTAGGCTAGGGGGCTTGGCCTGTTTATGCTATTCATAACGAAGGCTATAAAATATGTACAACTTAGAAACTAAATCCTATGTGTACTTATCTGTATTCATAACCCAATATCTAAGGTAGGTTGATGCGCTCCTTAGTTTTTATATAGTTCGTATTATTCTGTAATAAATTAAATCTAATCCAAAATATACTATAATACCATAGCAAAGCTACTACTATTTTATTTAGTAGTAGCGTATATAGTAGTATAGTAAATTATATATAAAAAATATGAGTATGTCTGAGGTAAGGTTAAATATAAACAAATATTTTGCCAAGTGTGAATCGGACTTCCGAGCTTCCCAGATTACAAGATTTAAATACCTATACGTATTACTATCGATCAAAAAAAGCCAAAAATACACGTTTCTTTTTCTAGTAGAAAATCCTTTAATTTCAAATTTATTTTTACCACTTGCTGTTATAGCAGCAAGAGAAATACACGTTCTTTGAAAATTACAACCATCTACCTATTACGGATCATGAGATGCAGCCCGCTGACAGACAGACACACGGACAGCGGAGGCTCCGTACTAGGGCCCTGCTGGTTACCCTTCGGGTACTGAATCCTAAAAAGTACTAAGTTGTCCACTCACATCTGTATGATTCTTTCTTCAAAGGACCATATTTGCCTGGTTCTCGTATAACATGACCAATGTAATACCTGGACTGACCTCTCTGAGTTTGTTTCGGCAGACCGGGTGTTTCTTCTCAGTTTCATGTTTTTGTTGTGTTAAAGTGTTTTTAAAAAAAAACAACTTACAAAACAAGTTTTATTTATCATTGACTGCCCTTCTTAGATTCTTATGTACTTACATAAATTAAATTAGGTATAAGTATTATAAGTATTAGGATATGAGATTCCTATACGTAAGCACGATTATCGAAAATCTAAAAATTACCTATTCTAATTAAATTAATAGATAATTTTAAGATTGTCGATAATCGTGCTTATCTATGAGATGTTTTCGTTAGTTAGCAAATTAAATTAGTTAAGTACCTAATGTACTTCCTGTATCGAAAGTTCATTATTATGTACCTACCTGTTTTCAATTTTAACTAAATGTGCTTCAACAAACTTATGGGCACATTATAGCAACTATATTCATCCCGGCTTCAGCATTGGAGACGAACAAAAGGAAGCAATTTTTCTAAATAAAGATGTAGATATGTAGGTATTACAACCATAAAATAGATAGCAGTGGTTAACCTAGTGAGTATGTGTGAGTACGCGCTGCGCCCCCCCCCCCCCCCCGCCGTCCGTCCCACTGATCGGGGAAACAATTTGTAGCGAAAGGCAAGATGTTTTATAACAAAAACGGGCGCGCAAAATTTTATAAACAGACCTTTGGTAGTCTGGATGTAATGAAAAATCTATTGCATGTATCTGTTAAAAATAAAATTATTTGCATTTTTGAACAACTAATCTATCCCTGTATGGTGACTGTTTTGCAATTTTCGTTCTTCTTATGGTATTTATTTCCGCCCAAAGATGTGTTAAAAATAGTGTTGAAATTCGGAATTTTCGACGCTTATAACTTTTAAACATACTCTTTTTTTACTTTTTTGTTTCCATACAGGACTAGATAATGATGAGACAAATTGAAATAATTTTTTATTTTGAACGTACACCATCAAACAGTGGAGTAATCGCCAGACTACGTTTGTATGGAAGAATAAGCGACTAGTGTACCCTTAAGAATCAAAATTCGGATGCGTTGTCACCCCTAAGGACTAAGATGAAAAGCCTCCTTTGTAATAAAAATAATCTTGCATTAAGCTGAATTTTACGCTGGTATTCTGTGAAAGCGTCGTCCTACCCCGGTCGAGCCAACCCATTCATGCTACAACTATAATATAACTTCAGCGTGGATCTACCAAGTACAAAAATATTATAAGTAAATGATATTTATTATATTTGTTACAAATTTGGTCTAAAAATGTTTTCTTTTCGAAGAAGAGAGAGATTGCAGAGTGTGTGTTATTTCCGTTAGTACTTCAGATGTATTCAAAATAGTTTATAACAGCGATCCGCCTCAGCTTCGTCTGGGTTGGATCTGTTATAATGTGGGATTATTTAGATTTAAAATAATCATCAGAATATTTATTTTATCAATTATTTGATTTCTTCAAAAAAAAGGTCGCATTCTTTTTCGTGCCTATCACTCGTACCATTGATCTCCATCTGTTTCATCGTTCATCATCATTACAGCCTTTCACAAGTCCACTGCTGAACATAGGCCTCCTCGAAGGAATGCCACAAAGCACGGTCCTGAGCCACTTGCATCCATCGACTTCCTGCATGTCTTACCAGGTCGTCACTCCATCTAGTGGGGGGTAACCCTACCATACCTACCGTATCGCCTCTATCTCTTTGTGAAGTTTAATTTCAATCAATTCAACTATTCTCAGGCATACAACACTTAACACTTTAAAAATTGTTATCCATCTTAAGAGATGGCATGAAAATAACCCCACAGCTTAATAAAAGGCAGTTATATCGATATTATAGACAGACACTTCAATTTTCGTATATATATATATATATATATATATATATATATATATATATATATATATATATATATATATATATATATATATATGCATGTTAGTTACGCGAATACTTTGACGCCTCCGGTCGGTCCGGTCCAAATTGTATATTATAAAATAGGGACAATTGTATTAAAGTAAAGTAAAGTAAAGTTACATCCTATATACGTCCCACTGCTGAGCGCAGGCCTCCTCTCATTTATGAGAGGATTTTAGGGCGGGGAAGTGTCCGCCGCGCAGCCCCAATGCGTGTTGGCAAACTTCACATGTCTTCGAAATATTTTTTTCTTATTCCTCAGACATGCAGGTTTCCTCACGATGTTTTCCTTCACTGCCGAGCACATGGTAAATGAGCACTAAAATTTGCGCCCTCCTTTCTGCCAAGGAGGGTCGCGTTCGTATACGGCTTAGAGATCTCTCGTCAGATCGGTAAGCCAATCCATAAAGGCGATGTTTAGTGGGTAAAAGTCTCCACATAACCGCGCAGCCGGCTGCGTGGTATGCTATAAGCATTCACCGCCTCTCTCCCCCGCTTTCCGGAGGGTTGCCCTTATTTGCTTCGGGCGCAAAAAAAAAACACTAAAATTACAATTAACAATTTCATTGGTGCCGGCGGGGATCGAACCCGGGTTACTCGCGTTCTGTTATATTACAGCGAGCGTTAACCATCTGGGCTACCACGGCTCTACAATTGTCTTGCCAGTCTTAAATTTTCATATTTCTTTTTCGTATATTGTTAGTAAAGATGAGTTAACAATCTAAGTGATGATAAGTTAATACTGCAGCCTATTGACACCTGCAATCAAATTAAAACAAAAAAACGCTACAGGTGCGCTCTCAACACTTAAACTAAAAATATACTGAATCTCTCAATAACCTTCAATCTAAAGCCTCAAACCAACGAAAAAAGATAGACAGAATGCATACATTTCAAATGATGTCGTAGTGCTCAACTTGACGAAATTACACACACATCTTGCTTCTTTCTTTCTCTAACAGTCTGTAATTTTTAACTGCTGAGCCCTCATTATGTACCTAAAACAATGTTGTTGGTTGTAATTGTTTTAGATGTACATGTGTACTTGAGTGCGTATTCTTACAATAAGTTGAACATGGTTTCGATTTAGTTTTTGCATCACTGGAATTATACGCAGCGCACCGTTTTTCTTTTTTATTGTCTTAAGTCCAAAGCATAACAGTTTATGTAGTGATAGATGACAGTAAAAGCAAATAAGAGGTATTTATACGGACTCTATATATATATATATATGTATATATATATATATATATATATATATATATATATATATATATATATATATATATATATATATATATATATATATAGACAAGTATTAATTATCTGTAGTAAATGTAAAATAAAAACATACACTGGTTTACCTTCAAAGTGACTGATATTTAAAAATATATATATATACAGGCCGTAAACGTTGAAATTACTCTAGAATTTAATGTACAGAGCAAAATGTTTTAATAAAGCTGATGGCTTTGATTTATGTGAAAAGTTATGAGCAACTTGTTTTAAACAATACCTTTTTGTTTCATAACCTAGAAAAATATTTTAGTACTGTTATTTACAAGTTTAATCAGTGCTTTGTAATCTTCTTTCTTTATGTGTTACGTTAATGAAACTTTTCAACTACTAATTAAGTTTCGTCTATATTTAAAGTATTTGTTGAAGCTAAGAATAAACTTTTGGGTAGAATTTCTATGTATCATAAATAGGTTTTTTTTTCTTTTTATAGAAGAAAAGACTAACGAACATGCGGCTTATGAACAAATGCAACACTAGGGAACTAGCAGGTGCGTTGCCGGCCTTTCAAAAAAGGATTAGACTGTTTTTTAAAAGCAGTTGTGGGTAAATTATGTATCCTAAAATACATAAGCCTTTCCGAGAACGTACCACCAGACATGCATTTCTTTTAAACAATGCTGCAACTTATCACTCGGGTCAGGTGATTTAGTGGCACATTGCTAACACAGTTAACTAACTGTGTCAGCAATGTGCCAATTCACATCACATCAGTGTTTGAGAATTATATTCACATGGATTTTACGCCATAAAACTATCGCCAGGTCTCGTCCATTAGCAGTAGTATGAACCAGGTGTGTTTGACACTAAACACAAAGAAAAGTTTATCCATTAGGATAAGGATGTGTGTTTTAAAATTTACAGTAGTAAATTTTTTTGGATATTAATCCAAAAAAAATTTACTACTGTAAATTTTAAAACTGAGCTTAGCTATATATGTGAAAATTAAGAATATCAATCAGTTCAGTTCAGTTCCCCGATACTGAGAATAGTAAAACTTGATAACAAACTGACGGTACCAGTACTCTATGTTTAACAACCTCTTACTTCTTTTTGATCGATATATCGATATTCTTTTGCCGGTCACGGTATTTTTTTTAAATACGAGGAATCCTCAAATATTACAAATAATAAGTTGTTTGCGACAAACTGCCTAAGTAACTCGAACAGCTCATAAAAAGTATACAATATATTTTGTGTTTTTTATTTAACTGTGAAAAGATTACAATGCTAATAATCTAACATAATTTTGCAATCGGTCTTTAATAATACATGATACATATTATCTCAAAACAAATCTAACAAAAGATAATTTTCCCGGAACTTACGTTTAGTAGCCGTTGTAACTAGATTTCGGAAATAAAAAGGTCACGTCAGTAAAACGTTCGTCCGTCTAATAAATCACTTTACATCTCTGCTAGAAAACTTTTCAATTACGAACTCGAAGTAGGGGCTTAAAGAGATGCATGAAGAAAGATTTCAGGATAGGACGTGGCAGAAAATAAAAAACATCTTCTCTAATCCTGCAGCTGTTACTCTGGTCTGTGATCTGCAGACTAATTTAAGTAATTATAAGCTCTTACGCCTGTAACCAAGTAGGATATGGATAGATTACGGACTTCCTTTTAGCACGATCCTGACACAGCTTCTTTCACATCTATCTACATATACATGCTAATCGGTTAAGGGTATCTACTCTTAATTTGGTTCATCTTCAATAAATCAAAATTTGGTCCATAAATTATGCCGGTATGCCTTGCCGAATTCGACTCTCACTTCTGCAGCATGCTTTTTCAGTCTTTTCTCATTCATTCTTTGTCCGTGCCCAAACCTCCAAGGCATTTTTTCTTAATCCTGGTCCATATTGTTACATTTATTCCTCTATTAGACATCAATTTGAATAATTAGAAATTGTTATAATGGTAGCACTTGTAACTGTAAGTATATACATATAGTATATATATATGACTTATATACTGTAAGTTCGATCCGCGCCGGCACCAATGAAATTGTTAATTGCAATTTCAAGTGCTGATTTACCACGTGCTCGGCGGTGAAGGAAAACACCGTGAGGAAACTTACATGTCTGAGGAATAAGAGAAAAAAATATTTCGAAGACATGTGAAGTTCGCTAAAACGCATTGGGGCAGCGTGGTGGACACTTCCTTGCCCTAAAACCCTCTCAAAAATGAGGGGAGGCCTGTGCCCAGCAGTGGGACGTATATAGGCTGCAACTTTACTTTTTTACTTTTAATGTAAGTATGTACTTATTATATATTGAAACTGTTACTCCTTAATACAGGTTATTCTGTAACCTAGCTAGGAGAGCAGAGCTACATTCACTAGATTGAAGATAATATTTTATAGATAGTACAAACTATGTAATGTCCTACCCATGTATTACTATCACTGTTATGTTAATCAGTTTTATTGCATGCATGCCTTTATTCTGTTAAATATTTCACATTTTCGCTAAAGACTTTAATAAAAATTCCCACTTTGCATTTTTATTGCACGCCTTAAGCGCAAAGCGCGTAGGTATGTTCTACTAACGCCTAAAAATCAAGACTCCGATGTTTTGTCGCATGAAATCGTATCTAACAATCATATTGAACATATGAATGTTATGAAAAGCACATTTTCAGAAAGATAAATGAATGTTGAACTAATTTTTTTTATCGGTTAATTGGTATTTTTAGATAAAAAAATGGTTTAAGTGGCTTATGGTGTCGATTATAAGTCCGCATGGAGGGGTAAACACGATTACCTACTTTTGAAAATATTAATTGTTAAACTCAATCTGCTTTTTAATCTCTTCATCTAGCATGTGAGAAGCCATGGAATGCAAATGGCTGTTAAATTTTGTTTTGTTTAGTTGTAATAATTTTTTTGTCGACTGAGAAATAGCGAAATATGCGGTGTTTGAGCTGCCTTGTAATAATGTATTTTAATAAATATAGATACACTTTGACTCACTCCGGGCTCGGCCGCCGTCATGAATAGGTTACTTTATCGTTTATTTAGAGCAGCTTGTGATGAAAAATTTCGTCACAATCAAATTTGATACATACTTGACCAAGGTTTAGATATTATTATTCTTTTTATAATCACAGATTATCATTACAATATAATGTTTCGCTAAAAAACCTAGGATTTTTATATAAATACTTATACATATTAGAATTTATGGGGTGGCCTGAAGGTGTACTTCGGTATCTGCTACTGGAACTCCTCGAAGAGTTGAACTAGGTGTGCCAAGTACGGCTTCGTTTTGTTGGTTATAATGAGATCTTACCTCCGGACTTCATACAGTGACTTGAAAGTGTACTTTGGTGAATGCTAAATTAAAATACTGGTTATGACTAGAGGATATTTTTGAAATGAAATAAAGTTAATGAGAAAATAAATAACGATCCAGGTAAAAAAGTCTAGTTTTTACAATAATACCTGAGTGCAAATACCTGAAAATCGAAGTAACATTAAAGTTGACTTCTGATCGTATTAAGATAATTCTGTTAAAAGTTTTTACAATTAACAATTTTTTTGAATCTCAATAATAATAACAACATAATAAGAAAATTAAAAAAAATATTTTCTAATGAACTTTTTTCTACGTTTTTCACGATCACATGAGCAATATGAGTCGTGCACTTTTGGATTTTGCAAACCTTTTTTATGGACGTTTAACATAAAATTATCGGAAAATTAGAAGAAATAGCAATAAGGTTATTTGTGAAAACTTGTGTGTATTTAAAATACTTTTAAAAATTACGTATAACATGAGAGCTCAAGGCATGCACATTTGGATTTAGTAAAAGTTTTGGTATATTATTATTATATGTATACTTCATACGTCTTATTCATCGCTCCAAATATACGAGTATTTAGCGTAGCCAATCGGGCTTCCGTAATCAACTTCTTGGTTGTAGTTCCGTCGAACTTAGTACTTTAGTTTACTGATCTACTGAGCTATGTCAGTTACTCAGCGTGCTATGGAAAGGGTTATACTCTGAATTTCTCTGAAGTATAAAATCCTTAACAAGGTTATCCACATGATTAAAACTACTTTTACGGATTTTATCGCGTTTATTTTTACTTTTTATTTTTAATTCCCGACGTTTCGGGTGCTTTCCAGCACCCATGGTCACGGGGGACTGAGATGACTGACATCCCGATGTCATTGTTAAACCCGGAGTACCTTCAGCTTTTTTAATTATTGTTTATGGTCCGATCTATGCAAAATGAACTGACTATGTCCTGAGGTCTTGCAGTGGTATGCTTGGGTTTAGTTTTAATTTTATTGATTATAGGATCCCAAGCAGGTGGTAGTACCCAGCCTCCTTCTCTATTGAAATTAGGATGTTTTTTAATTTCAATAGCCTCACGTATCATCCTTGGTAGGAATCGGTGTTCTTTCGCGAGGATTTGTGGTCTATCAAATCTGATGTAATGGTTGGGGCCGTCTAGGATACGATCACAAACTGCAGACTTCCCATGTCATGTGTAGTGTTCGCGTAAATATAAGAAATCATTAAGGTTATCCACATCAAAAGGGCAATCAATATAAAAAAGGTCACATATACGTTTTCACTTAAGTCACTTCGGTTAGGTTGATTTTTTTTATTTATTTGTTTTTTTCAGGGAAACATACAGTACAATAAAAAATACATTATAAAACATATAAAAGTAATTCTAAAACCAATTAAGTTTCCACAGATATCTAAAACATATTAAAAGCTTGCAACCACAATATGTTTAAAGATTGAAAAAAAAAATAACTAAATGGATTTACAATCAAACATTAAGTTCTAAGCATAAAATAAAAGTAATACAATACACACGACCTATAGTGAAGCTACCAATTATAAATTAAGTTTTACAATATTCTTTTTATAACTATTATATTTAAGGTGAAAAATATCAAGTTCACAATATTTTAAGTTAAAATTTTTACATGTACGAGATACAAAATTATTAGAAGCGTACTTCGTTTTTACTTTACGTAATGCAAAAAGAGGCTTTTTTCGTGCACCTAACCGGTTACATGCAAGATTCACTTTGCTTAAAAGTAGGGGTGAGTCGATGATATTATGTAGCAATTTGTACAACACACAATTTGTATATCACGGCGTTTTTCGAGTGTATAACTGTATAAGCTATCAATAAAGGAGTCTACGGAAGAATCATATCGCTTTAAGTGACGCAGAAACTTATTATTGATTGTTTCAATCATTTTAACATAAACTTTGTATTGAGGATTCCAACATGAAGAGCAATATTCGAGAATAGATCGCACCAGAGTATTAAATAGTATAATTAATATTCTAGAGTTTTTAAAATCTTTTGAGATACGCATCACAAAACATAGCATTTTATAAGCTCTTTGAGTTATATATATATATATATATATATATATATATATATATATATATATATATATATATATATTAATATGTGATCTCAGTAACAACTTACTATCCAACTGAACACCAAGATCATGCAGTTCATTTACTCTCTTTAGTAAATTATCGTCGAGCTTATAGTTAAAGAGGATTGGATTCTTTTTCTTAGTAAATGAGATAATAATACATTTCTTGATGTTCAAGTAAATATGATTTGCTTGGCAATATGAGTTAAGCCTACACAGATCCTCTTGAAGTAGATTGCAGTCTTCTATAGATTTAATAGATCTGAAAATTTTCATATCATCTGCAAAAAGGAGAATTTTGGAATTATGGAAGCAGGATATTACATCATTTATAAATATTATAAACAGTAGTGGACCAAGTGCGAACCCTGAGGAACACCTGAACAAACAGGGAGAAAAAATGAACAGTGTCCTTTTATTGCAACTGCCTGGCTACGATTTCTAAGATAAGAAGATATCCATCGAAGTAAATCACCATGTACACCGATTTGATCTAATTTGTGTATCAGAATACTATGTGAAATTTTGTCAAATGCTTTTGTAAAATCGGTGTACACTGCATCTACCTGCAGTCCACTATCCATTGCAATATAGAGGTGATCAAGAAACTCGCAAAGATTACTTTCTGTAGACTTTCGACCTATAAAACCGTGTTGTTCAGGAATTATAATTGGACGAGCTATTTGGGAGAGTGTGTCATAAATAATTTTCTCAAATAGTTTTGGAATCGAGCTTAATTTTGAAATTGGACGGTAATTTGAAATATCGTGCTTATTACCACTTTTAAATATGGGAGTTATGAACGATTTTTTCCATTCCAAAGGCATTTCACCCAACTTCATGGAAGTTCTAAACAAAATTGCTAATGGTTTAGCTAATTGACGGTAACATCTTTGTAAAAGCAAAGGTGGAATGCCATCAGGTCCTGGTCCCTTACTAACATCTAAGCGTTTTAAATACATTGAAACTTGAGGGACTCTAAAAGTGACCGAATTTATACTAATCGAGTGAGCGGAGTTAGACATCTGAGTATTATGATTTGGACTATTAACACTAAAAGCTAAGCTAAAATGAGTATTGAATAAATCACATATTTTCACAGGATCTGAAGTCGTATTATCATCTAGAAACATTATGTCAGGAAGATCATTACATTTTCGTTTTGTTTTTACAAAAGACCAAAAGAATTTACTATTAATACCAATCTTATATTCAGCATTATTGATTAACTTGTTATAACAGTCGTCCTCCATTAATTTTAGTCTCTCTCTTAGTATGGCAAAAGACTTGTACTTGTAATCATTGATACCTTAGGTATAAACGACCGGAGCTCTGTCGACCTTTAAATAGCGAACCAATAACTGATAATGAATAAATCACGTGACTGCAACATAACCAAACACGAAGTATTGATCCTAATGCACAAATCTAATAATGTAGAGTTTCCAACCACCCTGTTTTCCCAGATGTCCTAATTTTTAAAGGTTCTTGGGGAGTTTAAGTAGTTTCCGGTGATTTTAAAATTTTACGGCACAAATCATTGGTGCTAAAGCTAAATCTTGTAAAGAAGTAAATCGTGTAGTGGCGGTGTGAGAATATCGTACCAAGGGTGTCGTAAGAACGACAGAGAGAAAATGAAACAGGTGACGGGCAGCAGCATCTTACTGATAACAACCTAAAATAAAAAAATGCAGTTGCGAACCCGCTTGTCAACAGAGAATCTATTACGCCCATGTTTAGCAGTAGACTTTTATAGGTTGTAATGGATGGCAGGATAGATGTTTATATTATGTCAACATACTTAACGTGAAACACAACATACGTAAGCGTGAAATAGTAGCTTAATGCTGCTGTATTTCGTATGGTGAGTGTAGAGAACCGGAGACCCTTTTTACTGGAAATGAGGCATTCCATCTCAGTCCTCATGGGTGACAACGCATCTGCATTTTGATTTGCAATGGAAGATTACCATCAGGTGGACTGTGTGCTCGTTTGTCACCCTATTCTATAAAAAAAAAACATTTTTAAACATTTTTTTAATAATTTTTTCCATTGCATTCCTTATTTAATTTAATTGAAAATACTTTTGTGAAATTGTAATAGCTACTAGCCCAGTTTTATCATATTTGCTTGCATTGCGTATTACTTTTAACTACTGCTCTTATACTGAGAGAGAAATGTCTAGGTTTTACTTCAAATCCTACTTTTCAAAAATTGAGTTTGGCAAACCTAGTACAACGATTTCTTATTTTCACGTGAACACTACACATTGAATAAAACTATTTATACGAATTTAATCGCATTTTATAAACTGATCATCTATCAACTCTAGTATAGGCATATCTTTATGTTTATGCAAGCAAGTTGACCATCTAATTAAGTTGTCTAGTCTATATTTAATAATGATTTACTTAAGAAGATTGAAACTATTTATTATTGAATTATATACAACTTTACCATATCCAAATTTTATCACATTCCGGAGTTGAAAAGAAACAAGACTTGGCCCGTAGCAATTTTAAGAAACACAGAGCGCGGGATTCTTAATAGAAATTTGAATAAAATCAATTTATTTTAACGCGGCCCGCGTTTATCGCACCTTTAATAGATTGCTGTTTGAAAAAAGTGAACGGAACTTCACTCTCTCAGCTCCTGATTTTCTTCGTAAGAAAACTTATTAAGTAGAATGGTACATTGTGTGGCAGTTTTAGGGTTCTTGGGAGAGATAAAGATACTTTATTGGGAACCAAAGTTAAATATGAGAGACGGTCGCAGCCGTTAATTATAGAAAACTTCTACAATTACACAAATGTCATCGTCATTGTGGTATATGAATTAATAAATGAAACCATTTATTCTCTCTTCATGCGGTAAGATAGTTCCTAACACTGATGCTTTCTGGTCTGGAGGGTTATAGAAAGCTAGTATATGCTTGTGGCGGTACCACTGATGTCACCACCGGGGCCATGGCAGGAAAAGAGATCTTCCAATGGGTAAAGTGTTCTGCCCGGGAAACACTCCGATTGGTGGTACGGAGTTATTCTATATATAATGTTTTACTTCTGAACTTTGATAGGGCGATTTAGGATTCGACGTATGTAGCTCGTGACCTGACGACAGCGCCGCCACTTACTTTCAGTTCATGTGCTGTAGTAACCACTTACCATCAGGTGGACTGTAAATTCGTTTACATTGCATCCTCATTGCACGAGCAATGTATAACATACAAATATTATAGAACGTAAGACGTGACCCCTGCTTAGAAGCTCTTCAAAATGCATTCATTAATTTGGTAACATAATATTCTATTGCCAAAATCAGAGACTCTTAAAAGTTAAACATTGGATATAAATCTTAACCTCATCTAAGGCTTAGGAGAATTTTAAAGATATTTTTTTTCTTAACATCTTTTTGGAATTTAACGACAGGTAGCATCGTTGAGATTTTGAGTAAGATTGAGAGATTCTATGGGCTGCTGTATACGTCATCGTTGGAGCCACGCTCAAGTGTGAGTAACGATCAAAGAACAAGTCTTATCCGACACTATCTCGATGATATACCGAATGTCAGTCTGAACGATATTAGAATGTATCTCCAATAACTTTAAAATGGCGGAGTCCCGGGCAAAGTGTAGTTACCACGTAGCTTCTAAAAACCGGGTAGAAAGTCAATACTGTACTTGCAGTCCTTTAGCAACTTTTTAATTCCAATTTCCATGGTGGCATTACTCCGGAGGCGTAGAATAAAAGCGTGATGATTTTGTTCTTCAAGAAAGGTGAGAACGCTCACTTGATTAACTACAATACGATTTCACTTTTGAGCAGCGTCTATTTGCTGTTTTCGAGAGTCATTAAGAGGTGTCTCGCTCGCAGACTAGACAACTTCCAGCCTTCCGAACGAACTGATTTCCGAAGAGACTTTAAGTACTATATACCACATACTTACCCCTAAACAAAATGTACATGAGACTGAAGAGTACAATCTGCCTTTTTGCCCTGCATACTACTCTGTGTAAAAAGTATCGGAAATATGTCAATAAAAAGACCCGCGTAAAAGAGGTCGTTCTAGTTTTTTTACTGCATGTTGGTAGCACTGTACTGATTTAGCGCGCAAAGTTTGAGCGGGATCTGTCATTTAATTTGTTTTAAACTACACTTTTTCTTGGTCATAGTTTTGAGTTCTCGGCGATTTTTACAATGGAAAATATTGTTAAACAAAGAGTGTGCCTTAAATTTTGTGTTTCGAATGATATTTCATGTGGTGAATCACTAAAAATGTTGCGAAATACCTACGGCGAATCGTGTATATCGAAAACAAGGGCTTATGAATGGTATAAGGCTTTTAAAGAAGGCCGAGAAGTAGTAGTAGACTTGCCTCGTTCTGGTAGACCGTCAACCGCTACGACCAAAGAAAACATCGACAAAATCAAGAAGCTAGTGCTCGAAAATCGACGTATGAGTCTGAGAGACTTGGCTAGTGAGGTGAACATATCTTTTAAGTCCGTCCACAACATTCTCATTGACATTTTAGGCATGAAACGCGTCGCCGCTCGACTAGTTCCAAAAGAGCTCAATTTTGTTCAAAGAGCGCAGCGAAAGCATGTCGCTGAAGACATGGTTTCCCGAGCTTCTACGGATCCGACCTTTATGAAACGTATAATAACTGGCGACGAGACATGGGTTTATGAGTACGACATGCAAACAAGCCAACAGTCTTCAGAATGGCGTCTCGAAAACGAGCCGAAACCCAAAAAACCGCGGCAAAGTCGCTCCAAAATCAAGGTGATGCTGACAGTTTTTTTTGACTACCGTGGTGTGGTTCACTCGGAATTCCTTCCAAAGGGAGAAACAGTGAATAAAGAATATTATTTAGGCGTCATGAAGCGTTTGCGTGAGAGTATCCGCCGAAAACGTCCAGATTTGTGGCAACACAACTCATGGATGCTGCACCATGATAATGCACCATCACACACAGCCATTAAAGTGAAAGAGTTTTTAGCGAAAAATTCAACAAAAGTTCTCGATCAAGCACCGTATTCACCTGATATGGCTCCGTCTGACTTTTTTTTTTATTTCCCAAGTTAAAATTACCACTTCGGGGAAAACGTTTTGAGTCGATAGAAGCCATAACAAAAAATTCGCTGAATGAGCTAAAGGCCATACCACAAATAGCCTATGAAAAATGTATGGAAGACTAGGTGAAGCGTTGGAGATGTTGTATTGCAAGCGATGGGGCCTACTTTGAAGGCGATAAAATAAATTTAGATGAATAATTTGTATTTTTGTTTTATTGACAAATTCCCGATATTTAGTACACAGAAGGTATGTAAGCTATAAAACAGTCTTTGGTTTCGTCGAAATTTGGCGGTGCTACAGTAGGTACCTTCATCGGTGACAAGTTGACTGTCGATATATCTAAGTGCTGAAGCGTTAGTACAGTAGAGCTGCAATGGCTATCCGAGTACAGAAACAGAGTGTGAAATCGATCCTACTGTATAAAAGTGTAAGATAGGGTGATATTATATCCCCGAACCTCGCCAACGCTGCATTGGAAGAAGTTTTCAAGTTACTGGCCTTGAAAGAATACGGCATTAACCTCAATGTCAAGAACATCACTCACCTTCGCTTTGCCGACGATATAGTCCTTATAGCAGAATCGCTGGAGGACTTAGACACTATGATCAATGACCTCAATAGTGTCTCCCAACGGATAGGTATTTAGATGAAAATACAAATTTTACAAATCTCCCTCCGTAAGGTCAGTTAATCAAGCCGAATAGAAAGAACACAGTCTACGATTCGAGCCGCTTTTGGATTGGAGCCGCGGATGCAATCAAATGTATGGAAACTACAATCTTTGTAACGTTCTGCTCAATGATAGACCTATTAGTACTTAATTTCTAACAACGGTTTCATATGCTTATTGTTTTCCCTTAGTTTTGGTACACTTTGGGTCCAACGCTAATGTAATGTACAAACTATCATTAAATAAACGGTTTTAAGAAAACATTAGATAGATAAAAATCATTTCTAAAATCATTTCTTAATAAGTTATTAATAAATGAAAACAAATGACTGAACCCTTGCGATTTAAATGAGTACTCACACTTTAAGATTCTCACACGCTCATTACTTGAGTGTGTCGCTGACACGCGTTTAGATTTTTGTTTTATTTCGAAGAGTTAACTTGAAAAATAAACTATCTACGCTTTTAATGTTACTTTCTTTAAATGAGATAAAACTGAACATGTTTTAGAAGCAAAGACAAAGTTCGTATATATATAAAATTATTTTTTCTTTTACATCAAACCATATGTTTTTATTCATTTCTAACTGATTTGAGGATTTCGGGTTAGTAATGAATCAAGTATATATTTATCATATAGAAATCATTATAAATGAGTCACTTTTTTTATTAAAAAGTGACTCATTTATTATGATTTCCAACGTTACACATTTAAATGAAACCAGTTTATGCAGATTTTATCACGTTTATGTTATCTATTTTATATTTCCGATGTTTCGAGTACTTTACAGCGCCCATGTTCAACGTCAGGAATATAAAATAAGTTAACATACGTGATAAAATCCGTAAAAACTATTGTATTTATTTGTCTGCCGTTGAAGATATTTTAAAACATAATCTTCTAAATAAAACATCAATCTTCTTCAAATTGCTTAAGAAATAAATGTTTTGGAGCGGAAAAATTATAAGATGTTTACTGTTATAACAATGAATTACTAAAATATTCCAGTGACAAAACTTATTAAGGAAACAAAAGAGAAAGTGGCATAAACTTATAAAGTAAATATTTAGGAACTCAACTTCTGAAGGCGAAAAAATGGAGTTAAAACACTTAATGATATTTCAATTATCGAAGTTAATCGCAAAAGCTTGACATTAAGATAATAATCGACTACAGACCTCGCTGAACAAATCTCTTTTTATAAATCAAAGCACACGAATATTTTACTACTTATAGATAGATATGGATAGAGAGAGAAAAAGACACAGATTGGGAGACCCTTTTTATTGGTAACATGACACAATCTTAGTTTTCTGGTGTGACGCATCTGCATTTTTATTTTCAATCAAGGATAGTTGTGAGTGTCTTTAGTTTTTAGAGATTGAGGTATACCTGACGAGAAGATATGTCGTAATTTCCCGAACGCTGCCCAGCCGAGTTGAATCCGTCGATTGACCTCTCGGTCGAAGTTGGACTTACCTAGTCGGACTATTTGTCCCAGGTAAACGTACTCGTCAACAACTTCGAGCATAGTGCTCCCAACAACTACCGGCATAGGTGTGATATGGACATTAAACATGATCTTTGTTTTGTCCATGTTCATCTTAATACCTATCCGTTGGGAGGTACTATTGAGGTTATTGAACATAGTACTTAAGTCCTCCAGCGATTCTGCCATAAGGACTATATCGTCGGCAAATCGAAGGTGAGTGATGTACTCGCCATTGATGTTAATACCGTATCCTTTCCAGTCCAGTAACTATAAAATGTCACGTCGGTTGTTCATATACTATGAATTTAACGCCGACCGCTTATTTTCTGAGCTACCAGGGCATTTGAATCTCAGGTTTATTATACAACATTATAGTATATATTATGTTATATAACGTCTGAATTAAGATTCAAAATTTAATCGTTTGTTCATAAGCCTTTCATGATTCGTAAGAACATAAGTAAATATTAATTGCTCTAGTATGTCGAGTCAATATTTCATACGTCACAACACATCGTCAACAAAGGGTATGACATTACAAACAATTAAAAGTAACAGATGTCCGAGGGATATTGGCTCCCATACACTTCAATGTTACTCACTCGACCTTAATCGATAGTTGAACCCTTAATTGCAAACTGACGGCTATATATTTACACAAACGATTATCTAAATTGCGTTAACAACATCTGCCACTTTTCACACTAGGTCATTTGAGCTTTATTTTCAAGGTTGTAGCATAGAGTACCTAAGTATTAGAGAAAACATTTTGTATAATTACAAAATGATTGTAGGCAATATTTTTTATGAATGACTTGGGAATCAAAATACTTTAGGAATTTATTAATGATGAAGAAATGCCTAACAAATCTAGTGTTATCTAACATATTATATGCAATTTGTTAGATAGCACTACATTTTTAAACACGCACTTGTTTCTATCTGTTAATACATATAGGAGTATTAGAGCTGATTTGTATGAACTACATGTATATGTTGGCGGCTGGTGACAGGCCTCTGATTTTCAATTATAGTGACGTCTATATCCTAATATATGTACATATATATTAACTGTATTAGATGTCTATAGGCTGCAGTATCCACTTACGATCGGGTCGATTGTTAGGTCCCATACTTGTTTCAAAAGTCACTTTCATCTATACATATAATAAAACAGTAACGAAAAAAAAACTATACATTGAGTATTTTCGAGAAAAAATAAGTGGCTTTTGTTAGAAAAACGTAACTGATGACAAAAAGTGACTTTTTAGAATTTTTGTCTGTTTGTCTGTTTGTCTGTGTGTATGGTACGGCTTCACGCCAAAACTACTGAATAGATTGATTTGAAATTCAGCAAAAATGTTCTTTGTAAACCAAGGAAGGCTTTAGGCTACATATTATCACGTCTTATGTTATAGGGGGTAAGCAGTATTGATTTGAAAAGGTTTTTCTCTGTAATTGAATGCACAAAATAATTGAATGCACAAAATGATATGTTATTAGTTAAAATAAAAATAAAAATTTAACTCTGGGAACATAATAATCACGCTATTTTTGTAAAGGAGCGGGGCAGTAATATTATAAATTGCAAGGGAACAGCTGTTTAACAATATGTCGACCGTCAAAAATGTTTACCGCATTAAATGGTGCAAGTTTAAATCCCATAATATTGTTTTGAAAAATCGTATATTTTGTTCAATTTTTGCACTTTTTATGTGCATTAGGAAATCCGGGAACTTTACATGTCCTATCTGAGTGTATGGAGAGTTTCACACCAATATCTTACCTATACATATAATCTATACATATAATAAAACAGTAACGAAAAAAAAACTGTACATTGAGTATTTTCGAGAAAAAATAAGTGGCTTTTGTTAGAAAAACGTAACTGATGACAAAAAGTGACTTTTTAGAATTTTTGTCTGTTTGTCTGTTTGTCTGTGTGTATGGTACGGCTTCACGCCAAAACTACTGAATAGATTGATTTGAAATTCAGCAAAAATGTTCTTTGTAAACCAAGGAAGGCTTTAGGCTACATATTATCACGCCGTATGTTATAGGGGGTAAGCAGTATTGATTTGAAAAGGTTTTTCTCTGTAATTGAATGCACAAAATAATTGAATGCACAAAATGATATGTTATTAGTTAAAATAAAAATAAAAATTTAACTCTGGGAACATAATAATCACGCTATTTTTGTAAAGGAGCGGGGCAGTAATATTATAAATTGCAAGGGAACAGCTGTTTAACAATATGTCGTCCGTCAAAAATGTTTACCGCATTAAATGGTGCAAGTTTAAATCCCATAATATTGTTTTGAAAAATCGTAATTTTTGTTTAATTTTTGCACTTTTTATGTGCATTAGGAAATCCGGGAACTTTACATGTCCTATCTGAGTGTATGGAGAGTTTCACACCAATATTACTAAACAGATTGATTGGTGGTACAACAAGTTACATTATCATGAAGTCAAGTCAAACTTTTGGTTCTAAGTTATCATCCTATAGAAACGGGGGTTACCTTTGTTGTCTGTGTTGGTTGATGTGTTTAATTTTCTTACGAATAATTATTATTTTTCTACTATTACGTATTTATTCGATAACTTTTCATTATTTTGAATATCGTTAGTATCGGATTAAGAAGGAATCTAGCTGTGCCTTTTATAAAAAGATCAAACCTGTCTCGAAACTCAAGGGTTTTTAAGATGCGCAGGTTAGTTAGTGGTAGCAGTAGTTTCTCTCGAACCCACGCAGAGCGTGAACAACGGCTAGGTGCTAACCGTGAGCGTAATGCACTAAGTTTGTCCGCAGAAACTTCCACGCAGCGCCAATTACGACTAGAATTTAAACGAGTCCGCACTACTGCTTCTCGATCTCAGGAAAGTGTGGAACAACGAGAAATGCTTTTAGCTATCAATATTACGGGATCATCATTCTTTGTCTCGCGCATCCGAAACGGTTACACAGAGGGATCAGAGGTTGAGTTTTCAGAATATCCGCTCTGAGACTGCTCGATCACTTGAGAGCAGTCAGGAGCGTGAGATACGACTTGCGCGTGACCGAGAAAGTGGGCAAAGCCAAGGGTACAGCTATAGTTATTTGAAGATCTGGAACACCCGTTGTGGAACTCCAAAGCCCGGCGACATTATAACATATATAGGAATGACGCCTTAGCAAAAGTTGTTTAATCTGATGGGCATTTCGCGTTGACTTACAAAAATGAAAGATCTGGAACGTCTCGAATCGTCTCGCACATCACGTTGTTTTCCCGTCCCCGGGCTCTTATAATTCGAAAACAGACGTTTTAGATCTTCGATTTTGACGACCCCGTTGTCGCTGGCGTAAGCAACATCATCCGCGTACAAAGTCGCGGGCAGCAGCTAGTATTTTATAAATTGCAATCAAAGAAGTAATAATGAAAAATTAATGCTAGAAACATTCTAAATATTTTCATTGCTCTGTTGTTATAAGCCCCCAAGTGGAACTAAATTGTTGGCGGCATTAGAAATGCAATTTGCGTTATCGAGAAATTATTATATAGGCTCTCAGTGGCCCGCACACAGCTTACGAGCTTCAGGCGCTCAATCGTTATTTGAATTCTTAAGTTTGATGCGGGCTGCTGGAAGTTAAGTTCGCATTACAAAAATAAGAAAGTAAATAGGATTTCAAACAAATGTTTTTTCGTGTTTAATTTTTTTTTATTTCGGCCATATATAACACAAGCGTTCAATACATACATATTGGTATTGTTGAGACAGTGTGGTCTCAACAGTACCTACCTGTCTAGGAAGTGAAATGTGTCGCTGTGGTTGAGTTACAAATACATTTAACATTTAGACCGTAAACAGCCTGGGTGAATCCGGAATAAAGCTATCTGCCACTAAGAGGACAATAAAGTCCGCCCGAACAGTGAGTTTATGTATTGTACTACCTGGTACCCTGCGCATTGCTGCCGCAGATATATAATTATGAAATTTTCATTTCAAATTTGGATGAATTATACAGTTTAATTAGGAATGATAATACATTCGTTGAAGTTGAATGATATATAATTTTCAAAAAAATTTATCGGTACGATGCCTGGTGTAAGTGAATTTTACTATGCCTATAACCTTTGTGCAAGTGCAAGATGACAAAGTTTTAGCTCAATCTGATGAACGGTGTAGCTGCGCATATAATACGATCAAACAAACAAACAATCATTAATTTACATATATCAGATTACTGTTACACGAGTACTACTAATAGAAATATATTTTTACTATATTTAAATGACAAACTACCTGACAGTCCGCAATGACTGGCTACTGCTGCTTACTGCCCAGCATAACGCAATTTCAAAAAAATAGGACACAAAAAGCGTTGACACCCTGAGGGCTAAGATGAAACGCATTATAACCTGTTTAAAAATAAAGTATACTGACTGCATAGAGATGCAGTTCTGTTTGCCGCCAGGAATTGAAAAGAGGGTGGTACTTACTCAGAAGGGCATCCATACAGAAAAAGAGTTATATTTCAATCCCCGGATATGTGAGGTGATGGTAAAAAATGAGTGAAAATGACAGAACTCTTCTCGATTTCAATTTTTATTTTATTTTCAAATCAAATTCGATAAGTGTTCTTGTGTGCTTTCGTGTGAGTGAACTTCAAATCAATATTAACTTTGTATAGGTTTCACGGAAAAATAAAGATAAATCGTTGGTAAACGCAAGTAGTTACGCAAGCACAAGGTCGCGGTAAAGGTCTTCATTCGCCAGCACCCAACAGCAACTCCATTTTGATACAGGAAAGGAGAAGTCAGAGACAAACAAGCACATAGTGAACCTGAATAAATGAGTACATACTGTGATCCGTAAGCATCTACCCTCGATTAAGAATCAAAAGGCAGATGACTTCTCACCCCTAAGGACTAAGATAGAATACTTCGATTTGGAAAATTTGAAAGTTGAAGAATGCGGGTTAAGAATGGGTGAGTTAACCATCAAATGCCTTTTGTACGCCGATGATCAAGTCATACTTGCGTCGTCGGCGGCCGAGTTGCAAATGATGGTTACATTAAAGAACAGGTCATTAAAAGAAAGGGGAATGAAAATGAACGCAAGTAAGACGAAAGTGATAGTTTTTGAAAGAGAAGAAAGCAAAACGGTATATGAAATAAGAATAGAAGGAGAGTTAAGCAAGTGGATGAGTTCGTATATTTGGGATGTGTATTTAGCAGGGATGGGAGATATCATAAAGATATTGAACGACGAGTGAATGCAGGAAATAAAGTAAATGGGGCTCTACACTCTATTGTGAAAAGTCAGAATGTGTCAAAAAAGGCACGTACGGCAATTCACAATGCTGTATTAGTCCCTACTTTAACGTATGGTAGTGAAAGTTGAGTGTGGTAAATTCCGTAAAAACTAGTATTATTTCAATGTGTAGTGTTCGCGTAAATATAAGAAATCATTATGCACGAGAGTAGAATAAATGCAGTAGAAATGCGCTCGCTAAGGAGTATGTTAGGGCTGAAACTGAGTGACAGGGCGATAAACTATGTGATAAAAGAAGAGTGTGGTTTGCAAGATGATGCGGTGACCAGGATTAAGAAAGGTATACTTCGGTGGTTTGGTCATGTAGAAAGAATGAATGAGGAAAGAATGACAAAGCAAATATATGTTGGAAAGGGACGTCCTAGGCGAAAGTTTGTTGATCAGATTGGCAATGTATTAAAAATGGGCCAAATTAAGAGTACCCTTAACCGACAGCATGTATGCGTAGGTATATGGATGTGGAAGAAGCGAGAGAGAGCTATGTCAGGATCGTGCTAAATCGAAGTCTGTAGTCTCTCCCTCCCCCTCTGGGTTACAGGCGTGAGTGTTTATGTATCTGTTATGTATTTATTTATTTGAATGTGAAGTGATGAGCAACAACGTGTTTACCTAACAATCCCTTACGAATGTGTGCGTGAGCATTTAAATCAATTAAAATAATGCATTACCAAGCACTTTGAATTTGAAAGATAAAAAGGACACAATGTTTGAGATATTTTTTTTTTAAATTTCTATTCTCTATGTGCTTATATTGGTTATTCTTTTCTGTTCTCTCTTTATTAGGTTTACCAACAATTGCTAACACTAACACATAAAATTAATACAGTTATTTAATATTATTAACGGAAATGCAAATGAATAAACTCCGCATGCATGTAACTATAAAATACATAAACAAAAAAACTATATAATAATTTTCAATTAACATTAACAATATAATCTATTAGTAAGAATAGTGCTAATAGCATAAACCTAAAAATTATAAGACTTAAATCTATTTTACTTTACGCTCTTAACTTATACGGATACATTTACGGAAAAACTCAGAGAAAATTCTGGGTGAGTCAACGTTAATGTCAACTTGATTGCTTCATTTATTAATAATTTCACAGAATCTGCTATAAGGCGAATTCCTTCCCAATACATTTCTTAATGTCGTACTAAGTGGTACAATAGCGCTGCGGGGTACTCTCGAGGCCACACGAAACTTTAAAAAATCCGTTAAACTGGGGCAATCAAAAGTAGAATTAAATAATTTAAGTACCAAAATTATATCATTGTACTTTCTGCAATACTCTAAGGTTTACAAATTAAAATGATGCTATAGGAATGTAGTTTTTTGTTTTACTACAGAAATGCTAAATGCCACTGAAAACGTTTTTGAATAAGTTCAATACGCAATGAATGTGTGCATAGTATGGACTCTAGAACATTATTTTAATAGAACTGTCCCTAGTTAGTAGTCTTAGGTCTTAGGTAGGTAGTAGTAGTTAGTTTTTCATTTATTAGCTCAATTATCAAAATTAAAATCACAAACACTCGTAGTTAACTTACTATACCACTGTTCCTGTCCTTTTCATAATTATTCTCAAAAATTTAAATCATCGGCATACAAAAAATGTTTTGAAAACAGAAAACATTTTTTAAATTCATTAATTAAGAAATTCAATAAAACTGATCCCAAATGAGAACCTGGAGGAAAGTAAGAAGCAAACATCTCACATATAACTAATCTATCTGAGGTGAAAGATAATCAACCGCTCATTGTTGTCGGAAATGGTACTTGAATCACCCTCTCGTCTTTTATCATCGACCAAAATAGTTTGCGATTTTTCGCGAGTGCATCTTTACATTTTCTTACATAGCGATTGTAACACTTATTTGTTTTTAACGCTTGTTTATAAGTTTTATTTCGATTCTATCTAACTGATTTTATATTTATTTTATCCCTTCCTTATGCTATTTTTTCTCATTCAATAATTTATTAAGTTTGTGATCGAACCACAATTGAAATTTGTAAGTTTTAGATTTATATTTTATAATAATAATTCATTTACATCACAAAGTCCATCAAACTTCTCCACCCAATTAAAATTATTTTATTCTTTTTAGTTTTTTCGTTTAAATTTTTATCTATACATATAAATAAATTGGAAGTGTCTGTTTGTGATAACTGGCTTCTATTAAGCTGAGAGGGTTATTTGCATGTTATGAAGGCATAAAAAACCATTTTTAAAACAAGGTTGTGATGAAACTTTACGAACAGCAATACCAAGAACGATCTAGGCTACTCGTATATTATATCCAAAAAACCAGAAAACTACTTTTTGAGAAACCAAAAATTGATAGTATAAATTGTGAATAAAACTAAATTTACGGATTTTATCGCGTTTATTTCACTACTTTAACTTATTTTTAATTCCCGATGTTTCGGGTGCTTTACAGCACCCATGGTCACGGGGGGGGGGGGAGGAGGGCTGAGATGTTTGACGTCTCAATGTCATAGTTAGTCCGGCTAACTTCAGTTTTTGAATATTAATTTTTGGTCCGATTTACGCAAAATACTCCTTCCAAGAATGATACGCGAGGCTATTGAAATTTAAAAAACGTCCATGTTTCAAAAGAGAATATGGATGGGTGCTGCCACCTGCTTGGGATCCTATAATTAACAAAATTAAACCCAAACCTAAGCATACCACTGCAAGACTTCATGATACTATAAGCTCGTTTTGCGTAAATTGGACCAAAACTTAATATTCAAAAACTGAAGGTAGCCGAACTAACTATGACATTGAGACGTCAAACATCTCAGTCCCCCCGCCTTGTGACCATGGGTGCTGTAAACCACCCGAAAGGTCGGGAATTGAAAATAAGTAAGAGTAGTGAAATAAACGCGATAAAATCCGTAAATTTAGTTTTATTCAATGTGTAGTGCTCGCGTAAATTTAAGAAATCATTATAGTATAAATTGTTTTAAATCAAACATTAAAAGATGCTTTCTAGGCAAAGCGAGGCCAAGTCGCTAATTATAAGAAATTGATTATTAAAATTAATTTTTAAAATTAATTTTCTTACAAACGAAAAATTGTGCAAGCAAATTGTAGACATACTTACGAAGTTAAACTTTTTTAATTCATATCGTTCTTCGTTTTTTATATTTGATATAAGCAGGTTAAAAAATAGTATACTCATTCACCCCCGGCGGTAAATGTTACTAGAAAACGTGACTTTTTTTAATGCCGTACTACGTCTACGTACGTACGTCTTCACTACGTCGATAAAGAAGTTTCCCTCCTTGGTATACCACTTTATGATAAACTTATTCGAGAGCGTTATTTTGTACACTGCTGGTTGATATCACTTATATATATTTAATAGTCCACTTATTTGTCTCAATGCATCACGTACCAGTTTTATAGCATCGCTACTCGTAAATTGAAATTGCGGAGCGTACACGTAGTGTCCGGACACTGTTGTCGATATAATTTAGTGTAGGAAATTTGGCGAGTTCTACGAAAATCTTTCCAATTATTTTTTTCTCAACGTCCACGCGCCAAGAACTGAAAATATATTTCCTGTCAATGGAATGACTAACGAAAACTTTTTATTCTGGTTTACGTTTTTAGGATTCCGTAGTCAACTAGGAACCCTTATAGTTTCGCCATGTCTGTCTGTCCGTCTGTCCGTCCTCGCTTAATCTCTGTGACCGTTAGCACTAGAAAGCTGAAATTTGGTACCAATATGTGTATCAATCACGCCGACAAAGTGGTAAAATAAAAATTGGAAAAAAATGTTTTATTAGGGTAGCCCCCCCTATATGTAAAGTGGGAAGTGATTTTTTTTTAATTTCAACCCTAACGTGTGATATATTGTTGGAAAGGTATTTAAAAATGAATAGGGGTTTACTAAGATCATTTTTGATAATGTCAATAATTTTGGAAATAATCGCTCCAAAAGTAAAAAACAATGTGTCCCCCCCCCCCCTCTAACTTTTGATCCATAAGTTTAGAAAATATGAAAAAATCTGAAAAGTAGAACTTTATAAGGACTTTCTAGGAAAATTATTTTGAACTTGGATGGAAAGTCGGAGCGCCTGCCGTGGAGCGTGCAATGCTGCACGCACCATGTTCGCGCACGTACCCACTACCGGGAGCAGTTGCAGGAGCGCGGAGCGCTGCTGGAGCGCGAACATAATGGATACCCACCTTTAAACTCATAAGTGGGAACACTTATTGTGATGGACGGGAAACTACGGAACCCTACACTGAGCGGGGCTCGACACGCTCTTGGCCGGTTTTTTTTATAATTGCTTATTACCCTTATATAAAGAATAGAGTAGTATAATTATAGCGTACTTTTTTAGTCCAGATTATTAATAGTAAATATTTTAACTAATCTTTTTTATTTATCATATAGTATAATTTCTGCTAAGGCCTCCCTCAGGGTAAAGTTACCAACACCTTTGATTCCCTCTGGGTACGTCATAGCCTCTTTCCTTCCGCAAGTATCCATGAGCTGTCATGGTCGTTTTTATCAAAAAGTAAAATGTTAGTATGTGGATAAAATCTAGAAGCATACTTAACTTATTATATTGTTACGAGCTTGAGGTTCGTGACACTAAAAATTGCCGATAAAATTACCTAAATTAACACTTTAATTTACTTTACACAAATTAAAGTTAAAAACACTAATAATTAAACACACTAATTCACTTAATTCCGCTTCGAAGCTTCGCTTGTGTCGCCGAGTTCAACTCTACCCGATCGCATCTTGCAGCGCCTATTTGTATAAATTAGCAAAATATCCAGAATGTTTAAGTAAACACGCGCAAGGTACCGAGAGTTCGAGTTTTAAACTTCAAGAAGTTTAGTTCTTCGGTTCGAGACTAGATGGCGCTAGTGCGCCGATTTGAGCGCGTAACACTGCCCCCTCCTAAGACATGCTCGTCCCGAGCATTATCGGCCCCATAATAACGCGCCAAGCGATCCACATGGACGATCTTAGGAGTCCCTCTTGCGCCTTTTTGTAACGGCTCCGCAATGTCAAGGGATGTCCTATCCCATGGTGCACCAACATTGTACAATTTCGATGCTCCTCTACTCCGTGTCTGAGGTCCCCTCACAGCCGCACAACTTGTACATGTACGACACCAATCCTCCACATCGTCACGATAATGGACCCAGTAAAACTGTTCTCGGACCTTCAGTAGAGTTCGTTTAACTCCCAGATGGACTCTTGAACGACCATTATGGCACAACTGTAAAACATTCGGCACTTTAGCTTTAGGGACAACCATTTGCAAACGACAGCTGTCTCCTCGACCATTGTCCCATTTACGGCACAGGACTCCATCCTGAAGCAGCAAGCTATCCCATTGGACCCAATAGCTTTTCGTGGTTGAACTCATCGCTGAGACGTCCCTCCACTTAGGCTTGGTAGCACGGGCCTTCATCCATCCCAGAATCGGCTTGATGTCCGGATCTTCCTGCTGTGCATGTCGTAGGCTGTCCTTCCACCCGTTGCTGAGGTGGTCTGTCCTGAGCATCCTCACGGATACCACTTCCTTACTCTCTTGCCTACTACAATGGTTGCCATCTTTAGGACAAGGTCTTCTTGACAATGCATCTGCGTTGCCGTGAGATTTCCCGCTGCAGTGTCTGATAGTAAAGTCGTAATCCTGCTGCTGCTGGGCGGTGCTGTTAGCCGCACTTCCTTTCTGAGACCGTTCGCCTTCCCTTCCTAGGGTGTGCTTAGGGCAGCTGGACCGAAGATGGCCCCTTTCCCCACAGCCATAGCACCTCGGGCTGTATTTTTTATTGTGGTCGCGAACCGTAACTGCTGTAACCTCCCTAGCGTGAGGTGAACGATGATCCTGTCGCCGCCAGGCAGTGCCGTTAGCTGCACTACCCTCTCGAGATAGATCAACTCTCCTTTCCATGGTTCGCTTAGGGCAGCTGGATCGAAGATGGCCCTTTTCCCCACAGCCATAGCACCTTGGGCTGTATCCTTTGTTGCGGTCGCGAACTGTAGCTGCTGCAACCTCCCTGACGCGATGGGAACGATGATCCTGCCGCACGGCTTCCACTTCCAGTGCATGGGCCAAGGCGTCCTTAAGCGTCTCGTGGTGCCCGAGCCTCACAGCAGCTCTGACTTCCAGGTCGCGGATGCCGTCGATGAACGTCTGCACCAGGTTCCCTTCAATGAGCGCAGGTAGAGACTGGTATGCTTTTCGAACCATCTTCTCTACCTCAAGGGCCCACTGCTGCAGGTTTTCGTTGCTGCGTTGCACGCGATCTTTTAGATGTGCGCGAAAGACGTGTTCCAGGTGAGCGTCACCACATCTCGCCTCCAATGCCTCAAGGAGCTGCTCGTAGGTCACTTTCTTACCGAGAGCTTCCAACACGGTTCCAACTTGGTCGCGCAGGCCTAAGGTGAGTGCAGTCATGGCCTGGTTTTTATTCCAGCCGTTTGCCTCCATGACGGCCTCGAACTGGATTTTGTAGGCCGACCAGGAAGAGGTCCCGTCGAACGGCGGCACTTTGAATCCACGTAGCGAAGGTGTTGTAGCTACTACGGGAGCTGTAGTACCATCCCCAAGTTTGAGGTCGTTCAGCGTTTTCTTCACGTCAGCCATCACGTTGTCAACCCAATTGTTCACATGGTTGATTCGGGTTTCATGTTCTTCGATTCGGGTTTCAGCTTCCACCAGGCAGTTGTCATGTTGAGCAACCCTATCTTTCACCTCCCTTATCTCTTTCCCAAAGGTAGCATGAAGGTCCTTCATGAGGACCATCTGTTCCTCCTGTCGGCGGGCCTGTTCCTCTTGTCCACTCTGAAGCTGCTCTTTCAACTGACGAACCTGTTCATCCTGTCCGCTCTGCAGCTGCTATTTCAACTGACGGACCTGTTCTGCCTGCTGGCGAGCCTGCTCCTGCAGCATCACCATCAGAGCACCTAAGTCAGGTGCTGCAGATGTAGGAGCTACCGACGGGCCTGCAGCCGGTGGCTGGCCCTTCGACGTCTGCGGCGTTGCACCACCAAATCTTCGTTGGTCCGTCTCCTGCTGGCGTTGACTTCGGGTACGGACACCCTCCGTTTCCTCCTTAGGTAAAATCGGCATGATTTTATCCCACTTCTGATACCAATTGTTACGAGCTTGAGGTTCGTGAGAATAAAAATTGGCGATAAAATTACCTAAATTAACACTTTAACAAATTAAAGTTAAAAATACTAATAATTAAACACACTAATTCACTTAATTCTGCTCCGAAGCTTCGCTTGTGTCGCCGACTTCAACTCTACCCGATCGCATCTTGCAGCGCCTATTTATATAAATTAGCAAAATATCCAGAATTTTCAAGTAAACACGCGCAAGGTACCGAGAGTTCGAGTTTTAAACTTCAAGAAGTTTAGTTCTTCGGTTCGAGACTAGATGGCGCTAGTGCGCCGATTTGAGCGCGTAACAATATTACAAGTGTATGCATTTGAAAGAAGAGAGAAATATCTAATAAAACACAAGTAACTAATCAACTCGATGGCAAGTAGAGACTATGAACACCGTTTTCACATCTGAGGGCTAAAATGCCTCATAGAATCAACAAAAAATCTAGTAAAATCTAATAGTTCACTATAACCGAATACTTTAGATTTTAATAATAAACGAAAAGTTAAATAATGTTCACAGCCGAAACCTTCAAAATGTGTGTATCACGTATAATCGACAGCCCTGATGGTAATTGTATGATGTGGCCCATAGAAATCTGACATTTATTCTTAATTGAGAATAAAACTTCAGATGCTTTGTCACCCCTTAGGGCAAAGATAGAATGCTTCGTTATCAGTAAAAAGGCTCTCCGGTTCTCTACACTCACTATACGAAACGCAGCAAGCCTTAAACTACTATTTTGCGCTGGTATTCTTACATCCCTGCTAAAGCTGGTAGCCGTATACTCAACCCCAAATATTACAAACGACTTGTAACAAACAATACTGTTCCAAACTGAAATCATTTCCGACTTAAGAGTGTAGGCATATCGTCGCAAAATTTATTCACCCTGCCCGTCGCCAAATTGTGGTTTAATTTGGCGTTAAGTTTCTTATGGGGCTGGCGAGTTATTTATGCGAATTCCACACCCCGAAGTGCAGATTGTGAGTGGGAGTGAGATATTTAGTCGTCATAATGCCTGCGTTATTGAAGCAATTTCCTTTCGTTTTGAGGGGAACAAGCAAGTCTGCCTACTAATTTATTGCCACTAATTACATCTAATTCGTTATAGCGCGGTTTGGAGACAACAAAGCGGGGAAATGTTTAGAAGTTTTTTTTATATAAAATTTAAAGATCACAAAATAGCACACTCACTCGATGGTAAGTAAGCATTCCGTATTCGCCCCTTTTTGTCGATATTCCACGCATTCCTGAAAAACCATTTGCTTCGTCTTTCGTAAGAGTGGAAATGGGACGGAATCTGTTGGCGTCTGTCCTTCAGTCCGTTTACAATTTGAACATCTTGAAAGCAAGAGTGAACAGGCTTTTGTTAAGCTAATAAAAAAACACCAGGTGGTGCTGTAGTCAAGCACTAGCTTTAATAAGTACAAAAAGGGAATTCTGTATTTCACACACGTAAATTTACCCCCAATTAAGAATTTAAATACCTTATAGTGACGGTTTAAGAATATCCACTACCCCATATAATCCCGTGGGTGTCTCTGGCAACTATAGCAAAAATCTCCCCTACGAGGCAGTCTAATACACAGTATACACAGAATACACAGTAACAGGTAAGAATTCACATTGAGAACCGTTTTGGAAAAAATGACAAAGCCATGACGCAATGGTTTAAGCATTAAGTTGCACACGAAACAAAAATTTGTGTGACCTACAAATAATTGTTCCGGTACTGGGTGCATATTGTCTTTTGTTTTTTTCTTTTTTTTAACTTTAACTCCACATCTTTATCTACTATATCTCCTGTATCATGCAAATTTCACAAGGACAAACATTCAGACCTGGAACAATTATTTGTAGGCCATATAAATACTTGTTCAGTGCGGGATTCGAACCCGCGGCCCTTAGCGCTGCAACTTATTGCTAAGCCAATGCGCCACGAAGCCGTTATATTATACAATTAATGTATGTCAATACACGATCCACGATACATGAAAAAATCCTAGTAACGTTTAAAACAGTGAGAAATTAAAGTAATCAAAGAAATAAAAAGATATGTATACGTAGTAGAGCCATGCTGCAGCTATATTAGTAGTAAAGTTGTAGCACGGTCGTTTGCCTAGAAAGGATCTTTTAATGGTCGGCTCGACCGAGGAAGGACCACGCTCTCACAAAATACCAGATTAAAATAGTAACTTATTGCTGCTGTGCTTCATATGGTGAGTGTAGAGAACCGGAGACCATTTTTACTGAAAACGAGGCATTCCACCTTAGTCCTAATGGGTAACAACGCATCTGCATTTTGAATTGTAATCGAGGATAGATGTAGATGTCTATGGGCCGCAGCAGCCACTTAAAATCAGGTGGACTGTGTGCTCGTTTGTCACCTTATCCTATATAAAAAAAGATAAGTATTCTTAACATTTTGATAGCTCAATTTACTGAAATAACAGACTAATGTTTAAAAAAATGACAGCAAAGGATAATGGTTCTTAACTTGTTTTTATTGTGTTAAAATAAACTCAAAAATTATAAGAAATATTTTAAATATTTTATTTACAGTTGCCTCTAAGATTCCTTTGGAATTATAAGCTTTTAATAAATTATCGGTAGGACAATCACCAAAATAAATTCGGAAAACACTAACTTTATTGGATATGAAACATTGCCGAAACAACCAAACCATTATTCTTTCACCCGAAACTAACAATGAAAGAATCATTAATTCGCAACCCAACAAGATGAAGTATCAAATAGTTTGTAAAAGAAGCAATAAATCGTCTCTGAGCACAGCCTACTATGCCGCTTAGTTCGAAGCTAAACGATCACGCTAAACGGGAGTCAGCTATAGCCGCGGTTCCAAAAGAAATTTATGGCGCGCCGTCGTCCCGAATTTTATCGAAGGAAAAATACATCTTTTTCATCCAGAAAGGTTTGTCAACGTCGATCGGCGACTCTGTTGAAATGAGAGCCATTTGATATAAACTCAACCGCGTTCAAAACGAGACTCGAGAAAATGATTTTAAGAATGTCCCTGGATGAAATTTCCTTTCGCGTATCTGCGACATTTGTTGGATGGATTACGTTCATCAAGTTTTCTTTGCATTTTTTAAATTTAAATTATTATCCCTGTTAGTACTTACTATTTTTCTATGTATGGAATTTAAATTGATAATTATTACGGCATGTTCCACGACTGTTAATGTTACGTTTTTTTAATTCTTTTTTTTTTGTTTAGGGACTTACGTTATTTTTAACTAGTCAGTTCCATTGTACCTTCTAACTAAATAACACAATACAATTCAATAGATTACTTATACAAAATACTAACTAAATGCTACACCATTGTTATACACCAACGCTACGTTACGAGGTGCTAGACTCCTTTTGTGCCTATGATGTCTAGGTAGGTCCCACTCTTTTGTCTAGTTTCATCGCTAACTAGGAGAGCTCACATTGCTTGCTGTGTTCCTGTCAAGAGTGTGGAAAGCCAGTATTATCACAGGTTGTGGGGCATTCCATCTTAGCCCTCGGAGGTGACAGCGGGTGGCAGCAGGTATCCATGGTTGCAAAAGCCACTAAGCACTAACTTATACTAGAGTACTGTAAGTTTGTTTGTCATTTTTCATAGTATTGGGTGACAAAAGAGCACACCGTCCACCTGATGGTAAGTGGATGCTGTGACCACATAGACATCCACATTTATCTTCAATTAAGAATCAAAATGCAGATGCGTTGTCACCTCTGAGAACTAAGATGGAATGCAAAAGGGACTTTGGTTCTCTCCACTCACCATACAAAACACAACAGCATTACGCTGCTGTTTTACGCTGGTATTCTGTGAAAGCGTAAACCTGCTCCGGTCCAGCCGACCCATTCGTTCTACAACTATAATATAGCTACAGCGTGGCTTTACCACGTAAAGAACTTCAGCTCCATGCATGTAAACGAACTCATAATTTATTATTTAGTATTTTTGTATAATGATTTCTTATATTTACGCGAACACTACACATTGATACCATAAGTTCATACTGTGTAGATCGGAACAAAAGTTAAATTTTAATCTATGGTAACCGCGGTTAACTATGACATCTGGACGTTAAACATCTCAGTCCTTCCCGTGACCATGGGTGCTGTAAAGCTCTCGAAACGTCGGGTATTAAAAAGTTAAATATACGCGAAAAATTCCGTAAAAACTAGTATTATTTCAATAGTATTTTTGTATTTCGTTAAATGGTCGTTACTCACTGAGCTAACTGTCTGACAATAGACTGTGTGCATAAAAATATAAGTGTTTAAAGATTATTCTACGACTTGAAATGAATATGGTCTATGTGTCTATGGGTTTAATCCTTTCGATCCGATCGATCGAATTTATATTACTTGTATAGATAAGATCCCAAGTATGAGGACTTTTTTATAGAATGAGGGTGACAAACGGGCACACAATCCAACTGATGGTAAGTGGAATCCGTGGCCCATAGACATCTACATTTATCTTCGATTAAGAATCAAAATATAGATGCGTTGTCACCCCTGAGGACCAGTTTCCAGTAAAAATGGGTCTCCGGATCTCTACACTCACCATACGAAACACAGCAGCTTTAAGCTGCTATTTTACGCTGGTATTCTGTAACAGCGTGGTATTTCCCTGGTCGAGCTGACCCACCCGTGCTACAAATTAATATGTACTATGTGTATTAATATAAAAAATAATTAATACATATAGTTATCACCGATTTTCGTCATTCAAAAATTACGCATCCTTTCTTATTTAGGTCTGGCACTTTCCTAGTCAAGCCAAATATATTGTTTTTTCGTCATAATGATTACAGCCACAGAAAGAGTACCACAAAGCAAGGCACTGAGCCACCTGAATTCATTAACTTCCTGCATGTCGTACCAGCTAGCCACTCCGACCAGTGTTGGGGCTACACTCTGCTTACCGAATGAGGCTGCCACTTGAAAACCTTTATTTACCATCAGTCGTCTAGTTCTTCAATGCGCTGTGAAATTATTAAATATTTTACTAGAAAAATATGATTGTTATAGTTATAAATTGTAGTTTTGGATTATTACAATATATAACACATATTAAATCATATTTATTGAACTGAACTCGACGTTTTGATTTACATGAAATCCCTAAGAAATTAATAACATTAAGAAGAGTTTGACGGTCAATTTCCGCAAGTGGCGTATAAATCTCGCAGACGCGGCAACCCGGGCTCGTCTTCGCACGGAAATGCAAACCAGACCGCGCTGTAGAGTTATAGCCGTTTTAACAAGGGAAACGTTGTAGTTTTTCACTTGTCACGATGTTACTAAGACTCAGACTTGTTTCTGTGTTTACTTATTTTAAACGGAAAGTAGAGCGGAGCATGCACATTGTTGTGCATTTCTCGACAAATCTATTTTTAGAACAGAATTTAAGCGAATTTTGACTAAGCAGTATATGGTACCATAAAGACAAGTGAAAAATTGTTTTCTATCCTCGCCATTTGTAATGATTGATGATGATTATAAAGATGATTATAAAATGTATAAACTTAAGGAAAAAATACCACCCCTAATGCTGGCAAATAAGGTGATGAAATATCTAATGTAACTAAATACAGTCCAGATCAATCCCAAGAAGACAAAAGGTTGCTTAAAAGAACCGCTTCGTCGTATCTCTTCAGTTTAAAGGCACTTTCCCTTGTTGCTTCAGCCAGTATCGGAATTCTCGGCATCGACATATCGAATGACGTGCAGTTTTGTAGTCACTTGGAAGAAAAGAATAAACTGTTCTCCCTCTAAAAAGCTTGGCGTATTCAGCGGAGTGGGACAGTATTTCATGTTGGCACATCGCCTGCAACCTTACAGGTTCGACCTCACAAGAAAAACTGTTCCCATCTCTGGGCCGGAGCTGCCCAGTGCCACCTCCTTCCATTAGATCGCATCCAGCGCCGAGCGCTTGAAATCGGCAGCGACCGAGTTCTTTCTTATAAACTTGGCTCACTGGCAATGCGTCTTCGCATGTTGCATCTCTGCTATTTTATCACATTTACCACGAAGAGTGCTCTGAGCAATTACTCGGACCAATTCCAGCTGCTCAATTTCACGATCGCTTATCGAGACAAAGCTCGCGATACCATCCATACCACCTGGATGGTTGGCGATCCATGACTGTGCGATTTACAGGAAGTTTTCTTCCTCGCACAACTTCCTTGTGGAATCGACTTCAAGAAAAGAGCCTACTATTTTTAAAAAGCGGGCAACGCACAGCTGTGATTCCCCTAGTGTTGCAGTTGTTCTTGAGCAACGGTCGACACTTAACATCGGGTGAGTCGCATGTTCGTTAAAGCCATTTTGCCCCGTCTTCTATAAAAAACGACGTTCTATTTAAAAGTTTGTGTTCAGTCCACTCAAACAGCTCTAATAATTAAAATTAAGAAAAAGGGAAAACTGATTGTAAAAACGAAAAAGAATAATTTTCACATAATTTCAAGTAATAAACAACTGCAGAAGCTATTAAATTAAATGGAAATCCTTTAGAATTTTATTATTATGGAGTAGGTTTTTACTTAAATTTGAAGTTTAATTGTCTGACTACCAAATCAAACTGTATGATATGTATTGAATTTTGTCGAATCTAGATTGAATGTCAAAAACAGACAAATAATTTAATTTTTGACGACACGGGACACAAAAATTATCCAAGTAAAAATGCATATTTAATATGCATAGCGCGGTACATGGCAGGTTTTCCATTTCACGCGCAAATGGAGCGAGGAGCGCGATTGTCGTTTGATTTATACGCTCAGCGCTAACGGTCGTATCGCGTCTGTTTGAGTAGCTACTCTGTGGATTTCTTTGTAATTAAACAACAGTTATTGTTGTTTACGCTAAATAGTTGTTAATTTAACGTTTAATTTACAGTCACGTTTAACAATAATATAAATATATAATATTATATGCTTTAGGAAAATTTCTGTGCAATGGAATACGTTATAACCGTGTAGTGACGGTTTAGGACTAACCACTATCCCATATCGTACCGTGGGTATCATAAGAGGCTATAGAGAAAAACAACTCAGAAGATGTGCAGCAGTGTTTCCTAATAACTACTATGAAATAAAACTTCGGTTGCCAAACTACACTTTTCCTGGCTGTAATACAGCAAGTCCCACTTAGTTTATGTAACGAATAAAATGCGTCAACTACTAGATTTGATGCATTTTATTGTGGTGTGTGTCCTCTCCAAACTATCTACTACTAAATGAAATTAAATCGAATCAAATAGAGTGCAATATATGTAGTAATTTATTTGACATAAGAAAATAATATTTCTTTTGTCAAATCTCTTTTGTTTTTCAAATTTACTACTGCTTCTTAATACGAATCCTATGATTAGAAAAAAATGGTGAAAGAAAGTCGTATAGGAAGTGACGCCAAAGAAAACATCGATGATCTCTGTAGAATGCTGCTGGTACGTCTCGTGTGGCGTCGTTCGCTACGTTCAACTTTACCAGAACTCAACTCCAGTCGTAAACCTTGAAACTCTCTTCATTCTTCTCTTCCTTGGAACGTCATGGTCATCTTCTTCTTCCTATTCTGAGTCTTCTTTCTCCAAGGCAGCTATGAGTGCTGCGCCTAATACGACTTGAATGTGTAGTAAATATACCTTCGCCTTCGCAAACTTGAGTTGCTTTGTTCTGCTGAGCGTAGATCGCCTCCTTCCCCTTTCTTGCTAGGGGGGGAGGATCCATAATCTGGTTGGTTTCGATGAACTGGCGGTGGTCTTCATAGCTCGCTTCACTGTAAAGATTTCTCTATCTTAACGAGTTTCTTTGGTGTCAGTTAGTGCGTCGTCACAGCGGAGGGTGTTACGAAGAGGTTGGTGGCGCTGGCAGGGTGCAAAGCGGGGGAGGGATGGTTGAGGCTGAGTCAGAGGTGAGGTCGAGGTCTTTGGTGCGGCAGTAGAAGTCATGGTGGATGGATCAATTGCCACGGAGGTATCTGTCTATTCCAAAGTCTTCGTGTACAATCGTCCCTGTAACTGCCGATCGATCGCCGAGGTAGTGGTCACGAACGGCGATGGCTTCTGATCTTCGAATATCTTAAATATTGAAAACACTTTTATTTTAGAGAAGTCTTTCCGTTTGCTGTAACACTATTCTTGGAAGTTTTCAGGTAACTATTCTCCACAATATCTGGCAGACAATAGGACCAATAAATGTGCCCTATAGGCGCATTTGTGTGCTGTATTAGTAGGGAATAAAACCACTAATAAATTCTTCCTTGTATTTATGAAGTGCTTTTTTCAAAGTAACTAGCCGCCGACTGTGTCGTATGACTTTTTTTTGCGCCCGAAGCAAATAAGGGCAACCCTCCGGTAACGGGGGAGGGAGGTGGAGAATGCTTATAGCATACCACGCAGCCAGCTTCGTGGTTATGTTGAGACTTTTACCTTACCGATCTGGCTTACCGATCTGACGAGAGATCTTTAAGCCGTAAACGGACGCAACCCTCCTTGGCAGAAAGGAGGGCGCAAAGAAAGAAGGGCGCAATATCGGATGACGGAAATGAGTCCCGTTTTATACGATTCTGAACTACTCGAAAATACAGTACAAAACCGAGAAAAGCTATTGACCAATCAGAGCGAGGAGCTAGAAAGCAACGCAAGATACTGTGTAACGCAAGCACCTTACTGAACCGCGTAACAATTGTATTTTTTGCTAAGTTTACTTAATATAGGTAAATTTATATTTTTTGGGTTTGATCTAACCATTAAATAAAATTATAATACAACAAATAACATAAAAATATTTACGTATAAGTCTACTATACAAGTGTGAGAACAAACCCTAAAACTATTAAAGTATAACAATTATTTACTAAAACTATACGTTCAAATGTTTATGACTACTTATGTAGGTTATATAATATATAAAATATTATAAGTGATATATAGACACTGATAGGGCGGTTATCAGTGTCTATATATCACAATTTTTCCTTGTCAACGTTAAAGTGTCAGTTTTTTTTACATGCTAGAAAAACTTCTAAATAATCATGCGAAAATCTGGGTCTAAATATGGAATTTAGGTTATGAGTAAAATATGACATAAATCTTTGAGTGAGTATTAAGATCCTTAATTGTTGATTGTTAAGGTGACATTGTAGGCGTACTACGATCTCGAAGAAATAGCCTAAGCTCTGGGAGATTATTTCGCAAACCGCGGATATTGAACGAAACAAGCGACAAACCCTTTGGTTTGATACGACCGCTCGATATTGCGGGAGCAGAGGGCTCCAGCATAGTGTTATTACAACGACCTTAGTAGGTCGATGTGCTCAGCAAGAGCAAGGAGACGGCCCTGAGGGGACTGAGCAGCGCGCAGTTTACGCGCTAGGATAGAGATTTCCCCTATATTGATCTTATTCACAGTGTTAGACACTAGGCTTAGATCATCTACTATAGGATCTGCCTATTTTTGTGGGTCGGCAGAGGTCCGCGGGATATTATTTGCCTTTGGGAACCAAGGGTTTATTGGGAGCGGCGCAGGCTGGGAGAGCGTAAGGCTCATAAGGGGCCATGGAGGGCCCTGAGATGGCCGATAGGGGCCCTGAGGGGGCCTATAGATGCCCTGTGTGGGCTGAGATGAGCCCTGAGGGGCTGTGGTAGGGGCTGGCCCTGGCGGGACATGCGGCTTCCAAGAGCCGGGAAATTTCGGTCATTGACCCAGGGTGGAGCTTTGTGGCTCAGAAGTGCGCGAGGAGCACGGGGGCAGCCTCTAAAGTTGGCCCGGTGGCCTGTTTGTCCGCATAGGCACATGCGGGAGGAGATTCGGCGTTTTTGGTCCGAGGGCACTCATTCGAGTGATGGGGTTTTAGGCACTTAACGCACCTGGGTGGCGCTGAGCATTTGGCTGCCGCGTGCCCATAGAGTTGGCAGCGGTGGCACTGCGCTGAGTAACCGCGCCGGTGTGGGGCTTCGACCTTTACACGCGACAGGCCGCACACAGTGCGTACCTCGCGGAAGATGGCCTACGCCTCCGGCACATTGGTAAGAACGAGGAGGGCGAGGTTAAGTCTCTCGCCCCTGCTGCTGTGCACCTTGTGCACAGCCTCTATGGGGAAGCTTTGGGACTCAAGGTCTTCCAGAATGTACTCGTTTGCGAGTTCATAAGGAACTCCGCGGAGGACCGCCTTGATTTTTCTTTCTTCGGCGAGAGTGTATGTGTGATAGGACACACGCTCGGCTTTGAAGAGACGGGTTATATTCCGGAAGTCTTCTATAGACGCCGACATTATTTTGATGGCCTCGCCGACATTGGTGGCTTGATCATATTACGAGGGCGGCACTGAAAATTTCGGGAATCAAGGAAGTGACAAAACATTACTATTTAAAAATGTATTTATTATGATTAAAACTACTTTTACGGATTTTATCGCGTTTATTTTTACTTTTTATTTTTATTTTAATTCCCGACGTTTCGGGCGCTTTCCAGCACCCATGATCACGGGGGACTGAGATGACTGACGTCCCGATGTCATTGTTAAACCCGGAGTACCTTCAGCTTTTATAATTATTGTTTATGGTCCGATCTATGCATGCAATGTATTTATTACTTTTCGAAGTATTCTCTGCGAAATTTGACACATTTTTCCATACGATGGAACCAATCATTGAAGCATCCATTCCATTCGGAAGTTGGGGTCTCCAAAATGGACGTTTTGTAGTCGTCCATAGCTTCTTCAGGTGATGAAAATCTCTGTCCACGCAATTTATTCTTTATTTTAGGTAAAGTATAGAAATCATTAGGGCTTAGGCCGGGGCTAATAATTCTATGTTTTCTTGCTCTAAAACGCTTTTGTTCTGCGTGAGGTGTGAGAACTCGCATTGTCGTGATGGAGGATGATGCGGCGGTTGTAGTTCTCTTTGTGGAGTTCAGAAACGACCTGTAGCAAACAAATGCTAGAATACCATTTTGCATTAACTGTTCTTTGTCCCCCAAGAGGAATAATCATAACATGGCCGGTTTTGGAGACAAATGCCACCTTATTTTTTGCAACACTCCGTGAACGAACAATTTTTGTTGGCTTTAACTCATTTTCGAACACCCAAACTCGTGACTGGTTTTTTGTTTCGGGTTCATACGCGTATATCCAGGATTCGTCACCTGATACGATGTTGTATACAGCATTTGAGGATCCTGCGTGGAATCTTTCGAGAATTCTGAGACACCAAGTAACGCGAGCCACTTTTTGCTCTTCACAGAGCGAATGCGGTATCCATCGGGGAAACAACTTTTTTACACCTTATTATTCATGCAAGATTATTTGTATTTGACTCGTCTAAAGTTGCCTGAATTTCGCGGTATATCACATGTCGATCTTCCTCAATCAGCTTACGCACAGCATCAACGTTTTCTTGGGTGACTGCAGTTTTTGGACGACCTTGACGGGGATCATCACTGAGCTTGACACGTCCACGTTGAAATTCAGCAAACCAGTGAAAAATTGTGGATTTAAATGGGGCTTCATCACAAATGCAAAAATCATCCGGTCAACACACTGTTTTTGTGAACCACTTCGAAAGTCATAATAAATCATCGCTCTTGAATTTTCTCGAGTCAATTTCATTTTTTTCTCAACAACCAAACAAGTTTGACAAAACCTTGTGACAAGACCGACAATCTTTTTTTAAATAAATAAATATTATTCGATTTTTAAAACCAAGGAGTATTCAATTAAAAAGATTTTAATATGACAGGAACAGTGGAAATATTTCATTCCCGATACTTTTAGTGCAGCCTAAGTAGAAACCCTTATCGTAGAGGATTTTGGACAGCTGTGTAAACTTCGGTTTTTGTGTAAATCGTTATTCTTATGGTCCCTACACACGGTTAGCTAAAATGATCAGTTGAACTGACGTACATCCAAAAACTGACCGTGAGTGTGGAATCTTAAGTTTAAATTTTCAACTGACGACAACCCAGTGAAAACTGCACAGTCGAAATGACGTACGTCCAAAAACTAATCGTGAGTGTGAAATCTTAAGTTTAATTTTTTAACTGATGGCATTTGTATTCTTTTTATTCTTCCCTTTGTATTCTTGGCCATTTGTATTCTTTTGTTAAGGATGCAATAAAGAATAAAATAATAATAATAATAATGGCACTCTGCGCAGTTTTCCGGGCGCACCGTAATCCGCTGGCTTCAGTTCTTTTTAATTACTGGTAAGTACCTACTTTCTTAGTAGCTACTTACATTATTTCTATGCTATTTATATTTTTTATTACTTTATATATTAAGAGAATTTCGTTTAACGGAGGATGAAGATTAAGGTGACTGAGATGGTGTCACTCCTTACGATAGACTCAGGGTAGAACCATCGTGTTTTTTTTTCAACACTTTTTCAAAAAGGTTCATGAAGACCCAGATGACTGTGATAATATAACCTAGCTGATAATGGACCCCAAAGATGGGTTTAAAAGAACTCATTGACGTCACTTGCCCATCTCAGTGACCCACCCGTCCTACAACCATAATATAAATGCAGCGTGGCTCTACCAAAACTTTACAAAAAGAAAAATCTTGAATTTGTATATACAATACGAAGAAAGTTTTTCCCCGACCTTATATAATTATAGTCCTTATATATATTTAGTAGTCTGGTCGCCATTTATCATATGCATACTATTGACACTGACAAGGTTGGCTACATCTTAAAGCGCGCTTTCAGTAAAACGTACTTCAAACGCTCCGGGAAGTCTGCAGTCTGTGAACACGTACAAGATCGCCCCCGTCACTACATCAGATTTGATAGACCACATATCCTCGCTAAAGAACACCGATTCCTTCCAAGGATGATTCGCAAGGCTGTTGAAATCAAAAAACATCCTAATTTCAATAGAGAAGATGGCTGGGTGCTACCACCTGCTTGGGATCCTATAATAACTAAAATTACATCCCAACCCAAGCATATAACTGCAAGACTTCAAGATACCATAAGTTCATACCGTGTAGATCGGAACGAAAGTAAAATTTTAATCTATGGTAACCGCGGCTAACTATAACATCTGGACCTTGAACACCTCAGTCCCCCCGTGACCATGGATGCTGTAAAGTGTTCGAAACGTCGCGTATTTAAAAAGTTAATTATCGCGATAAAATCCGTAAAAACTAGTATTATTTAAATGTGTAGTGTTCGCGTAAATATAAGAAATCATTACGTTATAAAATATTACTCGGATCTTAACTAATTAATTTATTTAATTAATTCATTCATTATATTAAAGATGCTTTAACTTTACTTTTATTAAAGAATACTTTTATTAAAGATGTTAATATAATGAATTTATATAAAAACAAAAAGTAACGCCTTATTTAATTAATTATTGTATTTCTCCGACAAGTATCTCTCTTTCCGATGTTTTCTTCACCATAAATCGTAAATCAGCACTTAAAATTGCAATTAACGGTTTGATTAGTACCACCAAGGTTCGAATTTATTCAAGATTACTAATTTTTAAATTTTATCTAACATTAAAAAAAAACTTTTAAATCTTAATAACTTCCATAGCCATATACATGCAAAGATAATTTTCAAAATCGAGTTACGTATCGCCTCTATTGTTTGCCAACAATGATAGTATCAAAGAGCAGATATTGGGAAAATATGCCGTTGAAGATAATATTTTCGCTTATCTCGCATAATTTATGCGAAAAGTTAGTCACTTTAAGTGACAATCGATGTAACAGACGTAGATTGCGATTATCGCCCTTGAGGTAAAATTCTGTGTTTATCTGTGTACTTCAAGGTTATGCTATTTTATTCCATAATATACATAGTCATTTTTGTGGCAACGTCGACACCCACCTCCATAGAATGTTTCATATTCATATTTGCATACGTTGCCACCATAGAATACTACATATTAGACTTTTGATTAATGCTCAAGATCATCATTAAATTTTAATACAAATTTATTTGTAAATAGGGTGCAATTTGTCATTTTCTAAATAATTCGCAGGCTATATTTGGTAACGGTTGTAACGTCAAAATATATCTCGTGTTGACATTTATACGTGTGAACTGACGTGTCAGTGACATTTTAGTGGTTACGTGGGCTCCGCCTACTCCCCCGTTCTATTATGTATGTATCATAGTATTCTATGGTTGCCACGCTTGGTAGGCGGGTTGGCAAGCGAAGTCTATTATTATTGAATTGTTATCAGGATGATGCTACTGCCTATCACTTTTATCAGTTTCCATTTGTCACCGCAAACGACCCCCATAGGATATCCGCCAATTCACCAGACAAGCGTGGTAATTAAGACAAATCTTCCCGAGCTGATTAAGAATAAACGTGATAAAAAAATGGTAATTTAAGGTTAGGTGAACTACAATCAATTTACAGTACACCTGGTGATAAGTTGATATTGCAGTCCGTGGACACCTGCAGCTATCTTATAACATAAAATTCTCCACGTACGTTGACACATATAGGAACTAAGATAGATTTTTTTTTATAGAATAGGGTGACAAACGAGCACAAAGTCCACCTGATGGTAAGTGGTTGAGCAGCCTTAAAACATCTACATGTATCCTCGATTACAAAACAAAATGCAGATGCGTTGTCACCCGTGAGGACTAAGATGGAATGCCTCGTTTTCAGTAAAAAGGGTCTCCGGTTCTCTACACTCACCATACGAAATACAGCAGCAGTGAGCTACTATTTCACGCTGGTATTCTGTGAGAGCGTGGTCCTTCCCCGGTTGAGCCGACCCATTCGTGCTACAACTATACTACTAATATAACTGCAGCATGACTCTACCACGTATTAAATGTACTATAGTCAGTAATCATACTGGTTCATACTGGTTATCGAAATCAATATTCCCTTAACCCTTAGAAACAACGTTTTTCAGAAAAATTGATCATTGAAAAAATTATTTAATTTAAATAAATTTTAATTTGCAAAGTATATGTGGTTTTATTATCTCTGCATTGTTCGGGTTGTAAGAGGATTATCAAAGACCCCGCTTTACCGATGCCCGTGCCAGTTAGTGGTAAAAAAACATATACAGTTTGCGAATAAAAATGTATTTTATTTAAATAATTTTTTTAATTGGTCAGGTTTTTGAAAAAAGTTATTTCTATACATTTGAATATTGATTTTGATAACGCACTTCAACTGTTGTATACTCTTTTAACCGCAGCTGTGCGGGCACTGCTGAAATGACGACAGAATTAAGCAAAAGGTGGTACCCACAGAAATCTAAATAATAGACAAGTGATACCTAATTAGACGGACTACTAGTTAGAAAAGACAAAAAGACTATTACACCGTAGTTATTCATTAATTAATTACTACGTAGTAGTTCATAGCTGGACCAGTTTTCTGTTTTTAGGTCAAGTACTTGAGCGACCGAATTTTGGTCAGCGTTAGAAATAAATATAAATTTCTCAGTGATAACACCTAATAAACTTGGGATGTAAAATATTATGTAAATACTAAATTTTATACAAATCATTAGAGCAATTTCCGGGAAAACGTATATTTTACTCGCATAATATAGGATCATATTATTTTTACTATTTTGAAACGTGAAATGTTAAACATATAAGCTTGATATATTAATTTGATTACTAGAACTATGACGTCATTTGGTGGATGTATTTTTATACATCTAAAGCAAAATTTCGTTATAACAGCTCGTAGCGAGTATTTCTATTGAAATGAGTGTCTACCCCATTCTAATTCAAAAGGAATTTCTTTGTATACACCCTTACCTCTGTAAGTAGAAATATTTGCAGTCCTCCAACGTGGGGAATTTCGTTATAATTTGATGTGAATAATCCCATATTTCTTCTTGCGCTACTTACATGCGTTTGTGCTATTACATGGGGTTAAAATAACATAACATAGAGTTAACACAACCATCTGATTTATATTAGTACGCTACTTCACCTTTTTTCTTTTGTTCTTAATAATTTATGATACCTAAGTTATATAAAAAAAACCAAGGATATTTTCTGTCCTTACACAAGCTGTTAATGTAGGTAATTTTAGAAAATACAAGTAAATAAGTCTTCTACTTTCATTTGAAGTTATGCCAAATTGAATGTGATTTATGAGCAACAACGTTTTTGCCTGCCGACCGACCCTTTCGAACGTGTGCGTGCGCAGTGAAATCAAAGATTTAGAATTTAAAAGATAAAAAGGACAGAATTTTTGAGTTTTTCTTAATAGTTTTTTTCGCCATTTGCCTATACTGCTTATTCTGAACCTTCTCTACAAATTTGGCCGATTATTGCAAAAATAACCCTGTGTACTTGCTCCTTCGCCGCGCGCTACCTCAATTTTAGCATATTTTTGAGATGAAAAAAAATACAAAACCGTATTTATAGTCTTCCAAAACATCTAAATTGAAGTATGCTTTACTTAAATTTAAATTATTAATAACCATATATAAAATAGTCATTAATATTTTAATGTTAAATTGTTAAAATTAAAATGTTAATGACTATTTTATATTAAAATTGATTTCATTTAATGTGCTGCATTCGCGTAAATATGAAAAACCATTATAGGCCAGTATTACCATAAATATTTGGATGAAAATGTAATGCATTTTCTTGCTCGACTTTGATATAGAATGTATTGTTTAATTAATTAAACTTAGTATATTAACGATACATATGCTTATAACTTTCTACAAAATGAAAATATCTGCTCTATAGTAAATACGCTCCGTCTCTTTGGAACCCTCAATCCGCAGGAAACAAGGGTGGACAAAGATCATACTTCTTTTCATAATCGTTCATTGCAGACACGTTAAATACAGGCGGCTATAAAAATTGTACAAAAACCATAAATATCCCGCAGTATTCAATTATAGTTGGACGCTCGGAATGCTCGAGGGGTGGGCGTGTGCAATAAGTTCTCACATACGTACCGTACATGCGGCATCGCATTGAGATGGGGACTTTGGCAGTTTCCACATTTGATAAAAATATCTCTATATTTCCCGTAATTTTTATCAAAACGAGAAGCATACAAAAATTATAATATTTTGCTATTGGTGCCTTTAAAGATTCATCATATTTACGCGAAAAACATTAAATGAAATGAAATTAAGATTTTATTGAGTTTAATTTTAGGGTGCAATTCAGACGTTTCGAGTGATTTTAAACATACATGATTACGGCGTAATCCGTCCATCCTGATGGCATAATAGTAAGACCCTTTTTACTGGAAACAACGCATTTCGTCTTAGTCCTCACGGGTGACATCGCATCTGCATTTCGATTCGTAATCGAGGATATGTAACGTCTATGGGCCACAGCAACCACTTACCATCAGTTAGACTGTGTGCTCGTTTGTCACCCTGTGCTATTAAGAAAAAATCTGCGCTACCTTATAGGTTAGAAGCTTAATAATAATGAAAGCCGTAAATGTTGAATTCATGGTATAACTGTTGCTTAAGGCTGCTCAGCGAGCTATGGAGAGGTACTACAGCTCAAGGGCTATAGCCATGAATAGTTAATTAAAAATTAAGAAAACTGTGTAGACTTTATTTTGTTGGTTAGCGATATAATTTACTGCATATTGATAGTTCATATACAGTGTCGTAGACAGTATATTTATGTTTCTGTAATTCCGTGGTGTTACGGGTCCTGAATTCGATTCCCGCATGTAACAATTAAATAATGGTTTCGAGCCATGGAGTTTGGCTTGTGCAATTTGTTAAGACATGTTAACTTTTATATGAAATATAAGAGAAATTAAATAAAATAATTCTAGGTATTTCGAACTAGAGTTATATACAGTAAAATATATATTATTATTTGTGATGCTCTATCTAATACTAACTAACCAATATCTTTACATTATGTTCACTTTAATTCAATAACAGGCTGTAGTAGAATGGAGCTTAAGCGTCCAGTTGTTTCTGTAATACCGTTGGTGGCAGGGCGATGCCACGCGGCTCTACTGCGATCGCATTTGTCACGCTACTCAACCGCACCCATGCCTATCTGTCATGTACTCTGGAGTCCTTGGCAGACGTCAAAGAGTAAAATAAAAGACACGTCTTACAAATGCAGGCAACAAAAACGTTGATGCATTAAAATGTGATGATATAATATGATAGATTGAATATATATTTTTGATATGCCATATTCTCCTACTATATTTTGATATTTTGTAAATAAATGAATAATTTAGAAACTACTAAACTACTTAGCATACAAATATTATATTATTTGCATAATAGATAGATTATAACTCATTCAATAAACTATCACCACCAATTAAAAAATATAATAAATTTAAAAAAACAAAATCAAGACAATTGGAAAAAAACTCGATTGAAATATTTTTACAACCTATTTACCTCCGTTCCTAAAGCAAAGATGTGTATACCTATTGAACTGAACCGGTATTCCGGTACAATAAATACGACTATCGACAACCAAACGATTATAGTTTAGGTTTTACGGAAACGCTTACCGACCTATTGTTATACGCTGCTGCTGGTGGTATTTTATAAATAAAATATCAGTATACAGCAATCTCTCGGTGGATAAAGAATCTCCCGCACAAGAATATCAATTTCTGTTATGCTACCTGTCGACGTGCCAACATGCCAACGACGATGTATATTTTAGAGCTCATACACGAGATCAGGCTATAGTTAAAACATGTACGACGCAAGAGATAGAAATGTCACCGTAAAATATTTAAAAACCGTAAATAAAAAATAGAAGAAAACTAAACTATAAAACTAAGAATTGGAATGGTGGTAATTCACAAGTGATGGTTATATATATAACCAAAAAATCAAAGTATTTTACTATGAGTTTTAAGGATTTTCCTAAATCCTTGTCCCGAAACGCTCTTAGGAATCTCTTTGAGGAGGCCTGTGTCAGTGGTAGAACGTATACAGGTTCTAAATTTACTTTAGTTTACTTCAGTGTTGCAAGCTGAGAAATTGTGTGATAAGAGAAAATTAGGGTTTGACGGAATATGTTGTAATCAGGATTGAGAAAGAAATGCTTCGCTGGTTTGGACATGTAGAAAAATGAATAAATAAAGAGTGACAAAATAAATTTATGCTGCAAAATTAAGTGGCACATTCGGCAGGGGTCTTTAGAATTTTTATTTTTTTAAACACATCTTGGGATGGAATTGTCTTAATTGAAAATAGGCCAAGTTTAAAATAATCTTAACCAACGAGTATGAATGCGTAGATGTAAGAATGTGAAATGAGTGTGAGAGATGTGTCTATGGAGTTTATGCCCACCCACCAGGGTGACTGGCATGAAGTTCTATGTATTGCTGAGCGTTGTAATAGGCTATGCCGAAATAAAATCAATACTATAATAAATACCCTACGATTTCGTCTACGCGGTTCTTATCTATGGCACTTCCAAATTAAGCATCTGTTAGCCATCTTACGAGTATTATTATCGCTCATTACACTGGTCACATTTGTCGCTGTTGAATATTACTGATTATTGTATAAGGATTACTGAACGCGTGACAAATATAACGCTAACGATAATGTTAATTGTGTTATATATAAATAAATAGAGCATACTAACATACTATGTTGGTGGCATAAGTAAACATTATTCAACCTCCTTCGGGGTACTTTAGGAAAGGTCCCTTAAAATTTGTAGTTTTTGAAAGACAGTGATATAGCCTTCTCGTATGTAAAGCAATCTCCTCAAACCAATAATGGGAGACAACTCCAAATAACAACAAAAATTCAGCTGACAAGCTTTGCTCTTACAAGAAATCCTCTCTACTAAGAGTTAAGTTTTACTTCCAGCAGTAGAAAATTTACGAGCCAAAGAAATTGTTGAAATTGTGAATGTTATTTTCAAAAGAATAAAATTCATTATTCGCTCATTTGTTTATTATTAATTATTATTTGATGCATTTTCAACACTGTTAAAAATGGTTATACGTGGAAAATAAACGTCTTTATGAATATAGGAACTGCAATAGAAGAATGCGTAGCACCCGCTACGTGTAACATAGCATGGTTTACGATCACGCTGTTTTGTGTCAGAATAAGAAAATACTATAACATGAATCTTTATTTTAATAAAATTGTACTCAAGAGCAATATCTTATTTTAGAATCAATAATTGTACCTTGTGATTGTTTCCATGTATTTGAGGTGCAACCGAGCTTTTGTACAATATTCTAAGAAGCTTTTCATCAGATACCGATGATTTAGGACGAGTTCCAGTTTTATTTGTTTAAAAACTACGCCTCTTTGACTGTCTCGTTGATCTTGTAGTTGTTAACGCGGTAATTTTGCTGCTGGTCCTGAGTTTGGTGAGAGTCCGGGCCAAACAATATCAATGATTAAGATTTTCTGCCAAGAAATTCATCCTGCGCTTGTTCTCTCTCCAGTCTTGTCGGACTGCCACTGTATCAGACTATGAAAGTGAGAGAATAGTGTGTGAAAAGTTATAGTGTCTCGCACCTTTGTTTCCACCAACGTCGGTCTGGGTATTTCATATCTGGCGTAAACTAGCTTACGGCAATAATGGATTTTAATACGCCGCTTATCTTAACTCAAACAACAAGAACTAAGTTGAGTTTAACAAAATGTAATTAATGACTTACATTTATTCAGCAATGGCCTTAAACATAAAAGTGAAGATGAAGAAGAAAAAGAAACAAATAAACGCTTCTTTATCTGCCAATTTTCAACAACAAATATAAATTTGTATAGCAATTAAGTACACGACAGTATGCAAAGACCAATCACAAGAAGTAACGTTAAATGCTTAGCACATGTGGTACTACGAACGACATTTTGCCTGTCAAATGTAGCGATTTCAGCAAGTTCCCTACATAATGGAAGAGACCTTGGTCCAGCATTAGATAATTGCGGGCTGATAAAAAAGAAGACGAGTGGATAAGTTATTTAATTTACAGATTGGTAACTTTTTCCCTTCCCTTAAATTCTGAAGTCGTACTCGAAACTATAAGCGTGTTAAATTTTCATTATTTACTTACCACATTATAGGCGGAAGGGGGCACTGGCCCCCGTTTAATAAAATTCGAGTATAGAATAGAGTCACCACAAACGAAAAGCCTTTTTGCGTGTCTGCTACAATTAACATTTGCATCATAACAGTAGGGTCGAGCGCTGATGGAGCTTAGTGGTAAGTAGAAATATGCGACCCCTTTTAGTGACACGTCTGAATTGCAGAACGATGTAAGTGCGCTTTGAATTACGTAATTTCGAGTGCCGTAGTCGTTACTACGTGCCCATTCGAAATCAGAATTTTGTTTGGCATAAAGGAACAATAATATTAGATTTCAGTATTTTATATTGTAATAATATTTACCTTGTGTTGAAGGTGCATAATACATTAAGCCATTCCGTCCCCGGGTATAGTAAGAGTCAACTATAATGCCAAAAAGACTTTGTAGCTTAAGATGAACGGTAGTATAACCATTCAGTGTACGCCAAACATATAGTAAGTAGGGTGTCGAGAAGCAGAAACAAAGGTGCAGTACGTTAGGAATTGCAATCTTGAATTACCACATTTCGTCCCTCGGGTATCGTAAGAGGCGACTATGATGTCAGAAAGATCTTATGGCTTTTGATGAATGGTGATATATAATAAGCTTGGGGTATAATAATACGTATAGGACACGAGCAAACGAGCAACAAACCATCACTAAAATTCTTAAATACGATTAAAAGTGTTGATTTACCACGTGCTTGGTGGCGATGGAAAACATCGTGAGGAAACTTGCTCTGAGGAATTAAAAATAAAGAACATGTGAAGTCTGCCAACATGCATTGGGCCAGCGTGGTGGTTTCTCGCTTACCCGAAAACCTTTTAAGCCCAGTATTGGGTCGTATATATACATATATCAATAAAATATTGTGGTATACAATATTATAACTAATTCTTATTTAATAAATTTTAGAAAACTGAATAAATACCAAAATATCAACATCATTAGTCACAACTCACAATACTCAAAATGTTATAAAATTGAAATAAAATATATTCTAAATAATTTTACCCAATACACGTGAAGTGTGAGTGTAAGCGACTCGCTCACAAGTGCGCAAGCTAACGACGTCATTAAAGCAAATGATTGCGTTACCTGCCCGGACGCGTCACGTGTGTCGCATCGCGCTGTCTCTAATCAGTTTACTACCAGCACTTAATAAGTTATTAGCTGGTTTATGAGAGCCGAGCCCCTGAGCCGTAACTTAATGTTTTAATATTACAATTTCCGTGAAATTGGAATGGGGTATGTAATTTTATGTGTTCGTTTGAACCTACATATAGTGTAGGTCTCATATAGCCTCTAAGTACCTACATCATTGTCATCAGCAAACCTTAAATACTACCAAATATTGCCAATCAAAGTCAAAAATTGATAGGCCCATGCTAATGATTGAATGCTAATGACTCAGAAAGTATTCATCTACATTGACAATATATAACACTAAAAGCTTAATAGTTTTTATTTACAATGTTTTAATGACAGACACGCTGACAGTTCATCTGGTGGTAACCTGCGCGGAGAATATAGACAAATCTTTGAAAAAAAACATCATTCTTAGTAAAACTATTAATAAAAATAAAAACTAACTCTTGAATTGGGGGCTTTAATTCCTTTATATTATAAAATATCTCTTAGCCATACTTCAGAAACTGTTGTGTGAAAATATTTTTACTATAATTAGTTCTTTCAATTCTTTTAACTTTTATTAAAATTATTATTATTTATTTACTGCTGGACATAGACCATTCTAAAAATAATACGGCATTACTTACCCTAACTAACCCATATGGTTGCGCGGAAAACCATTCGTATTATTATATTTGACGGTAGGGGTGCCAAGCCGCTTGTTCCTTTCCGAAAAGCGATATCATTCGTACCCTCCTATCGACACATCGGGGTGGTAGGGTGGGAGGGGCAAGAAGATGATTCTAGAATGTCACGTAATCATCGGAGCCGAGGACATATAAGACACGCGCGACCGTTGCGCGTCCTCTTCCCACCGCACCAGTCATTGGAACAACAGCTCTTTTCCCACCGCGCCAGTCATTGGAACAACAGCTCTCTTCCCACCGCGCCAGTCATTGGAACAACAGCTCTCTTCCCGCTGCAGTCGTCGTTGAGACCACACCGCTAGTAGAAACCGCTTTAGCCTGGAAGCAGTCGAGCTCCAGGAGACCCGCCTCACCTCGTGTGAGATATAGTCGCGCACCGCCTCTCCCCAGAGTGTCTGTCTAGAAGAAGTTCCAGAAGTTGCAGCTATAGTGCTCTACACAAATAGAAGAAACCCCGGTGAGTCAATATTCCTTTAATTAGCTCCTGCCTTATATAGTTTAACCCGCTCCAATTTTGTTGTTCTCCTAATAAGGCAGGATTCCTTTTCAGCGATTTGGCACAATAATAGTTTAGTTTTAGGGAAGAGCGAGTGCATTATACCGCATTCTATAGTAGTCGCTTTTACGTAAGCGTAGAAGCAATCGCATATACAGTCCACTTTAGTTAATATCTCGCGTAATAGGTTTAAGGTTCGACCGGGGAATTAGACTTCGGCAGCCTTAGACACGTGGCTCCACCATTTTATGGTCACTTCGGCAGGATTTTGGTCGAATTGTTGAATTAATTAATTAGATAATGCACTCTAATTTATGGAATAGACTTAAATAGTGTTCGTTTAAATTTAAATTTTGATTAGGTACTCGCAAACAGAATTATTCGTTTTATAGCGCTCGTATTTGATTAAATTTAAAGCCTATTAAATAATTGAAACAGTGTAATAGGAACCGTTTGATACGCTTACCCACAATCTTGATAAAATTATTGAGTCTAGCAAATGACGCGTCACCTCGACTCGCTGCGCAGGTGTTCGATTTAATTACGTAATACGGCATACCGAGTGTCCATCCTTCATTGTTTGTGCGTTGTGAGATTAATTGTGATTGATATAACTTTATTATAATAGTTTAAAATGGCAGTTAGTGGAAGTGAAATCAAAATTAAAACGCTTTATGCCAAGAGGGACATACTCTTTTCGCGTATGCAGAATATAAGTGATTATATAAAGAACATTCATATAGAAGCAGTGCGGGAAAACTTTTTAAATGAAATCGAAACGATAGATTCTTTACGGATAGATTACGAAAAAATATTAGACCAAATTAATCATTTGGAATTACAAATCGACCCGAAATACATAGTGAACTACCAACCGCTGCTGGCATTCGAAGATATGTTGTGTCGCGTGAAAAGAACTGCGAAGTCCCTACAATCTCAAAACGAAGCAAAGCCGGAAAAACAGGTACGTCCAAGTGACTCGATTAGGTTGCCGCCAATAGATATTCCGGTATTCAATGGTGATATTAAGACGTGGCCCTTCTTCTTCAGTAGTTTTCAAAACAATATACACAATAACCCATCGTTATCGGACGCTGAAAAATTATATTACTTAATTAGTAAACTTAGTGGCAGGGCACAGTCGATCTGTTCTGGTTTTACACCTACAGCAAACAATTACTTATTAATATTCGAAACGCTTAAAACTAAATATGAAGATAGGAGAATGTTAGCTTCCGAATATTTGAACCAGATATTCGATCTTAAACCTATATCATCCGCGAACATCAACGGCTTAGAGCAGTTTCTAGATAAATTTGTGGCATCGGTGGCTGCACTTAAGAATTTGAAATTTAATGATCTTATGGACGTGGTGTTTCTCCATGTTGCATTAAAGAAATTAGACCCCGACACCGTGCGTGCGTTTGAAATGGAGCATCGTAGCTCGGAGATGCCTTCCTTTCATTCATTAGCATCGTTCGTGCGAGATCAAATAAAGGTGATGCAGCGCTCTCCGAACGTTAAACAGGAGATTAAAAGGTGCGTCGACCGTAGACAGACTCAACCATCTAAAATAGCAGGGTCGTTAACTTACGTAACCGCTACGCCAACATCACTCCAGCATACTTGTATAGTATGTACAGATAGACACGGTTATTTATATAATTGTGCGACTTTTCGTAAATATTCACCAAGCGAGCGTTATAAATTAGTAAAGACAAACAACCTATGTTTGAACTGCTTAAGCGATAAGCATTTAGTTGCAAAATGCAATTCGAGTTCCGTATGTAGCAAGTGCGCCAGGAAACATCACACGCTATTACATTTTGAAAATAGCAACATAGCGGCGTCAAGTAAAGCGGACAAGGAATTCGCCCCTACTAAGGTCAACGATTCTAGCGGTCGACCTGGTGATGTCGCTCTGTGCTCATTGGCAAATATGGGAGCACAACCTCCTTCAACCGTGTTACTGGGTACGGCACGTATTTTGGTTAGGGATTCGCGTGGAAACGAACAAAGCGTCCGTGCACTGCTCGACAGCGGAGCCCAAAATAGCTTTATAACGCGACAATGTTGTCAGCGCTTAGGCTTAGTAATAAATAGGCCACTTTCATGTCCGGTAATTAAGGGCATCGGAGGCACTAGTAAAACGACCCATGGATATATAAATTTAAAAATTTATTCTCGGATAGATCGTAATGTTAACTTTGATATAAATGCACTAGTAGTAGTTAGGGTCACTGAACGGTTGCCAACCGTTTCGGTTGACACCTCGGCAATGATTGAATTTAAGAATTTGACTCTGGCGGAAGACACTTACGCCGTTCCTGGAAACATAGACATGCTCATTGGAGCATCGATTTTCCCTCATCTTTTGTTAAACAATAAGGTCAGGGGCAACTCCTCGCATACCGCGCCTTACGCACTGGAAACCGTGTTGGGCTATGTGATCCTTGGCTCCGCCCCCATCATAGATAGTATTTCGGCAACCTCTTATTGTGGTATGGCTGTCGAACCGCTCGAGTCGTTAGTCCGCAAATTTTGGGAGATGGAGGAGGTGAACGTCCCACCCATAGCTAGCTCAGATGATAGGTTATGCGAGGAAATTTACGTCCGCACGACCGTTCGTGATCGCGACGGTAGATATAGTGTAGCGCTACCCTTTAAAGGAGATGTTTTATCTCTCGGCGATTCGCGTCAAATGGCGGAAAAACGTTTCTACAGCTTGGAGCGTAGGATGCTCGCTTCACCCCAGTTAAAGGAAGCTTACGACGGCGTCATTAACGAATATATAAGAGAAGGTTACATATCACTTGTGGCTTCGAAATTAGATAACTACGAAGACACACCGTCGTATTTCATACCACACCACGGAGTCATTGGAGAGGACAAACTTACATTTAAGTTACGTGTAGTGCTCGACGCTAGTGCTAAAACTAGCACTCACCTGTCGCTTAACGATATCCTCTATAGTGGGCAAAATTTACAGGGCAGTTTATTTAATATAATAGTCAATTTTCGTTTGTTTAGTATAGCACTATCCGCCGATATTCGCCAAATGTTTCTTTGCATAGGGGTCCGTGAATGCGACCGTAGATTCCAACGCATTTTATATCGTTTCAACCCAAAGGAACCTCTAATGGTGTTTGAATTTAACCGCGTTTGTTTTGGTTTAAAGTCGAGCCCAATTCATGCGTTACGCACGGTGAGACAGCTCGCTCACGATGAAGGTCCCTCTTATCCTAAAAATAAGAGGGCAATTGAGAGCGGATTATATATGGATGATTTTGTGTACTCGGTCGATAGCGTGGAGGAGGCAACCCTAACCACCGCCGAGGTTATAAGGCTCATGAAATCGGGTCAATTCGATCTTGTGAAGTAGACTAGTAATTCGCGTCCGGTTTTGGATACAATCCCACTATCACACCGTATTTCGGCGATAAAGGAATTCGACGATTCTGATACACACAAGGTGCTCGGTCTGTGTTGGTCACCAGATTCCGACGTGTTTAGCCTTAAGGTAAATCCGCCCGTAGAGAAATGCACAAAGCGCACAATACTGTCATGCGTTGCTAGATTATGGGACGTCATGGGTTTCGTAGCTCCGGTGGTATTATACGCTAAGCTTTTAATTAAACAACTTTGGTTATTGGAATGCGACTGGGATGACTCGCCGCCTGACAGCATTGTTCGGTTGTGGCAGCGCTTTAGAGAGGAACTTCCTTTATTAAGAGAAATTAAAATACCGCGTCATATAAACGTAGATAGAAATAGCGCCATAACAGTCGTTGGGTTTGCAGACGCCAGCGAGAAGGCTTACGGGGGCGTTGTATATTTCCACGTCCAGAATAATGGTAGAAATTCGATTAGCCTCATTAGTTCTAAGTCGAGAGTCTCCCCCCGTAAGGTTGTCTCTCTGGCGCGCTTAGAGCTTTGCGCAATATTAGTGCTCACCAAGCTTATTACCGCAGTTATCAGCGCATGTAGGGATAGAGTTCACATAGAAAGGATATTTGCCTTTTCCGACTCCACCGTCGCCTTATGCTGGGTTCATTCTTCACCCCACCGTTGCGACACGTTTGTTGCGAACCGAGTGGCCAAGATACAAGACGAGTTAGAAACGCGGAACTTTTATCACGTGTCCGGTACGGAAAACCCCGCCGATTGTCTATCCCGTGGACTCACCCCGATGCAAATAATGAACCACCCGCTTTGGTTCCACGGGCCTGCTTGGGTTCACTTGGATCCCTCGCAATGGCCAATAACCGATTTCGTACCTTCGTCAGTGTCACAACCGCCGGAAGAAAAGAGACACGCTCTAGTGGCGAACGTTTCGAGCGAGGTTTCTCCAATCATTGCTTTGGCGAACCGCTTGTCCTCTTGGTCGAAATTATTGCGTAGCGTAATTTACGTTTGTCGATTCGCGAAGCCGTTACCGCGACGTTCGTATGTCTTAGCATCCGATTACAACCATGCCGAGTCGCTAGTATTGCGTGAACATCAACGTGCGCACTTCTCTGAAGAAATTAGAAGATTACAATCGAATCGAGCTTGTAGTCGCGCCTTTCAACGCCTTAAGCCATTTTTACAGGATGGGATTGTAAGGGTAGGTGGACGCTTGTTCAACTCGCAATTGAGTTTCGACCAACGGCACCCTATTGTTTTACCGCGTAAAGACCATATCATGAACTTATTAGTCGATTACCATCATAAATTGAACTCGCACGCTGGCCCCGACTTGTTGATGTCGATTTTGCGTCAGAATTATTGGATTCTTTCTGCACGTAGTTTAATACGCAATCGGGTGCACAGATGTATAGCTTGCTTTCGACCACGCCCCAAGCCGTCATTTCCGGAAATGGCGGAACTTAGATCTTGTAGAGTAATACAATCAGTAAAGCCCTTCTCGCACACCGGGTCTGATTTCGCTGGTCCGTTTAAGGTCACGCTCACTCGCGGGCGTGGTATAAGATCCACAAAGGCTTACGTCTGCATTTTCATATGTCTAACTACTCGAGCGGTGCATATAGAACTTGTTGGTGATCTAAGCACAGCAGGCTTTATGGGTGCATTTAAAAGATTTCTTTCCCGCCGTGGCCCTGTAAGTAGATTGTATTCGGATAACGGTACGAACTACGTCGGTACAAAACGTATTCTATCGGAACTACATGAGCTCTTAGCTAGCAAGTATTATAATTCGGAGTTTGCTCACATTCTAGCCGAGAACCGCATTGAGTGGTCTCTGAACGTCCCAGCCGCGAGTCATTTTGGGGGCAATTGGGAGACTAATATCAAGAGTCTAAAGAATCATTTATACCGAGTAATAGGAGATCAAATTTTGTCCTTCGAAGAGCTAAGTACGGTGCTCGCTCAAATTGAATGCGTAATGAATAGTCGCCCACTTTGTCGTACGTTGTCTAGTGACCCCTCGGAACCGCTGGCTCTAACTCCAGCACATTTTTTGAATTTAACGCCTTTAAAGTATTTGCCAGCCGCAGATATGGATGAGAACAGACTTAGCATTTCCGCACGCCACAAATTATTAGATCGGTTAGTGCAATCGTTTTGGAAACGATGGAGGATGGAATACTGGCATACTTTGCAGTCTCGGCAAAAATGGAATACAGCAACTGAGCCTTTAGCTGTAGGAACTGTAGTTGTGCTCACCAAAGAGAATACGCCGCCTCTCCACTGGCCGTTAGGAATTGTCGAAGAGGTCTTTCCCGGTTCCGACGGAGTAGTTAGGATAGCTCGCGTTAAGACCACGGTTGGGTCTTACTTGCGTCCGGTTGTCCGTTTGTGCCCCCTGCCTCTTCCATAATTTAAATTAGCTTTCTAGATTAAATTGTAGTTGAATTTAGGTAATCTTAGCGTTAGTTATTTTGTTAGTTGATCTTAGCTCTAGTTGTATTAGTTAATTTTGAAGGAAATCCTTCAAGGGCGAGGGAGATGGTTGCGCGGAAAACCATTCGTATTATTATATTTGACGGTAGGGGTGCCAAGCCGCTTGTTCCTTTCCGAAAAGCGATATCATTCGTACCCTCCTATCGACACATCGGGGTGGTAGGGTGGGAGGGGCAAGAAGATGATTCTAGAATGTCACGTAATCATCGGAGCCGAGGACATATAAGACACGCGCGACCGTTGCGCGTCCTCTTCCCACCGCGCCAGTCATTGGAACAACAGCTCTCTTCCCACCGCGCCAGTCATTGGAACAACAGCTCTCTTCCCACCGCGCCAGTCATTGGAACAACAGCTCTCTTCCCGCTGCAGTCGTCGTTGAGACCACACCGCTAGTAGAAACCGCTTTAGCCTGGAAGCAGTCGAGCTTCAGGAGACCCGCCTCACCTCGTGTGAGGTATAGTCGCGCACCGCCTCTCCCCAGAGTGTCTGTCTAGAAGAAGTTCCAGAAGTTGCAGCTATAGTGCTCTACACAAATAGAAAAAACCCCGGTTAGTCAATATTCCTTTAATTAGCTACTGCCTTATATAGTTTAACCCGCTCCAATTTTGTTGTTCTCCTAATAAGGCAGGATTCCTTTTCAGCGATTTGGCACAATAATAGTTTAGTTTTAGGGAAGAGCGAGTGCATTATACCGCAATCTATAGTAGTCGCTTTTACGTAAGCGTAGAAGCAATCGCATATACAGTCCACTTTAGTTAATATCTCGCGTAATAGGTTTAAGGTTCGACCGGGGAATTAGACTTCGGCAGCCTTAGACACGTGGCTCCACCACCATATCTCATAAAACAATTACGTGTTGGGATCGGGGGTAAACTTGGAACAGGTGTAGCAGACATAGACAATTACTGCATGTCCAAACCTGTAGGCCAATAATTGTTTCTACACTAATTTTCTTAAATTTCAGGTTGAAAACGAATCATCAATCATCTTTCAATAAAAATGAATTGCTCTTTTACCTCATTATTGGGATTATTTTCTAGTTCATTTATTACATCCTTAGGTAAATCCACTACTATATACTCGTATAGGATTCCTCCATAGATTGCCTCACGCGGGATGGCAACCGCAGTATTTTTATTATTAGTTATTATCCCCAACTTGCTACTGCTAATGCTGGTGGGATAGTGGATTCTTTATACCGCCACTATACGGCGGCTAAATACTAAGGTAAACGTGGTTGAGCCATGCTACAGTTATATTATAATTGTACCACGAATATATCGGACCGGGGAAGGACCACGCTTTTAAAGAATACCGGCGTGAAATAGCAGCTTAATGCTACTGTTTTTTGTATGCTGAGTATGGTGAACGGACACTGGACTAGAATGGACCAGTCACAGGAAACGAGGCATTCCATCTTAGTCCTCAGGGGTGTCAACTTTATACGTGGTAGAGCCATGCTGCAGTTATATTAGTAGTATAGTTGTAGCACGAATGGGTCGGCTCGACCGGGGAAGGACCACGCTCTCACAGAATACCAGCGTGAAATAGTAGCTTAATACTGCTGTATTTCGTATGGTGAGTGTAGAGAACCGGAGATCCTTTTTACTGGAAACGAGGCATTCCATCTTAGTCCTCACGGGTGACAACGTTTTGATTCGTAATCGAGGATAGATGTAGATGTCTATGGGCCACAGCAACCACTTACCATCAGGTGGACTGTGTGCTGATTTGTCACTCTATCCTATTTAAATAAAAACTCATCTGCATTGTGATTCTTAATTGAGGATAGACGTAGATGTCTATGGGATACGGCATCTACTTACCATATGGTGGACTGTGTGTTCGTTTGTCACCCCTATTCTGTATGAAATAACCCTTATTGTCAAGAAGAGGCTACTGCCCATCCTCTGTCTCATTTCTATCTGTCGCATTTTACAACGATATTTGGTAGTGAATTCTTTACGCAACCACTACACTGCAGACATGTCCTTTGGTGCATTCTTGGAAATTTATTCAACACAATGTACCTAACATTGAAGTTTATGAACTATTATACATTTTACAAACGCCTATTCTCTACACTGATACGTTTAAAGGCTGTTAAAAAATCAATTTTGAAAAGACAATAGGATATTCGTTGTATCTATAAAAATTGAATTTGTCTCGTTTCACTGTTTTGTTCCGAGCTCGCGCTACACAATGGACGTCGTATCTATCGCTGTTTGCATAGCACTGACAGAAATCTGCAATGCAAACTCGCTCATTTAATACGTCCGCTAACAGAAATCCGAGTGCACACTTAATGGTAGCCCACGTGTACATTGTGGCGCATGGGATTGATTTGAAATTGTTTACATTGTTTAAAGTGATGGGAAGCGATTCGTGTAATGATTTTCCACAGGAAACAAACTTTTTTTGTAAAATTAACTGTTATTTTATGCTTCAATACATTGAATCACTCAAATTTACAATGTTTAAGTAAATATTAGTGTAAGCGACAGTAGCCTAATGGCAGGGCGGGGACCGCGAACTCAAAAAGGTCGTGGGTTCGAATCCACCATTCGACTACTGGCGTGAACCACTCGTAACATAAGCAATTTAAGCTTACCACGAGTGTTTAAGGGCAATATTAGTAATGTTTATAGCATTATTAATATTCTTTTTTAATTTAAAAAAGTGTGGTTTTCCGGTGAAGCTTTCTCGAGCGCGGGTGATAAGCGCGGATGACCCGCACGAAACTATAAAACGAGCTTAGAGTCGCGCGGTTTCGTATACTGTTGAAACGCGCGGCCGGATGCCGCCAGCGCGAGCCATCCGCACGTATTGGTTACACTATGTAACCCCGTCAGGGAAATGTATTCTGTGCATGTAACGATGCAAGAGACGCAACGCTTGTGGCCCGCGACGCTTATCAACCGTGCTGGCGAAAGCGTCACTGTAAAACCACACTTAATAAGACAAATCGCAAGCGCTAAAGGTGATATCAGACAGTTCACTCGAATGAATATTCACTGGAGTGACTGCTTCATTTTTCTTTCATTCCATGTTCACACAGCCTAGATAGAGTGACTAAAAATGAACATTCACCTGCTCTTTTCTCTCAAGATGTGGTCAAATACAGTTGTGCGTTTTGAAATTAATTTAATTTGCAATAGCTTAATTAAGGAACCGACATAAAAGAAACAAAGAAAACGGCGTGTATAGCGGATTTTTGTTTAATGTCTTCCTCAGTAAGGTATAAGTTTAAATCAGCAAAATTAAAGATTATACAGCGTTTGCCCGTATTGTTTTGTTTTTATATTCATCAATTTTGTGGTTTCAAAGGCATTGATAATTTTAAAATTTGTCCAAAAATAGCAGCGTACTTTGGTCATTCCATTTAAACACCATGGCCGTATACGAGTGAACGTTCACTCTGTGTTCAGACCGTTCATTTTTCGTTCATTCGGATTGGGAGTGAAAGATACCGAGTGCCAATATCCAACATTGTTGGATCGATTCATTAATCTATTCATTCGGCACTTTTGTTTCATTTTGTGTTCAAACGATTCACTTTGAGTGAAAGGTGACGAATGAAAGATAAAAATGAACGAAAAATGAACTGTCTCGTATCACCTTAACGATCTATACGTATTAGTGTCTCCACGCGCTCTAGCGGCGCCAACCCGCTCGGTATTACTCGGGTGTTTCCGATAACGACACGTAACATAATATTACGAATTTAATCACTTTCAAATATAGTATTAATAATTTCATAGCTTAATTAAAGGTTAATTTAAAAAGTCCACCGCATCAACCACAACAACCGCATTGTCTTTGCCCGTTGGCGGACTTCACATGTCTTCGAAATGTTTTTTTTTATTTCGTAGACCAAATCCTCTCGGTAGTGATGATGCCTGTTCTAGTAGTGTCAAGTATATAAATAGCAACTTTACTTTACTTTTTAATTTTACAATAGCAAACAATACTTTTGCAATAAAAACGACGGGTTGCACTCCGGGAATGCCGGCAGAAGTGAAAACTTGAATATTAACGTTGTGCATTTTTGATATTTTGGATTGGTTAGAGAATAATTTTGCACGAATTTCTTTAATTATCAGTATAAAAGTAATATCATTTATGTGGTAGATACAATACTTATTTATTGCGCTATCGTACACAAACATGACAATTTATATTAGGTACATTCGCGCAAGCGCCCTGCGCCGCCTAAACGACACAGCAGGCGCAGGCATACATTTTCGCCACACCGCAAGAAAGAGAAGGGGATACTTCCTCTCCTACTCTCTCTCCATCCGTCTTACGCATTTTCGATCATAGTCACGGTCCTGACGCTAGTTTAACATTTTTTACCCATTACAAAAGAAGTGTACAACGCCGTTAAAGAAGTTTTCACTTCAAAAAATACGCGTGCGTAATTCGTCAAATTTTACTAATTAGTGTTTAGAAATATTTATATTACCGTTACGTAAAATTATAATTGATAAATCCTAGACCACGGCCTGTATTTTATTTTTTCAGGATATATATACCACGTATGTAGTCCGCCAGGTTAGGTACTTAGTGCGTGAACTGGTATAATTACAGTCTGTGACGCATTCCATCTTGGTCATCAGAGATAACAATGCATTTATCATTTAGCTTTCTTCGTTTGCAATTGGTTCCAGGTGTCTATGGATTACGATAGCCACTATCATGTGGACTGTTAAATTTTGTTTCGTCACTTCCATTTAAATAAAAATACATATTTCAGTTCTGTGAATAGCGACATCAGATACATTTATTTCTCACTTTTAGTTTCTCTTACTTAATAATAAGATAAAAGATTGTTATGCGACTATGTAAAGTCAGAGCTGAAAATTATTTAATTATTTCTAATATTTTAAATGGTTTAAGAAGGGTTCAAATAATTCCTAATAGCGCTGATAGACGTTATTTACAAATTTTATATTTATAGGTCTGGATGTTTGTCCTTGTGCAATTTATGTTTGTAAACTGCCCCTACGATACAAGAGAATATCTTAGTGTAGGGGTAACGTTTTTTATAAACAAAAAAAAATTTAATCTTTAGTAGTAGTATTAAGGGATTTCTATGAATGCCTCTGTACGCGTCCACCAGAATTTTACCGGAGTGGCATCCGTTAATTGGTTGTAGAGAGGATATAGTGGAGGCGTGATAGATTCCGCTGCTCTAATAATATTTTCCCGTGGGTGTCGTAAGAGGCAACTGATGGGAGTGAAACAGGAGATGGGCATCATTACTTTTCTACCAACAACTCAAATTAATAAAAACTTGCGGTCGCCAACCCAAATACATCCCCTTTAGGGTAATCTATGGGGAAGGCTTTTGTCTGTGTGAACTCTTAAAGGCCGTAATAATGATGATTACAGTGAAATAACCAAAAATGCGGTTGATAAAAAACCGGTACCTAATGTGTGTATGATAAAAAAAATCGATAATTTCATTGTAAAAACGTCTGATTTATAAGTCCTGCACTCTTTTTTATACAATTAGGTGACATACGAGCACACAGTCCATCTGATGGAAAGTGGTTGCTGTGGCCCATAGACATCTATATCCATCATCGAGTAAGAATCAAAATGTGATGCGTTGCCGCTCCTGAGGGCTGAAATTAAATGGCTCGTTTCCAAAAAGGGTCTCCTATTCTCTACTATACGAAACACAGCAGCATTGAGCTGCTATTTATCGCTGGTATTCGTCCTCTCCTACGCCGTCCGTTTTACAAATTTTCGATCAGGTCACGTTTCCGGACGCACGTTTAACATTTTCTACCCATAACAAAAAAAGTGTACAACGCCGCTAAAGAAGTTTTTATTTCAAAAATGCAAATATACATCCCCATCACAATCATCGTTTAAATTAAGTAATATTACGGAATTATACAAACAATACCTTTTCTACAAAACAAAAATGACCAACGATCATACAATTCACCTGATTGTAAGTGACTTCTGCAGCATATGGCCACCTGCAAACAACTTTAAATAAAGAAGGCTAAAAATGCGTTGTCCCCTCTGAGAACTAACATAGATTGCCTTACAGTCAGATCGAAAGATGGCAGTGCAAGCACCGCTATTATTATTATTATTATTATTATTATTATTATTACGCCCTAACAGAATACCAGCCTAATATTGAAGCTTAAGTCTGCTGTTTTTCGTATGGTGAGTGTAAAGAATCGGAATTCCCTTTTATTGGAAACGAAGCATTCCATCGTAGTTCTCAGAGGTGACAACGATGCTATGGGTATCACAGCATGAACTTACCATCAAGTGAACTGTGTACTCGTTTTTCACCTTATTCTATAAAAAAAACACATAGTGACTCTTAAGTTTGTCGAAATCGGTAAAGGGGATAAAATCACATATAATGTAACGACCAACGTCAAAACTCTACCATTTAATTGTAATTTAAATGCTACAATTCGTTTAAAATTAAAGCATTTATGCGACGTTTATACTTTTATACGTCGCATCAATGCTTTAATTTTATGAATATTGTATCATGTTGCCTAACATTCACACCATATGAATGTTGAAAAGAGGAACGCACAGAAAACAAATAAACAAACAAATATTTTGTAAGGCAACATAAACACGCACAACAACGAATAAAACCCTTGTCGTTACCGGATGAATAGTATAGGAACGTATACGGGACAAACATTTGAAAAATCAATTTGTTTAAATATTATATATTTCCACATCTTTAAAGTAGCAATAGAAACCGAGCAAAAATATATTTCTTCGAGAGTATATTCTATCATTCAGAAACAGATCTCCATATCAAGTTGGCTGAAACCAAAATCAAACTACTAGTTTAGTTTAAACTTATACCGTCGAGTTCTTGGTGCAATTTTCATGCATATTGTACGTTCAAGCCCGCTTAGTACCGTATATCCGAACATATACTGGTTAAAGTTCATCGAGTTTTGTGTATTTAGTCTAAGATTGAATTTATAATAATAAGAACTATGCATATTAAATATACATATTTTTAAATAACTATCTAAAAAGTAAAAATATAAAGTAGATGTAAATAAATTCCACCGAGAAACCCTAATTCAATCCCTGCCGACGACAAACAAATTCTAGTTTGCTAACACCTTGCTGAATTTGTTAAGCTAAGCTCTCCGATCTTCAGCTGCATCACAACTTACTGTCAGGTGGGATAGTAATCAGGCACTGCACTGGTTTATAATAGTTAAAAGATACCTCATTCCAGTTTACTTCTACTAGAAACATTTCATCGCGGTAAACTTACGAAACCTGTTTGTCGTCATGTCGCTAATACAAAGATGAATATTGGAAGCATGTGTTTAAGGCAAAATATGGGTAGTCAGTTGTAATCATCCTTAACTTTACCAATTTTACGATGGTAGTTTTTAAAAATAATATATTTATGCGCATAGACGTTTTCCAGCACCAATACAAACCGTTTTGCGGTTTAATGTTGTATATTAACTAATCTTGTAATATGTTATATTTATCATTAAATTAAAAAAATATTATCGTACTAGTTGTGCCCCGCGACTTTCTCCATGTGTAATTTAATACGATTGTATTTCATAGGTTTTAATTTTTTTCGCTCGGAACCCTAATTCTAATTCTAAAATAAAAGCCTGTCAGTGAAAGTCCAGTCAAAAACGGTCCAGCCATTTCGGAGTTTAGCCGGAACAAACAGACAGAGTTCTTTTATAAGTACCGTAAATTATTTCATATGTATTTAGTAAAAAGCTGTTATTATGACATTACAAACAGACTTTTCAATTTTATTTATTTGTATATATATTGACCCGTGGTAGCTCAGATGGTTAGCGCTCGCTGTAAATATAACAGAACGCGAGAAATCCGGGTTCGATCCCCACCGGCACCAATGAAATTGTTAATTGCAATTTTAAGTGCTGATATACCACGTGCTCGGCTGTGAAGAAAAACATCGTGAGGAAACCTGCATGTCTGAGGAATAAGAAAAAAAATATTTCGAAGACATGTGAAGTTCGCCAACACGCATTGGGGCAGCGCGGCGGACACTCCCTTGCCCTAAAACTCTCTCAGAAATGAGGGGAGGCCTGTGCCCAGCAGTGGGACGTATATAGGCTGTAACTTTACTTTACTTTTTATATATATTAAAAAAATGATGGCATAGGCATATCTCTCATCTTAATCTTATTTAAATTTTGTTAAAACATTTATGTCGTCCCTTAGGGTATCAGAATCTCGTCTGCAGGAGGCACCCAATTTACTTGAATATTAATATCATTTAGACTTCGAAGCCGCAAATTAATTAGTAAATTGAATTAATATTTAATTTGTATCGGGCGTAGTTTTGTTACAATTAGTATACAGTTTTGACAGCTTGTATACTTCGAATTAGTCGTACTGTAAATCCTTTAAACGACTATAAGCCATATTCGTTTCCAAAAAAGTAAAAAATATATAAATAAATATGCTTTTAAAAGTCGGCAATTTTATTACAAAGAATTCAATTTGTACCTTTTAACAATATATGTATTATTATATGAATTAACATATTTTAGCTGACTTCAAAAAAACAAGATTTTCGCAATTGGGCAATATTGTTACGAGCTTGAGGTTCGTGACAATAAAAATTGCCGATACAATTACCTAAATTAACACTTTAATTTACTTTATACAAATTAAAGTTAAAAACACTAATAATTAAACACACTAATTCACTTAATTCCGCTCCGAAGCTTCGCTTGTGTCGCCGAGTTAAACTCTGACCCGATCGCATCTTGCGCCACCTATTTATTTAAATTAGCAAAATATCCGGAATGTTCAAGTAAACACGCGCAAGGTACCGAGAGTTCGAGGTTAGATTTTCTAGAAACTTAGTTCTTCGGGTGGCGCTGTCTGTTGAGAGATCTGTGATGTCATAAACTGCAACGCTCCCCTCGCTCTCGTTCCTGACACTAGATGGCGCTAGTTGTGTCGTCGACCGGAGCGCGTAACACTGCCCCCTCCTAAGACATGCTCGTCCCGAGCATTATCGGTCCCATAATAACGCGCCAAGCGATCCACATGGACGATCTTAGGAGTCCCTCTTGCGCCTTTCTGTATCCGGTAGGTCACATCGTTCATCCTGGTTACAATCCGGTACGGGCCGTCCCATTTAGCTTGAAGCTTAGGAGATTTCCCTTTGATGCGGACTGGATTGTGCAACCACACTAATGAACCTTCGTTGAACCCTTTATTGTTCATTTTGCGGTCGTACCGGGTTTTCATTTTCTCACACATTTGCTGGCCCGATTGTCTGACGTGCTCATAAATGTCATTCATTTTGTTCCGCAAGTCATTTGCATAATCGGTTATACTGCGTGGGGCATCAGGTGGTATCCCGGTGATCAGATCCGCAGGCAGCCGTAATTCTCTTCCAAAGTTTGCGAAAGCTGGTGTCACTGCTGTACTTTCGTGAACAGAACTTCGATATGACAACAAAAACGGTTGTATGTGCTTGTCCCAATCTCGTTGCCGATTGTCTACAACTTTTGCTAGGTACCTCTGCAATGTCTGATTAAATCGTTTCACCATTCCATCAGATTGCGGGTGATAAGAAGTCGTTCTTGTTTTATGAGTACCCATAACTCGGCAAGTTTCCTGGAATATTTGAGACTCAAAATTCCTTCCTTGATCGCTGTGAATCTCTAAAGGTACTCCAAAACGACAGAAGACTTCATGAACTAGTTTATCTGCAACTGTTGAAGCTTCTTGATTTGGAATGGCGAAGACTTCTGGCCACTTAGTGAAGTAATCCATCACAACCATGAAATACTTGTTACCGCTTTCACTCTCCGGAAACGGCCCCGCCACGTCAATGGCTATTCTCTCCCATGGTGCACCCACATTGTACAACTTCAATGCACCTCTACTACGAGTCTGAGGTCCCTTTACAGCCGCACAACTTGTACATTTGCGACACCAGTCCTCGACATCGTTTCGACAGTGGACCCAGTAAAACCGTTCTTGGATCTTCAGTAGAGTTCGTTTAACTCCCAGATGGCCTCCTGAACAATCATTATGGTACAGCTGTAGAACATCCGGTACTTTAGCTTTAGGGACAACCATTTGCAAATGACAGCTGTCTCCCCGAACGTTTTCCCATTTACGACACAGAACTCCATCCTGAAGCAGCAAGCTGTCCCACTGGGCCCAATAGCTTTTAGTGGTCGAACTCATCGCTGAGACGTCACTCCACTTGGGCTTGGGAGCACTGGCCTTTATCCATTCCAGAATCGGCTTGATGTCCGGATCTTCCTGCTGTGCATGTAGTAAGCTGTCCTTCCACTCGTTGCTGAGGTGGTCTGCCCTGAGCATCCTCACGGATACCACTTCCTTACTCTCTTGCCTAGTACAATGTTTGCAATCTTCAGGACAAGGTCTTCTTGACAATGCATCTGCGTTGCCATGAGATTTCCCGCTGTGATGTTCGATCTCAAAGTCGTATTCCTGCAGTAGTTCAATCCACCTCGCAACTTGTCCTTCTGGGTTTTTAAACTGCAATAGCCATTTTAGTGCAGCATGGTCAGTTCGTAAGTGAAACTTTCGTCGAAGAAGATATTTGCTAAAATGCTGCAACGACTTTACCACAGCGAGCAATTCGCGTCTTGTGACACAATAGTTCCTTTCCGGTTTTGACAACGACTTGCTGAAATACGCTATCACGACCTCTTGGTCACCATTCCGTTGAGACAACACACCGCCAAGTCCTATATCACTTGCGTCTGTGTCAACTATAAATTCTTTGCTTGCATCAGGGTATCCCAAAATAGGTGTTTTGCACAGACGGTCCTTGAGCTCCTGGAATGCGATATTGCAACTTTCATCCCAGCAGAAATGTCGCTTCTCCTCGGTTAGCTTGTGCAGAGGTTTGGCTATATCTGCAAAGTTCTTCACAAATCGCCGGTAATAGGAGCACAAACCCAAAAATGCTCTAACCTGCGTCTTGTCTTTTGGAACCGGCCAATCCTTGACAGCGGCGATTTTCTCTGGATCTGTGCGGATACCTTCTTCCGATACTACAAACCCCAAAAAGTTAACTTGCCGTTGGAATAGTGAACATTTCTTCGGGCTCAACTTGAGGTTGGCACTCTGAATCTTCATGAGCACGCGTTCCAGGTTTTGAAGGTGTTCCTCAAACGTACGGCCTACGATGATGATGTCATCCAAGTAGACCAGACAGGCATCGCCAATTAGCCCGGTAAGTACAAGTTCCATCAGCCTTTCAAACGTTGCTGGAGCATTGCACAACCCAAACGGCATTACTTTAAATTGCCACAGACCCTTTCCCGTCGAGAACGCAGTTTTCTCCTTGTCCTTAGGGTCAATTTCAACTTGCCAGTAGCCACTTTTTAGATCCAGCGTGCTAAACCATTTTACTCATGTAAGCATGTCCAGCGTGTCATCAATTCTTGGCAAGGGATAGCTGTCCTTCTTTGTAACGTCGTTCAGACGGCGGTAATCAACACAGAACCGCATGCTGCCATCCTTCTTTTTCACCAGCACCACTGGCGAACACCATGGACTAGAGGAAGGTTCAATAACACCATCCTTCACCATTCCTTCAATCATGGTTTCCACTTCCTTTTCACGTGCTACCGGCAATCGTCTTGGCCGCTGACGGATAGGCAACTCTTCACCTGTGTTTATTTTGTGTTGAACTAAACCAGTCTTTCCTATGTCAGCATCGTTTGATGAGAATACATCGGCGTACTCGAGTAACAACTTCTTCGCCTTGACCAATTCGTTCGGGGACAGAACACTGCGACAGTCTTCCAAAAGTGTGGTCACTCTCGTTTCTGCATCCTTGCTGGGGGTCCCACTCGATATATATTGGCACCGACGTAACCAATCCACTTCCTCACAAGTACCAATTAATGGGCCTTTTTCTATAATCTGGTCCCGGTAGCAAAGGTTCAGCACACGTACTCCTGAGATGTCAGTGGTCCTGACCAAGGTTCGAGCTACTTTCCACGGAAGGTCATTGTTTACCCTTTCCACAAGTACACAACGGTGAGCTTGCCCAGCGTTTCGGGGAAGACTAACCGGAACAATCGTTTCCGATCTCGGCGGAAGAACAATCTTCTTAATGCTGTACACGTTCCCTGGTAACGCACCTTCCATAAAAAGTTCCTCCTGTCCACATTTCAAAACACCTTGCTTAACGTCGATCTCACAACAATTATTTTTCATAAAGTCTAGGCCTAGGATGCAGTCGTCCATTATATCAGCCACGATGACATTATGCCGGTAGATCACGTTGCCTAGCTTCAACTCCATCTCCTTCTCTCCACGGACGGGTATACGCTGACCGGTGGCTGTTACCAAATTAATGCGTTCTCGGTTGTATGCGGAGTCCCCAAGGAACTGACTTATAAGTTGGGAACTAACAACCGTACGAGAGGCTCCAGTGTCTATGGTCAGTTTACACGGCATTCCGTTGACCTCACCCTTGATGATTAGACTGTTCCCATCATGGGTTTGTGAGATCGAGATCCTTGGGGCTCTTTTAACATCAGCCAGCACCCGCCCCGCAGTTCTGGCTTTTACTCGTTTCCCTGCTGCTGCTGGGCGGTGCTGTTGGCCGCACTACCCCCCTGGGATCGTTCACCTTCCCTTTCTAGGGTTCGCTTAGGGCAGCTGGATCGAATATGGCCCTTTTCCCCACAGCCATAGCACCTAGGGCTGTATCCTTTGTTGCGGTCGCGAACTGTAGCTGCTGCAACCTCCCTGACGCGATGGGAACGATGATCCCGCCGCACGGCTTCCACTTCCAGTGCATGGGCCAAGGCGTCCTTAAACGTCTCGTGGTGCCCGAGCCTCACAGCAGCTCTGACTTCCAGGTCGCGGATGCCGTCGATGAATGTTTGCACCAGGTTCCCTCCAATGAGCGCAGGTAGAGACTGGTATGCTTTACGAACCATCTTCTCCACCTCAAGGGCCCACTGCTGCAGGTTTTCGTTGCTGCGTTGCACGCGATCTTTAAGCTGCGCGCGAAAGACGTGTTCCAGGTGAGCGTCACCATATCTCGCCTCCAAGGCCTCAAGAAGCTGCTCGTAGGTCACTTTCTTACTGAGAGCTTCCAACACAGTTAAGGCTTGGTCGCGCAGGCCTAGGGTGAGTGCAGTCATGGCTTGGCTTTTATTCCAGCCGTTCGCCTCCATGACGGCCTCGAACTGGATTTTGTAGGCCGACCAGGAAGAGGTCCCGTCGAACGGCGGCACTTTGAATCCACGTAGCGACGGTGTTGCAGCTACTACGGGAGCTGTAGTTCCATCCCCAAGTTTGAGGTCGTTTAGCGTTTTCTTCACGTCAGCCATCACGTTGTCAACCCGATTGTTCACATGGTTGATTCGGGTTTCATGTTCTTCGATTCGGTCTTCAGCTTCCGACAGGCGGTTGTCGTGTTGAGCAACCCTATCCTTCACCTGCCTTATCTCTTTCCCAAAGGTAGCGTGAAGGTCCTTCATGAGGAGCATCTGCTCTTCCGACCGACGAGCCTGTTCCGCCTGCTGACGGGCCTGCTCCTCTTGTCCGCCCCGCAGCTGCTGCAGCATCACCATCAGAGAACCTAAGTCAGGTGCCACAGACGTAGAAGCTGCTGACGGACCGGCTTCCGTGGCCAGCGGCTGGCCCTCAGACATCTGCGGCGTTGCACCACCAAATCTCCTCTGGTCCGTCTCCTGCTGGCGTTGACTTCGGGTACGGACACCCTCCGTTTCCTCCTTAGATAAATTCGGCATTATTTTATCCCTTTTCTGACACCAATTGTTACGAGCTTGAGGTTCGTGACAATAAAAATTGCCGATAGAATTACCTAAATTAACACTTTAATTTACTTTATACAAATTAAAGTTAAAAACACTAATAATTAAACACACTAATTCACTTAATTCCGCCGAAGCTTCGCTTGTGTCGCCGAGTTAAACTCTGACCCGATCGCATCTTGCGCCACCTATTTATTTAAATTAGCAAAATATCCGGAATGTTCAAGTAAACACGCGCAAGGTACCGAGAGTTCGAGGTTAGATTTTCTAGAAACTTAGTTCTTCGGGTGGCGCTGTCGGTTGAGAGATCTGTGATGTCATAAACTGCAACGCTCCCCTCGCTCTCGTTCCTGACACTAGATGGCGCTAGTTGTGTCGTCGACCGGAGCGCGTAACAATATGTTTTATGTATGTTTTATGTATAACCTTTGTCAATTGTTAACCGATTTTATAAATGTTTTAATTAAATAGTTCGCACCTCCAGAGCTTATTCAATATAAATTGCAAAAAAATCTTACATTGCCAATGCACGGTCACATGTTCCATGTTTTATTCCGCGTAGTCCTCTGTACAGTCTCACCAGGATGACCACCATCCATCTTAATAGTACAAATCATATAGAATCAAGATAATACCGCCCATATTCTGGCTCAGTTGCCCTTTGTCACCCCTTGTGACAGTCAGCGAATAATATAGGCTAGTAGATTCACTTACAACGACTTCACGTCAATATCTAAATAACTTTCATTACTGCAAATGAAAAATGCTGAACATAGGTGATAGATTGCCTCTTAGGTAAGCGGGCCAGCAACGGCAACCATTTTATTAGTTTCAAGATGCAGTTATATTAGTAGTTTAGTTGTAGCACGAATGGGTCGGCTCGACCGGGGAAGGACCACGCTCTCACAGAATACCAGCGTGAAATAGTAGCTTAATGCTGCTGTATTTCTTATGGTGAGTGTAGAGAACCGGAGACCCTTTTTACTGGAAACGAGGCATTCCATCTTAGTCCTCACGGGTGACAACGCATCGGCATTTTGATTTGTAATCGAGGATAGATGTAGATGTCTATGGGCCGCAGCAACCACTTACCATCAGGTGGACTGTGTGCTCGTTTGTCACCCGATCCTATAAAAAAAAATGCAACTTCCCTCCCCTATAACAATAATTATCATACAATAAACATATTTCATTACCAAGTACTTTTAAAAAAATACACGTAATACATCTACTACGCGTATACAGGTCACGTTAACAGTGGATTGCGGAAAGCTATCGTATACTTAGCATTTAAGATTGCAAACAAGTAAAACAAGAAGAATAATTTCCCGTGCATTCAAGCCAATTAATAGCTATGAAACTCAAAAATAAGAAAATATGATGTAGTATTAAATTATTTAAATTCCGAATGGATTAAAGAATATTTTTTTTATAGGGTAGGGTGGGTGACAAACGAGCACATAGTCCACCTGATGGTAAGAGGTTGCTGTGGCCCACTGATACATCTATCCTCGATTATGAGTCAAAGTGCAGATACATCGTCACCCGTGGGGACTAAGATGGAATGCCTCGTTTTCAGTGAAAAGACATTCCGGTTTTTTACACTCACCATACCAAAAACAGCAGCATATCTATTATTTTACGCTAGTATTCCGTGAGAGCGTGGTCCTTCCCCCGTCGAGCCGACCCATTCGTGCTACAACTATAACATAGCTGCAGCATGGTTCTACCACATAAATTAATGAAATATACATTATTGTACACCAGAAAAACATAAGAGATAAAAAAACAACAAATTAGTCGTATTTAAAGGTACAATTAGCGGCCTTATCGCTTAGAAGCTTTCGCTACCAGGCGACCATTGCAAAGAATATAACGAACTGTGAGACATAGTAAGGGTGCACGTCGACTATTGGAAAATACACACACACATATAAATATAATTATATACTTGATAAATACGTACGCAATATAATAATTAAACGGATTTTAATTACTAAAATATAGAAATATAAAAAGAGAAATAATTAAACAAGTAACTAAAACAAAAGCCTTAACGTAAGGGAAAATAATTAGGTAATAGATTTAAATGATATCAGGAGTAATAGAGGAATGACTTTTTAAGGAGGAAATAAGTGCGCTTTGGCAAGTTTTTTTAAAAACCTGTCAATAGATTGGGCACCTCTAATGTGCAGCGGTAGGAATTTCCAGAACTGAACAGCTTCAATAGAAAAGGATTGAGAATTTGAGATGAAATTATGAAATGGAATATTTGAGGTGAAGATTTTATCGGAGCGAAGAGAGCGACAGTAATTGTCTCAAAGAGACTCAAACCACTCTTTGAGTTGAACAGGGAAAGTGGAAGAAAGCGACTTGAGTATATTCGTTCGGAGTTCGGAATAATGGTCATATTTTCGAAACGACCACGTTTTACGTAGTAGAGCCACGCTGCAGCTATATTGTAGTTGTAAAACGAATGGGTGAGCTTGACTGGGGCAGGAACTCGCTCTCACAGAATACCAGCATAAAATAGCAGCGTAATGCTGTGTTTTGTATGGTGAATGTAGAGAACCGGAGACCCTTTTTGTCTAGAACAGGTAAATGAAATTGTATACTTGGGGAGTGCAGCCGGGATTGAAGATGTGATTTAGATGTGGACAGGCGTGTCGCTGCCGGGAACAAAGTCAATGGTGCCCTGAATGCGTTAGTTAAAAGGCAAGGCGTAGTGAAGAGTGCACGCCTTGCAATACATAACGCAGTGTTGGTACCGACTTTGTTATATGGCAGCGAAACCTGGGTATGCCAGAAGAAGCATAAAAGCAAGTTGAATGCGGTGGAGATGCGATCTCTTCGTAAAATGTGCGGCGTTACCATAGCCGACCGAAAGCGAAACGAAGAGATTCGCAATATGGCAGGATTGAAAGATGACCTTATCACAAAAATTTATAGGGGCGTACTCCGATGGTTTGGGCACGTTGAGTGAATGAGTGAAGACCGAATGGTGAAGAAAATATATAGCGCGAAAGTAAATATTAAAAGGTGTCGAGGTAGACCGAGACTAACTTTCGAAGACCATGTGAGCAAATTACTCTAAGAGGGGAAGGTCAAGAGTACTCGGATACCTAGACGTGCATGTATGAAGAAGTTAATGAACCTGAAAGAAGCGAAAGAGGTATGTAAGGATCGTGACACTTGGCGATCTGTTCTCTCTGGCTACCCCGTTAGGGATTGTGCGTGAAGATAAGTAAGTAAGTAAGTAAGTAGGCCCTTTTTTACTGGAATCGAGGCATTCCATCTTAATCCTGAGGGGTGACAACGCATTTGCATTTTGATCCTTAGTTGAGAATAAATGTGGATATCTATAGATCACACCATCCGCTAACCATCACATGAACTGTGTGCTCGTTTGTCACCCAACGTTATAAAAAAGGTCCAAATATGAACCGGTGTTTATGGTATGTCACATGTAGGATACATTTCCGTTCCGTTATAGCTTATTAAAGTCTGTTGGACACAGGTCTCCCTCTGCCTCATGGGGCGAATATTTACCATATCTGCAACGCTTGGAAAGCGGGTTGGTGGTTTTAATTTAGTCTTTATTAGAAGGACGCTGCTGTCCATCTTCTGATTTATTTCCCTACTCTCACTTACACCACTCACAAGATATTGTATTTGGGGTAGTGTTGATTCTACCGCCACTGCACGGTTGGACACATATATATAAAAATTAATCATTAAAATAAGTTCAACGCGCCAATCTTTTTACTCAGTAGGCTATATAAGTATTATTGTTAAAAACCTACCGATTTCAAGTTTAATGAACGTCAAAATCTATACCGCTAAAAGAAGAACTTTTCTAAGCAAAAATAGCCGAGTTGAATCCGTCGATTAGCCTTTCGGTCAAAGTTGCACTTACCTAGTCAGACTATTTGTCCCAGATAAGCATACTTGTCAACAAATCTCTTAACAAATACCGGCATAGGTGTGACATGGACGTTACGCATGATCTTTTTTTTTGTCCATGTTCATCTTAAGGCCTATCTATTGGGAGACAATGTTGAGATCATTGAGCAAAGTGCTTAGGTCCTCCAGCGATTCTGCCATAAGGACTATATAGTCGGCAAAGGAAAACGGCGCTGCCCATTTGGTTTGTTTCGCTCTGTCGCTTTTTACGACACCTTGAGAAGATATGGGATAAACTCATAGGATCTGCCTCTAAACATAGGCCTCGGCTTTGATTACCTATTTCTAGTTATTATTAGGAAAACGGCGCTGCCCATTTGGTTTGTTTCCCTCTGTCGCTTTTTACGACACCTTGAGAAGATATGGATTTAGATTGCTGCTTTGATATTTCACAGTTATTAAAATGATGGTAAACCACCAAGAGTCAGAGGCTTGACGTTTTTCTGGTCCGAGGTTGGATAATAAGTTATCCATTAGTCGCTACTTTTAACTTCCACGAAACGAAAGTTTATATTTTATAAAAAATAAGCGTAACTAACAAGCACACAGTTCACTTGATAGTAAGTGGGTGATGTGGCCTATAGGCATCTACATTCATCCTCGATTAAGAATCATAATGCAGATGCGTTGCCACCCCTGAGAACTAAGATAAGATGACTAGTTTCCAGTAAAGGCTGTTGCTTTCTCCACTCTCGAATGATTATTCAAACAAAAGAGCTAATTTAAAACAATTCAATCTAGTACTATCAATAACCCCATTATAAAGCTGTAAAGTCTTGATTAGTACGAGAGTGAAAAAGGAGTAGGTACTTTCACATGCTTCTAATCTTAACTGGCAACTTTACGACCCCGTTCCGCAATAGATTGAAGACGTGATGTGTTTCAATGTATTAAGCGTGCTACATTTTATTTTAAACAACTTTTGAGTTACATTTTTTTAATAAAATTGAATAACTTTCTCAATATACATATCTGCTTTTGCTAAGGCGAATTAGAAAAAAAGAGATATGTATTTTAAGAAAGCTTTGTGATATAAAGCTTCCGTATAACTATCATTGATTTCTGAGCCTTTAGCGACCACATTCGCGGATTCCAATTCTGGTTCCAATACAAAATTCTCAGTAGCTATCCGTAGTCAGGAAGTGGACACCGTCGTAGTTGTAAAGCCGTTGGTCCTGTACCTAAACTTTCCCCCGTTCATGACGGATTTCCGTCACATGTATTTATTTATTTATTTATTTATTCTTTAATGCAATTTACCTTCAACTAAGGGCTACAAAGGACGGACTTAATGACTGAATGAATGGTATGTAGTTGCAAATTAAGGACAATAAAAAAGTATATATATATATATATATATATATATATATATATATATATATATATATATATATATATATATATATATACTTTTCTTCCAATTTCGCATGTTCCTTTTTTTATATTTTGAGTCTGATTTAACTTATTTATATTCAACTAAGGGTTACAAAGGACGGACTTAATGACCTAAGGCATTCTCTACTAAATACTAAATACATCACAGAATACATATAGAAGACACATAAAATAAAGATATATATATATATATATATATATATATATATATATATATATATATATATATATATATATATATATATATATATATATTTGTGTAATTAAATAATTTTACTTTACTCCCAATTTCGCACCATTCTTTTTTATATTTTAAGTCTGATTAAATTTTAAGGTTGTTATTGATCGCTTGTTATTTCAAATAAATATATAAAACAATTTATTTTTTACGAAAAAAGTATGTAGTCTAATTAAAATTTTACTAAACAATTATGTTGCCCCTTAGACTTTCAAGACCTCGTCTGCTGAAGGTAACCAATTTATATTAAATATAAAAGTCTAAAACTTTGGTGGAGATAACGCAAATTAATTGTTAATATAAGTAAATTTAAATTATTATCAAGCAAAGTTTAACTTTACAAACAGGCTGCCTTCGCTTTTAATAGTTTATATTTTGTATTTTCATAGTTTCTTAACTTATTCGTATCGTTAAATATTATAAAATATAGTAAAATTAATTTGTAATTGCATTGCAACTTACTGTGGCCCATAGACATCTACATCTATCCTCGATTACGAATCAAAATGCAGATGCGTTGTCACCCGTGAGGACTAAGATGGAATGCCTCGTTTCCAGTAAAAAGGGTCTCCGGTTCTCTTTTCTTTTGTTCAAATATAACGTTAGCACTAGCACTCCTAAGGACTAAGATGGAATACCTTATTATCAGTTTAAAGGGACTCGTTCTCTTTACTCGCCATAGGAAAGGCAACGGCATATTATATTTAGCAGCTATCTTACACTGGTACTCTACGCGAGCGTGATCCTTCCCCGGTCGACCTTAGCTATTACTTCTAGTTGAGATCTTCAGCTAGTACTTCAGTTAATTTACGCTGCAACGTTGCACCCGCTTATTTAATCAGTAATCTCTGTAAAATCATAATAAGGTCCTCCAGACCGAATTTCGGTCACCGCGGCCAGCCTCAACAGAGGCTAGCCATCGGCGCAGGATTATAGTGCCCAAGTGTATGCGCAAGCACAGGTGCACTCTCTCTTCCCTCACTCTCATAATCCAATGGGACGGTAAACCGACACGACCACAGAGAGATCAGGCGCAGGACCAACGGCTTTACGTGTTTTCCGAGGCACGGGGGTGAGGACTCCGGGCAGCTACTGACAATTTCTTGACAGAAAAACTCGATAATTGATTTTTGGCCCGACCCGGGATTTGAACCCAGGACCTAATGATCAGCAGTCGCACTACTACAACTACTAGACCAACGAGGCAGTCTAGCTCTGTAAAATATTGAATGTAATTGAATATTCAATATTTTACAATATTCATAGGGTCATAATATTATTATAGGCATAATTTTGTCTACTCCTAGGCACCGACCTATAATTTCTGAGAGGATTTTATAGCAAAGTATTCACCGCGCTGTCCCAATGCGTGCTGGCGTACTTCATATGTTTTCAAAATATTTTTCCTAATTTCTCAGAAAGGCGGGTTACCCACAATGTTTTCTTTCACTGTATACGCATCGCAAGCACATGGTAAATCAGTACTTAAAACTCATCAATTTCATTGTTGCCGGCGTGTTTCGTTTGCTAGCGTAGGTACCTACTATAAAATTTACAATGAGCGCTTAACCCTTGAGCTACCACAGCTCTATTTTACTTGCGGTAAAATTAATTTTAAAATATCAGTTTGTACGCTAATGAGTAGCAATCATTATATTAAAATTAATAAAATTAAATAATATGGCGACCACAAAGTTTTATTACAACATGTTTAAACGCGTACATTTATTTTATTTATTTACTACCCCATGTATTTTTCCTCCATACTCTTGTATATTGTTCTTATATAACATGGAGGCCTTTTTTATAAATTGCAAGCGCACGAATATCCAGACCTGGAGCAATATTATTTGTAAGTCAGTTTCAAGTACTCAAACACCCTTGGAACAATTACTACAAGTACTTTACTTGTTCCGAGGGTGTTTCAAACCTGTGGCCTCAGCTCTGCTACATAAACCTGGATCAGCTCAGCTACATTTATTTGGTTTTATGACATGCCACCATTCACAAGAAAAAAACGTGCGTAACGTTTCTATGTACAAGCATGCTTACTCTCGAAATGAGGCGCTAAGTAAGTAAGGCGGGCTTAGCTCCGCCGTTTCTAGTAGTGGTTATTAATTTACTAAAAGGGTTATAACATTTTAATTATGTACAATTAAAAAGACACATGAACGTGACGTGATTACAAGGAGAGATTGATAGATTCAGTTGGTGGTGTTTCATTCACATGCCTCAGAAAGCACGTAAAGCCGTTAGTCCTGCGCCTGATGTCTCTCCGGTCCTTACGAATTACTGTCTCATCGGAATATGAGTGAATAGGGGGTTAACCAGTGTTTGATGTGACTGAAAATTGCTCTGGAAAGCATCGCAAAGAGTGATATTGACTACATAAATCAAAAAATGTAAGTTCAAGGAGCTTTACTTTACTTATATTTTACACATAATATGTAGACATTCCACATTAGACCTTAGTGGTGAAAATGTATATTTACTTATACGAGGATAGATGTACCAGATTATTCACTTTAAATTGTCTATGAGTTATAGCATCCACTTACCATCAGGTGGAGTGTGTGCTGGTCTATCATTATACACTTATTCGTATGAAAAACTTTTAAATGATGTTACTAAGTTAAGGGAACAAAACCACAGATTATTATAAAATGACATCGGCAAAGATTACTTACGGGACACGGCGCGAGCACACAATGGGCCCGCCTTATTTGCATTTTCACTCAACTGGCCAATCTGCATTGCAAACTCCCACTATAACATGTAAACATTTGCATAAACTGATCCGCGGCTTGCATAATATATCCTCGACTCTAATACTCGGGGAATATTGATCATAATTGAGTAACTTTGAGTTTTTCCTTTGTTTTTCTACTATTGGAGTGCAAGATGTCATGCTCTGATTTTGACGCCATGCAATAATATGTTAAACAAACAGTTATTCAAGGTTAGTTGGTGTTTATATGTTGGTAGTGATATGGAGCTAACTTTGAATTGTAGGATGTAGGTTCTAATGTTTTTTTTTTTTATATTTAGAAGAAATTTTAATTAGAAGAAAGTTTCTCGAGTAAAGAAAAATTCTCGAGCGACAGCTTCGTACTAATAAACGAAGTGTAAGTCGGCCTTATATTAGATTCAGTGACGTCCTCGTAAGAGATGCAGGAAGTTGCGGCTTTCCATGGGCCAAGCTTATGTTCGGCATTTATTTGAGCAGCCTGTAATGACGATAATGTATGATTATGCGAAAGAAAAAACTGTGTGTATAATAAAAATTTATGCACACAACTCAAAGAACTGGAACAGAAATTCGTTTTAGACAGATAGGGCTACGAGACTGCGCTAGCATAAGTGAATTCCATCAACATAAATTGTTCCATGGGTATCGTAAAAGATGACTATGGGGAGTACTGAAAAGAACTACTGGATGTGATGTACTGTTATATATTCATTCCACATGCCAAGCGTGAAGATTTTTGAAAATTTTCTCTATAACGGATGTAGCTGTTTCCTAGTTCGGTTGTTTAAAAATAATACAGCTTATTAATATTAAGATCCATGATAGCTAAAGAGCCGTGACAGCTCAGGGGCTAAGCGCTCGCTGTAAATTTCACAGTACGCGAGCAATCCGGATTCGATTCCCGGCGACATCAATGAAATTGTTAATTGCAATTTTAAGTTCTGATTTACCAAGTGCTCGGCGGTGAACCATAACGTCGTGAGGAAACTTACATGACTGAGAAATAAGAAAAAAATAAATCGAAGACATGTGAAGTCCGCCAACACGCATTGGGGCAGAACGGCTGACATTTCCTTGCCCTTAACCCTCTCAGGAGTGAGAGGAGGACTGTGCCCAGCTGTGGGACGTATACAGGTTCTTTGACTAACAATATATTGTTAGTTATGAACTCTAATTGACAACACTTTTTGACAACTGTCATGTTTCTTCCTCGCGTATGATGAAGAAGAAGAAGTTCACCCGAGATTACACGATGATAATCTTAAAACAACCAGACCCAAACTTAAAACTTGGGCTCTTGTGGCTGGATTAATCGCCAGTCTGTTTTCCTTTCTGTTTCAAACTATTTAACTCATCCCATGACATTGCACTAACTTAATATTTTAAATGGTCTACAATGGATCTCGGGAACTCTTTTTCATTACTTACAGCTTTTGTTACACTATGTCAGTGTAATTTATCATCCAAAGCATATTCATCACTACTACTTACGACCAGATGGGATTGCAATCAACTACTGGCTTATAATATGCCAAAAATATAATGAAAGTGACTTCGCCAAATCTGACAACTACAACTAATTTTAACCCCAGACGAAAAAGAGGGGTTATGTTTTACTTGTGTATCTTTGTGTCTGTCTGTGACATCATAGCTCCTGTACACATAAACCGATTTTGATTACATTTATTTATTTTGAAAGCTGTTTTAATCGAGAGTGCTCTTAGCTATGTTTCAAGAAAATCTAACATGGTATTTGATCGAATCAACCCTTCATACCATATTTTTATAACACCGCTAAATAAGCATGTAACAATAATATGATATTATTTAATGTTATGTCGTTCAGTCACAGTTCCTCAAACGATGTCACCTGAAGAGCTCGTGTCTCTATAATAGTGTGTGTTCAGCCGTTTGAAGATCATCAGTTCTTTTTATTTTTCGGTGGCTTATGATTTTTTTATTTTTAGTTATAAATGTAGTTATCTACACTACTATGCATTGTAACGTCCGAGAATCAAGTAATTATACCAAATTCTATGACCATTTAGGCCAAAATACAGCAGAGCACAACAACGGGGTAGAGCCATGCTATAGCTATATTATGGTTGTAGAAGGAATGTGTCGGCTCGACCGGGGAAGGACCACGCTCTCACGGAACACCATTGTAAAATAGCAGCTTAATGCCATTGTTTTCGTATGGTGAGTGTCTACCATACGAAAAACAACAGCATTACGGTGACTCCTTTAACTGATAACAGGCATTTCATCATAGTCCTCATGGATCAGTCTAAGGGGCACAGTATCCTCTCAACATCAACTGAACAGCGTGATCATTTGTCACTCTTATACTTTTAAAAAAGAGCACTCTTCAACGTAGTGGCAAAAAAGTATGAGTGTGGTACTATTGAATACTTATAATAAAACCACTTAAATTTGTGGCTACTAATTAATTACCAGCGCGACCAAATTCAATTCGTGATCGAGGCGAAAAAGGGCGAGCCATAGAATTATTAATCCAAGAGTACATTTAATGTGTTTGGATACACTACATAATACGTCACCCAGGCGGATTCCTAGGCAGTAAAACTAGCTAATAAACCAAATCGACGTTAAGTCGATTAAGTATACATGACAATAATATGTTCGCTATCATGAAGGATAACAAGCAGACTATTCACTGACGGAATACGTAACTAGGCGATTTGCCTCAAATACTAAGGTACAGGCACACTATTATGTGCTAGCGTTTTGTACATCTAATATTATGACATCTCTGTAATTATAACGGCGCAGTGACGCAGTGGCTTAGCAATGAGTAACTGCACTAGGGGTGCGTGTTCGAATTCCGCACGGAACAAGTATTTGTATGATCGACAAATAATTGTTCCGGGTCTCAATGTTTGTCTTTGTGCAATTTATGTTTGTAAACTGCCTTCACGATACCGGAAAAAATACTAGTTGGTAACGTTTAAAAAATAAAGTTTAAAAAAAAATAAAGAAAATAATTTAATTTTTTTCTAACGAATGCAATAACTCAATAAAGTGACACTAAGTTAAATAGCGGCTGTATAATATAGTTAAATATTCCTGGGGCTAAGTTAATTCACTATCATCATCAATATCAGCCTATCAAAAGTCCACTGCGTAACATAATACGCCTTCAACATATATGGCCTCGTTGGAGGATATTTTTCATAGTTGAACCGCTCCGCTATCAAGCGCAGCCTTTTATTATTTTAAGTTGTAATGTAATAATAAAGATGCTGCTCCCCATATCTTGTTTCATTTATCTCTATAATATCTTACAACACCGACGAAGTGATATGGGTAGAGAATCTAATAAGCTGCCACAACACGGTGAATATACACTAAAGTTTTGAAGCAAAAATAGCCATGGATTGCATTTCATTCTTTCCAGGACTGACACCATATATTTTTCAAATCGACGGAGTTAAAAGCATAAATGACTTCCAATAAGTATTTTTGTAATCCATTTTGAATTATAATATAATTGATACTCTCTGGATGCAGTAGCGACCTGATAAGAGATGCAGGAAGTCAATGGATGCAGGTGACTCAGGGCCGTGCTTTGTGGCATTTCTTGGGCCAGGCCTATGTTCAGCAGTGAACTTGTGAAGAGCTGTAGTGATCATGATGACGACATTGTGTAAAAACAATTCAATTTTATTTTAAATGCGTGTCCGCCATCGCTTACTACCAAGTCGTAACAACAAAATGAAATGAGAGAGACGCGCGGTTCACTCGGATAGCGCAATCACATTGATACGTTTATAGAGATTGGGCCGCACCCGCGGATTTGCTAAATGAGACGTGGTTATACCATTCGATTTCACTGCTTTTATATGACTTACGTATTAGACTTACTTAGTTTTATTTAAAGCAGATTTATTTTTGTAAATAACAACACTGAGATTTTTTCCTTTGCATATGTCATAATAGTTACCATTACAGGCTATTAATTTTATAGTATTTATAAAAGTATCTTTCTACAATACAGCCTCATGCACTAGATGGAGTAGCGACCTGGTAAGACAAGAGAAACTCGATGGACGCATATGGCTCAAAACTGTGTTTTGTTGCATTCCTTCCTCCTTTCCAGGTGCTTGCTTGTGGCCTATTTTCGGCGGTGGACATGTGAAGGGCTGTAAAGATAATAATGATGAAGAAAAAAAGAACGTCTTTGCTAATTTTCTAACTTTAGTTGTTAAAAAAACACTTACATATTTTATTTTAATTCAATATATTAATCAAAGTTTCGTCATGAAATGAACCGACATCCACGAGGTCATTCAACGCATAAAATTCGCAAACATCAAATACTTCATACGTATATAAAATGTATTTAAATTTTACCCCGTATCAAAACAGTGCAATCCGTCCAGCGACCGCTGCTAGCATTATCCTAATACATTTCAAATGCATCACTTATCCGATCGTTGTTTATGACATTCGCAACATAGCAAATTTCATCCGATTTGAAATCCTAAATGAGCGAAACATATTAGTCGCACCGGGCTTTTAGCAATATTTAGGTAGGGGTGATATTAGTGTATAATATTTGGTTCATTAATAAGCTTTTGGAATCGTTTACTTTGCAATGACTTCTGAATGGAGGCATCTTAATAAATAGTCTGTTATAAAATTCAAGAATCATATTCTTAGTGTCACTTCCGTGACGGACTTGACATTAACGCAATTTGTTACAATGAGATTGTTTTAAACAGCTGTCTTTACACGACACGTGCTTTCGCTCGCGATCGGAAAGCTCGCGAAATCGTGAGTGATTTTTTTATCAATTTTATGTGCGTTGACTCTTTCGCACGTTATTACTTTTCTATCTTTATTCAGAGAGAAACGAGCAAAGTGTAATACGAGCAATGGCTAATCGCGCGTGGTTCAGTACGGGAAATTTCCGTGACTGGGTGTGTATGAAAATCACACAATTTTTGTCAAACGCGCGTTCCGAATAATAGTGTTCTAAAGAAATGGACAAAATGGTTGAATTAGAAGCGATATTACACAAGCAGTTATATTTGCCGATCTAAGCGTATAATAGATTATATATTTATTTATTTTTATATAATATTTTTAATATATTATTAAATTAGATTATATACACAGATGAAATTGCCTACACAAGACTTGTACACGTTAAAGAGCGTACGGCTAATAAAAAGATAAAGAAAAAGAAGAGTTCTAGGATAAATTAATAAAAGTAAATAAATGACAGTGAACTAGTAACAACTCTCGCCGTAAGCTTCTCAGCTTCCTAACATTGATGTTATTAGTTATTTATAAAGGTCGACTGTGACGAAGAGATCAGTTATCTTATAAATCCAACAAATGACAGTAATTATTTAGGTAATTAATCAGCACTTAATTATTAGATAAGCTAGTGAACCAAGAACCGTAAGTAGATAACAACTAAATTTAAATGGTAAGTACTAACAATTTCGTTTGGTGGGTAGGTAATAAAATAAAATATATCAACTACATTACAAACTAGTTATTAAATCACTTACCAACCTTATTGTCTATAACAATCTACCACGTGCAAAAACGGAGAAAATGGAAATTCATGCGGTTATAGAATATTTCTGCTTGTAATTTTTTTTACAAAATGTATTTTTGCAGAATTGCAGTCTACTTTGGACGACAATGCTTCGTCTACTACTATAGTAGCATAGGTACTGTTGCGCGAAATTCTAATACGGTAAAACCGTCTGTGACGAAGAGACTCATTCTGAGCGGCCCACAACCGCAGCTACCGAAGTAGAAATAAAAAAAAATTAAAATAGTTAAGATTCATAGGTAGTTGAGATTCTAAAACTTTCCTTTTGGGTAATTCATTTAATTTTCACTTATACTTAAATATTCAAAAAGATGGCTACGCTTTGAATTCCTCGAATATTAACAGACGTACAAGAGAAAGCAAGAGTTGACATTTCAAAACAAAATTATATTTATTAATAATGATGATTATACAACTAATAATCATGATCCAGAATCTTTTTGAGTACGTTGATTTGAGTTCTCCATTTTAACCCGAAAACAAAATACCAGAGTTTGCCCAGAAAAGACCATCCTCCCTTTTTTATAGAATTAAGGTGACAAACGAGCACACAGTCCACCTGATGGTAAGTGGATGCTGTGGCCCACAGACATCTACTTTTAACCTCGATTAAGAATAAAAATACAGATTCTTTGTCACCCCTGTGGACTAAGATGGAATGCCTTGATTCCAGTAAAACGTGTCTCCGGTTCTCTACACTCACCATACGAAACACAGAAGCATCAAGCTGCTATTTTACGCTGGTTCTGTGAAAGCGTGGTCCTTCCAAGGTCGAGCCGACCCTTTCGTGCTACAACCATAATATAGCTGCAGCGTAGCTCTACCACGTATAGAAGCTGCCCTGCCAGCCAAGATTCAGTAATATCTTAGCGACCACTGGCAAGACAATAATATTTTTATATCATTGTAACCTATTATTTAACTAAACTACAGACAATAACGGTTATCCTCACGTTCATTAATATATTCCATTACAACCTATTAAACGTCCATTGCTGTTACACACAACTTCCATATAGACTGCATGGTACGAAATATTTTCCGTAGTTACCACTCAAGCACCGAATCGGCAAGGCAAGGATGCGGCTGTGCATCTCGTGTTTTTTTTACCCTCTGTTGCCTCTAACACTCCCGTGGGATGCAATGGGGTAGCGGATTATTTTATATTGCCACTACAGGGCAAGTTTGAGGTTATAATATTTTTTCGTGGAATAAGCGTGAAAAGCGAGTACACAGTTCACCTGATAGTAAGAAAATGCGGTGACCAATAGACATCTACATCTATCTTCGATTGAGAATTAAAATGGACAGGCGTTGTTACCCTTGAGTCCTAAGATGGCTTCGACTCGTTACAAGTAAAAAGGGTCTCCGGTTTCATTAAGCTGCTATTTTACGCTGGTATTCTGCGAGAGCGTGGTACTAACCCCGTTGAGGCGAGCTATCCGTGCCTCAGACTTAAATAGCTCAGCGTAGGTATGCGAAGAAAAATATAAAAATGTTAAATTTTATTAAATACTTTGTAAATTATTTTCTTAAATATACATGTTTAGTACCTAAACTTCACTATATATTAAATTTCTCAATTATTTTCAAATAGTATTATTTCTAAATATTTACGAGTAACTTCTAGATCTTACGAATTTGATGATAATATATACACGCTCTTGTTTCAGATCAACACACACACAGGTGTAAAGTGCAAACATCAATACATTTTATATATTTAATTACCGAAAAATATGTAAAGTTTGGGAAATAGGATTGAGTACCGTAGAATCAAACGAGATCTAATAATTTTTATGCAAATTAATAGTAACGTAAATTAATTTCCTCATAACACCAAAATGAACAGCCCTAAGCCATTTTTATTTAGCCCAGCTAAATATGAACTCTTTGCTACTTCAAATTAATGTTTCTTATAACTGTTTATTAATTCAAGTATCACAAGAATTTACATTCCACCTCTTGGTGACTATTGCAGCCAATTTCAAACCCAATTTTAAACAAAGAAGACAACAAATGCACTGTCACCTCTCTGGACCAAGATGCCACTGTTGTAGTAGTAGCCTGTAATTATACTGGCTTTTTATATATTTTTTCTGGAAGAAACGAGCATGCGGCTCATCTGGGAAATGACAACCACCGCCCATGTACAACTGCAACATCAGGGGAATCTGTAAAAGCCAAAAGGCTAACAGCATTGACAGAAATCAGTGAAGGTGCGTTGCCATTTCTTCATGCTCATTTCATGAAGTTCCCTAAGTCTATGAAAATCATTGGTGGTAGCACAAAATCTTTCTTATACCGTCCACAATAGTAGATAGAAGTACAGACAGTAAAACTTACTTAGTAGCTTAAAACAAGTAATAAATAATACTTAACCAGACGGAGTCCTAGGTAAAAAGGAATTTGAAAATTGAGGTTCAGAAATATCTATTAAATACTTTGTACTCTAGAAGTTATCACCGTGTTTTTATTAAACTTATCAACTGTCATGTTTTTCTAGGAAAAAATTACTTTCTGATTTTTTTAAATTATTAAATTTAGTAAATTTTCTGAATCATTAAAATGGAAATCTAAAGGATCAACAAGTTTTTTTTTTGTACTAAATACTTTATTGATATTTTATAATTTAATAAAATCATTAGTTATTACAAAATATCAGATATAATACCATTTTAACAATTTAAAAGTGTTATGTAAAAGGTGAATGACGGAGTGACTGTCTTGTTGGTCTTTCTTGTTGCCTAAGCTGCTAAGAGTGCAACTGCTGATCTTGTGGGGACGATCTCGGGATTGAATCTCGAGACAGGCCAAAAGAGTTATTGGGTGTTTCTGTTAAGAAGAAATTCTCAGTTGGAGTACGGAGTCAGAAAATTGGCGGTGTTTCACCCCAGTGCCTCGGAAATACGTAAATCTTTAGGCCTGCGCCTGATCTCTCTCCCGTTATATTTGAAAGTCATCTCATCAGACTATAAGGAAATGGAGAGTGCATCTGTGCTTGCTGACACACTCGTGCATTGTAATCCTATCCTGCGCAGATAGCCAGTCTCTGATGAGACCGACCGCCATGTCCAAAGAGCGGTATGGAGAATATTATAAATCATCAGAAAAAAAAGATCAATGAACGACACACCTGTGTGTCACAATATTAAGACAAATAACGGACTTTACGCAATAATCACGCCGTATCACACTCCCCGCTCGAACGAGATCAAATGACACCTATCGTATTGTAATTTTATTCCGCTCTTCAGCCGCCTTACCAATGCTTTATCTTTGGGCTTCAAACGATTTGCATTAATTTTGTTACAGAATAAAATAAACCCGGGTAACGATATTCCTTTAAATATGCCTTGGAATAAAATATGTGCATTATTTCGAGCAAACCACGGACCGGTGTATTTTATATTCAAGCTTGAGTTAGTTTCTAAAAAGCTTTAAAGCTTTATAGAACCTTCTTTAAAATAAAGGCAATATCATTTAAATTTGTTCATTTTTCTAAATATATCGAAACCACTTCCTAATATCGAAATGCCATAAAGCACGCCCCTGAGTCCTGCATCAACTGCATCTACTAAGTCAAAACTCAATCTAGTGGGAGGTAGCCCTACACTTAGCTTACCGGTACGAGACTACAACAGTGTCTGTTGCTTCAGGTTTACTTTTACTATAGTGACATAAATTAATATTATGACTCATTTTGTACAATTCCAACAGATTTGTTAACCTTATATTTACGCTTCTGTTTTATTAATAAATTTTACTGTGCCAATGAAACGGCAATAAATTGCTTGTATCACATAAAAGGTTCTAGAAGAAGAAAAATAACTAAATAGTATTTATAATTAATCATTAAGTACCAAGCACTTAAAAGCAATACAATACATATGACCTTTAGTAAAACTACCAATCGTAAATTAAGTTTCAGATTTTTTTATAACTATTATATTTGAGGTGAAGGATATGGGCCCATCCTGCCTGGCAGAGGAATCGTTGATTGCAGTCTTAGATTTCTCGCACCTTGACGTAGTTAGGTATTCCTTACCGGTAAAGTCTTTATTTTACATTTTCAAATCTTTATTTGCCGTGTAGTGGCGGTTAAGAATATCCACTACTCCATATCTTCCCGTGGGTGTCGTAAAAGGCTACAGAGGGAAACAGGCAGGAGATGGGCAGCAGCATCTTCCTGATAACAACAATTACACAAAAAAAAACTGCGGTTGCCAACCCGCTCGCCAAGCGTGGCAACTATGGCAATATGGGGTATATTGCCATAGTTGCCACGCTTGGCGAATTGGCCATGAACAATAACACAAATAGACGGCCCCCAGTCCCCGGCGGCCCCTCTATTCCTGGCTACGGTGGCGACCATGGTAACGGCGGGGCAGGGGGTGCTAAGAATCTCCGGTGGAGGTTCGGTTGCCACCTACGACGACTCTACCTGGCAACATTTAACGCACGCACATTGAGGGCTGACGAGAAGATCCTGGAGCTGGACGAAGAGATAGACAAGTTGCACTGGAGTATTATAGGATTATCCGAGGTCCGAATAGAGGGGGAGGACACGGTGATTCTCGAATCCGGCAACTTGTTCTATCACCGGGAGGGCGACCATCTGTCCCAAGGAGGTGTCGGATTTATCGTCCACAAGTCTCTCGTCAACAACGTTGTAAAGATTGGGAGTGTGTCTACGAGGGTCGCGTACCTGATACTCAGAATCACCAAACGGTATTCGCTGAAGGTCATACAGGTTTACGCACCAACCTCGGCACATCCCGATGAGGAGGTGGAGGAAATGTATGAGGATATTTCCAAAGCCATGCATTCCTCCAAAACCCACTACACGGTGTTGATGGGAGACTTCAACGCAAAACTAGGCACAATCGAAAGCGGTGAGCTGAAGTTAGGGAAATTTGGAGTAGGGCAACGGAACCGAAGGGGCCAGCAGCTGGCCGACTTTATGGAGAAAGAGGGACTCTTTATGATGAACTCTTTCTTCCAGAAGCGGCCCCACAGGAAGTGGACCTGGTCGAGCCCCGACGGTTCGACAAAAAATGACATTGACTTCATTATGACGACCAGGCGCTAACTGTTCAGTGATGTCTCAGTGATCGCAAGGGTGAAAACTGGCAGCGATCACCGAATGGTTAGAGGCACACTGAACCTAAACGTTAAGTTGGAGAGATCTCGTCTAATGAAGTCAACGCTCCGTCCCCCTCGTGCTCTAATCCAGAATCCCGAAAACTTTCAGCTCGAGTTACACAACCGCTTTCAGTGCCTACAAGATTGTAATGCAGTGGACGATATGAATGACAAGCTCGTGGAAACTGTCCATGCGGTCGGAACTAAGTTCTGCAAGACCCGCCGCAGAAGAACACAAAAACTCTCCGATCACACTCTTAATCTCATGGCTGTTAGACGGGAGATGAGGCTGCAATCGTCAACAGACTTGACAGCATACAGGTAACTGAACAGACAGATCTCCAAATGCATGCGGCGAGACTTACGCAACTTTAATACTGCTCGTATTAAAGAAGCGATCGAGCGGAACCAGGGCTCCAAATTCCTTGCCAGAGATCTGTCTGCCCGTAAGAGCCAACTGTCAAAGCTGAAGACTGAGTGTGGCAGCATCGTTTCCGGGACACCTGAGATTTTGAGTGAGATTGAGAGGTTCTATGGGCAGCTGTACACATCATCGTTGGAGCCACACGCAAGTGTGAGTAACGATCCAAGAGCAAGTCTTATCCAACACTATTCCGATGATATCCCGGACGTCAGTCTAAGCGAGATTAGAATGGCTCTCCAGCACCTTAAAACGGCAGGGCCCCAGGCGAGGATGGAATTACAGCGGAGCTTCTGAAAGCGGGTGGAACACCGGTACTTGAAGTCCTTCAGAGGCTCTTCAATTCCGTCCTCCATGGTGGCACTACTCCAGAGGCGTGGAGCAGAAGTGCGGTGGTCTTGTTCTTTAAGAAAGGCGACACCACTCTCTTGAAGAAATACAGACCGATTTCCCTTCTGAGCCGCGTCTACGTGCTGTTTTCGAGAGTCATTACGAATCGTCTCGCACGCAGACTCGACGACTTCCAGCCTCCCGAACAAGCCGGTTTCCGAAAAGACTTCAGTACCATAGACCACATACATACACTGCGGCAGATTGTACAGAAGACTGAGGAGTACAATTTGCCACTTTGCCTGGCATATGTGGACTATGAGAAAGCCTTTGATTCCGTCGAAATTTGGGCGGTGCTGCAGTCCCTTCAGCGGTGTCAAGTTGACTGTCGGTATATCGAAGTGCTGTAGTGTTTGTACAGTAGGGCTACGATGGCTATCCGAGTACAGAACCAGAGCTCGAAACCTATCCAACTGCAGAGAGGTGTAAGACAGGGTGACGTTATATCCCCGAAACTCTTCACCGCTGCTTTGGAAGACGTTTTCAAGCTACTGGACTGGAAAGGATACGGTATTAACATCAATGGCGAGTACATCACTCACCTTCGATTTGCCGACGATATATGTAGTCCTTATGGCAGAATCGCTGGAGGACTTAAGCACTATGCTCAATGACCTCAATAGTGCCTTCCAACGGATAGGTCTTAAGATGAACATGGACAAAACAAAGATCATGTTTAATGTCCATGTCACACCTATGCCGGTAGTTGTTGGGAGCACTATGCTCGAAGTTGTTGACGAGTACGTTTACCTGGGACAAATAGTCCGACTAGGTAAGTCCAACTTCGACCGAGAGGTCAATCGACGGATTCAACTCGGCTGGGCAGCGTTCGGGAAATTACGACATATCTTCTCGTCAGGTATACCTCAATCTCTAAAAACTAGATTGTACAACCAGTGCGTGTTGCCAGTGATGACTTACGGATCTGAGACGTGGTCCTTCACTGCTGGCCGTATGAGGACGCTCAAGGTCGCTCAGCGAGCTATGGAGAGGGCTATGCTCGTAGTTTCTCTGCGTGATAGACTCCGAAATGAGGATATCCGCAGTAAAACCAGAGTGACCGACATAGCCCAACGGATTAGTAAGCTGAAGTGGCAATGGGCCGGCCATATAGCTCGAAGAACCGATAACCGATGGGGAAGAAAGGTTCTCGAGTGGCAGCCTCGTACCGGTAGGCGTAGTGTAGGGCGACCCCCCACTAGATGGAGTGACGACCTGGTAAGATATGCAGGAAGTCGATGGATGCAGGTGGCTCAGGACCGTGCTTTGTGGCATTACTTGGGGGAGGCCTATGTTCAGCAGTGGACTTGTGAAGGGCTGTAATGATGATGATGATGATGAAATCTTTATTTCACATATCATTTGACAATATGACTATTTATGCTACCCACAAATTTTTCATCTTGAAACATGAAAAATAACATCCATTGCCGAACTAAGCTAAAATCTAAATTTCAGTGTAACGCGCCACTCTACACAGATAATAAACGTAATTTACATATGTTACTTAGATTATATAAAAATTACAAACTATTTTCTTCACATTACTTATAAGTATAAGAAAATGTAAAATGAATGGTAAAGTAAAAAAAATTGTAAAACATGCATTATATACCACCACATGACTAAGTTAACTTTTAGTTAAAAAACATAATCTGTCTTATTAATAAAAATTGCTTATTCCAAGCTTAATTCGAAGTTACACTTGGTTTAGCTAATCTCAGAGTAACTGACTATTTACTTCGTTATTACAATGTTATTAATAAACACGGAGTAACCTCGGACTAACTATACATTCCTTACGCCGGGATTAACGCTTGCGCTATGGCAACCCACTTATTTTAAAAGTAAAAAGAGTGAGTCAGTGAACGATTAGTGAATAAACTCAATGCTTGATGACAGGCAATATTTTGAGTTTGACATGAGATAAGTGTTACGTGTTGTTCCTTGTTCCTCGTGTTGTTTTCGGACTCGGTGGAAAAACTAAGTTCTAAATATAATAATTTTTAATATTATTTGTAACGAAATTTTAGAATAAATTAAAGAGCATGATGGACAAAATTAAATAAATAACCATTTTTATTTTATTTTTTGTGGATAAATAAAATCTTTTGTACATCTAATTTTTGTATATTTATTTTTTAAAAAATCTTTAATAAATGCTGCACGAATAGAATTTCCTCTAACGGAGTTATTTACCAATTGACTGGTACATTTTCATCATCTCCTTATACTACATCCTTTTTTTTAAATAAATTAAAGTTGTAATTAAACGCGATAAAATCGGTAAATAATAGTTTTATTCGATGTATCCTTTCCTGTTTATGTAGTATTGTCCGATGTTTCCAACGACTTTTAGGATTAGAATATGTGGCAATCAATAGCCCCCCAATCACTTGTCTAAATCCACATAATCAATAAAAACCTGCAATTATTTTGTTCTGCTCCACATAATTTCTTGGCATTTTAATCCATTATGCTGTTTTTGTTACTAGTGCTTACAACTTATGAATTTAACACGGGTAACAACGCGCGTAAACGTAAAGTTTTACAAAATATCAAAACACGCGACTAGTGTATGCTTACTCAGTCGTTAAACTAGGTACCGCCAAGAATTAACTTTTATTCCGAGAGTAGATTCGGATTAGTTTACTCCCTCCTTACTCTATGTTTATTAATACTGAAATTAGATATTTTAAGCTTTAAATTAGGAGTAAAGTTAATCTCGATCAAGTCTGTGTTTATTAATAGGGCTGAATATATTTAAGAGCGATCAAAACTACGTCCAACAATAAAATACCTTAAGATAAGTCACTTCAAAAGTAACTAAAGTAAACTAACCTAGCTGTAGTATTCATTACATGAAATTTTTTCCAACAGCATACACAGCTAAGCTGAGTTTACTAGCCAAAGTTTTTATTTGTGTATCCCATTGCAATCAACGATTCAGTTACTTAATGACATATTTTTGAACGCATAAGAAGACAGTACTTGAGAATACCACATGTTGTCAATTGATGTAGTAGCCCAAAATGGTAAAGCGCACAGACTTAGCTTAACAAAAGACTGTGGTCTTGAATACATCCAGATTTTATTAAAATATTATTTTAAAATTTAAGTAAAAAAAATTTGTAGCCTAATTTACTAAACTATAGTAGATATTAAAATGGTATTAAAATATAAAAACAATATAATTAAATAGTATTAAAATATAAAAATTTCATATAAAACACTACTGCATATGTAACTAGTACCTATTTTCACAATTGTACAATAGTTAACACAAAAATAAAAAATTATATTGATCACTCAGTATTTTTCAAATAGTGTATACATGGTAGATGTTTTCAATAAGGAAGAACATCAATTTATTAATAATTTAGTAAAACAAGTCGGCTTAAGCGTTTACGTAGATCACAAAAGTTACCTGTTTATGTTTTACTATTATGGTATACGGAAAAGAGGTCATATACCGTTTATCTGTAACAAATTATCAAATAAATCTTAGTAGTCTAATTACTGTAATTATGTAATTTAAAAACGGAAATTTGTAATTAAAAAATGTTATGTAGAGTGTCAAGTGGCATGTTTTATTGTATTTTTTATAGAATAAGGGTGACAAACGAGCACATAACACATCTATTCGTGCCACAACCATGAACGTAATACGTTCATGGCTACAACCATAATATAGCTGAAGAGTGGCTCTACCACGTAAATGTATATTACGTGTTATTTAGTGTTGTATAACATTTATCGAACAATCATATCATCATTACAGCCCTTCACAAGTCCACTGCTGAACATAGGCCTCCCCCAAGGTATGCCACAAAGCACGGTCCTGAGCCACCTGCATCCATCGACTTCCTGCATGTCTTCCCAGATAGTCACTCCATCTAGCGGGGGGGGGGTCACCCTACACTTCGCCTACCGGTGCGAGGCTGCCACTCGAGAACCTTTTTTCCCCAACGGTTGTCGATTCTTCGAGCTACATGGCCGGCCCATTGCCACTTCAGCTTACTAATCCGTTGGGCTATGTCGGTCACTCTGGTTCTACTGCGGATATCCCCATTTCTAAGTTTATCACGCGGAGAAACTCCGAGCATAGCCCTCTCCATAGCTCGCTGAGTGACTTTGAGCGTCCTCATACGGTAATATTGAACAATAAATAGAAAAAAAGATAAACTCTCGTACTTGTCACCAAAAGAATTGGGCAGAAACTACGGCTTTCCACGAGATGATCCTCTCACACACACACCGCAGCTCAGTAGTTACGATGTACCAGTTCTGGCTCACTTGTAGAGAGGTTGTACCAGTTCTGGCGCACTGAGTCAGAAGTTGTACAAGTACGACGTTCGTCGATTCACGATCCTAAAAAAAAAAAAAAAAAAAAAAAAAAAAAAAAAAAAAAAAAAAAAAGGTTTTGGCATGCTCTGATCACGAATCTGCGGTCCATTTTTGCGTAGGATGCACGGTTCCGGAGATGTGCAGATCAATTAACTCTTATCTAATTGATATCCACTGCGAGCCTCCACCGTCATTAGCACTCCATTGTCCTTATCTACTTATCTATTGTTGATTGACTACCGTCATTATCTATTCTTCCTCAGCATGTGGGTCGGCTTATGCTATTGTATTATACTCCGTTGTTCCTATCTACACTAATCTGACTCATTAATAAAACACATTACCCAATTTTGTTAAAATTTTTATTTATAATACAAAATCTTATTACTTATTATCTATAAAATAGGAGCGAAACATCTCATCCACTAACATATCGTCGTACAATGTGTTCTCTGTAAAGATACTCGTAAAACTATGCATTGAACATCCCTGAAACTTATATAGCAAATACATTAAGCAATATTCGCCACAAACTGAAGTCCTATCAACATTCCAGTTCCATCTTTTACAATTTCGTACAGGTGCCCGTCCATATGAATCAAAATATTCACCGACGTCATTCGTATCGATATATAAAGCTACCCAATGTGACCCTGGTTTATCATCTGTACCCAAATTGCATATTACCTAGTCAGTCATAAATTCTATCACATGTTTAATATAAAATAATTGAAACAAGTTTATTCATTATGTAACCATTTATATACCAAAATGAACTTAACAAAACATAGATTCTTATGACACTATAGTTTATTCAAAATGACCTCCGTAATTTTGAATACAGGTCTTCAATCTGTGCAGCCAGTCGTCTATCTCACCACGAACGAGGTCCATGTCATATCGGCGGCTGCCTTAATTAAAGATGTCTTGAGTGACTCGAAATTGGAATGAGGCTTTGAGCACGCCTTTTCCTCCAAGTGTTACCATATCTTGTAATCTAACGGATTCAAATCTGGACTGGTCTTTGTGTCGGATGAAGTCGATTTCACGCGCCGCCAGCCAGTTTTTTTTTTGTTTTTAAAGAACGTTCCCTCCACACTAGGTTTTTCTCCTGTATCGTGGGGGCAGTTTACAAACACAAATTTCACAAGGACAAACATCCAAACTCGGAACAATTACTTGTAGGTCGTACAAATACTTGTTCCGTGCGGGATTCGAACCCGCAACCCCCAAGCGCAGCCACTCATTGCTAAGCCACTACGCCACGGAGCTGTCAAAAGTCTTGTGTGCTCTTCGCTCTATGAGCTGACGCCGAATCTTGTTGGAATACCCAGTGCCTGTAATAACAGGAACACGGTATGAGAAACAGGTTACACAAGGTTCGTCAGGACTGTATTTTGATACACAACTGCATTCGTTTTTAACCTTTCTCACAAAAATGTACCTCTGTTAAGCCCCAATAAGAAACTCCCAACCACACCATGAGCGAGGATGGAAAATGACCCCGTTGGACACGCGGAATACGGTTGCTCGCTTCTTCACTACTGTGTGCGTACACCTTATCATTTTGTTTGTTGTAGCTCTCTTCTACGGTAAAAAATTTTTCATCCGAAAAAAGAATTTCCCGATATTTTTTTCCCGCGTACCGCTTCAACAAAGCGCGGCATCTCTTCAGTCTCAGATCCATTAGACGAGCATTCAAACGATGTCCTGTTTTTCTTCGATATGCCCGAAGCCCTAAGTCTTCATTTAACGCCGTGGTTCTGCTTAACCCCATCTGAAGGGCCAACAGTTTCTGCTTACGTTTGGGATTTCTTTGAATTCGCACCTTTACAGCTTTTATCACTGCTGGAGTCCTAACAAATCGAGGGCGACCACTTCTTGACCTGTCATCTACACTAGAGTCTTCATTGTATCGTTCGATGGTACGATAAACGAATCTTTTGGTTATATTCAAATTTTCAGTATATCAAAAAATTTAATTGGCGCGTAATCGCAACTGCAACACGGTCTTTTTTAAGCGCCCACTCCATATGTAAAAATGAGTAAAATTCTAAAAAGTATACAGTTTTATTTTCATGAACAATTCGAATTCAATAAACTTTTTTGTGGCCAGCATTCTAAAAGAAAAGTTTTTACTGTGTGACAGACAATACTTATGACCTGACTAGGTATATACGTTGGTACGTGGGTGTACATGGGCAGTCAGTGAGTAGCACATTATTTTCTAGACTGAGGTGAATCTTTTTCAGATGTTGTTGTACATCTAGTGTATCCATGATATTACTGCTATTAGTAGATTACTACAGTACAATCTACTCAATGACTAACATAGGAATGATCAATTATGTGATTTCTAAATATTAAATTGCATTTTTTCTGTTATACGAGTCATCAATACACTGAATAAGACGCAACACGAAGAATGTGAGATAAGGTTGTTGACGCATAAAGTTGTTATCAATTCTACTGTAGAAATTCTTTAGATTAGAATTATTACTTACTGGTACTATATAAGACCAAGCAACTGCAGTCATGGAGTTAGTGTATGGTCGTTTGACCGCAGTGTATCTATCAATAATACATTTGTGTTACTTCAACGCATCAAAGGCCATAGATGTAAGTGTTTAATCTATTGACAAACTAACTTTTCTTTCTGTTATTTTTTTACGTGTGTATGATTTTGAACGACAGGCCTGTTGGTCTAGTGGTTAGTGACCCTGACTGTGATGCCGGAGATCGTGGGTTCGATTCCCACCCAGGACAAATGTTTGTGTGATGAGCACGATCATTTGTTCTGTGTCTGAGTGTAATTTATCTATAATATTTATGTATTTAGAAATATATAAGTATGTTTATCAGTTGTCTAGTACCCATAACACAAGCTCTGCTTAGCTTGGGACTAGATGGCGTTGTGTGATAGTTGTGGAATATTATTATTATTATGGGGTATCTATATAATTTTCTCACCTGGTTGGGTGCTATAAATATATAATTATAAATTAAAATGAAAAGATAAATATACATAAATATCAATAAAATAAAATAAATACAAAAACTACATAAATAAATAAGATCCAACCAGATGGGAGCCCTCGGCAGGGGAGACCAAACGGCCGAGGGTTAGGGGGAAAGGGAAAGAAACCGGCGGACGATGCGGGCGGTATCGAGAAGCACCGCCTTCTGCATTTGAGCCCGGAGCGGTCCGTCACGGAGTCCCAGTCGCCTCAGATGACCCGAGAGGCTGACTGGGATTAGCCCATTCGCAGAGACGACTACAGGAATAATTTCGGTCGGCATACCACCCCACATGTCGGTCACCTCGTGAGCCAGGTCCAGATATTTTGTTCGTTTATCCGTTTCGGCTTTCACGAGGTTCTCGTCATATGGAATGGTAATGTCGATCAAAAATATCCTTGACTGTGCCCGGTCCATCAGCACAATATCAGGCTTATCCGCAAGAATAGTCCTGTCTGTGATGATGGCCCGGTCCCAGTAGAGCCTGGCGCGGTCATTTTCGAGCACGGCTTCCGGCAAGTACTTGTAATACGGCAATTTTCGGTCCACGAGACCGTATTTCAGAGCGAGCTCCTGGTGTAGAATTCTGGCTATTAGGTTGTGCCTGTGCAAGTACTCAGAGTTAGAAAGCGCCGAACAACCGGAGATGACATGCCTAAGTGACTCCCCGGGATGTCGACAAGCTCGACAGACGTCGACAGTGCCATCCTTTAGGATGTATCTCCGATAGTTGTTGGTCTTAATAACCTGATCCTGTATTGCACAGACAAAACCCTCGGTTTCCCCGAAGAGGTCACCGAAACGTAGCCAGTTGAGGGAGGCGGCTGTATCTACGTGAGGCTCATGTAGAGCCCTGTAGTACCTCCCGTGGAGCTCCTTCTCCTTCCATACGGTCTCCCGGTCGGAAATGCTCTGTACTGCCGGGTCTTCCCATTGCTCGTTGGCTAAGGATAGAGGGGTAAGTCCTTTATCACTAGAAATGACGTCATTATAGAATGGATCATCCGATCTCGCCAGGAAGTAATGACGGAGGCTGCACACTTCGCGATTATGCATGGTGAGCGCGCTCAGGAAGCGCGCTCACCATGCATAATCGCTTTATATATAATAATTATTATTATTATTATTATTATTTAGTGTTAACAAATTATATTTAAATATTTTGTGTGTGTATATGATTAAGCCGTGGTAGCTCAGATGGTTAGCGCAAGCTGTAAATTTTACAGTACGTAACGCGGGTTCGATCCCCGCCAACACCAATTAAATTGTTAATTGCAATTTTAAGTGTTTATTCTATTGACACACTTACTTTCCTTTCTGTTATTTTCTTACGTGTGTATGATTTAGTGTTAACAAATTATATTTAAATATTGTGTGTGTGTATATGATTAAGCCGTGGTAGCTCAGATGGTTAGCGCAAGATGTAAATTTTACAGTACGTAACGCGGGTTCGATCCCCGCCGACACCACTTAAATTGTTAATTGCAATTTTAAGTGCTGATTTACCACGTGCTCGGCGGTGAAGGAAAACATCGTGAGGAAACCTACACGTCTGAGAAAATTTCGAAGGCATGTGAAGTTCGCCAACACGCATTGAGACCGCGCCGCGGACATTTCCTAGCCATAAATACAAAGACAATAGCAGAAAGTAAAAAGTTAAAAAATACTTTTTTAACAATGACAGTCATTAGTTGATCATTAGTGAATGTGATTCTGTTTTCTTAAATTACAGGAAGAAAAGAGCAGAAGGAAGAAATGGGATGATGGGAAGTAATGAAGAATGAATTGTTATGTGAAGTTTGTTGGAACAAACATATTTTAGTCACGTGTAAATACTTTTAACATTTGGGTTCAAAATGACACAAAATCTAAAAAATATTAGATACATCATCGACATGGACGGATTTTACATTACATATCCTCATAAACATTTTCAATGTAGAGAAATGGCTATTCTAGACGTAAAACTATCTAATAAAAATGATTCGTTTATCGATCATTATTTGTTTCGGCCAAGTTGTCCTTTCAATTATTTGTCGCAAAAAGACAAAAAAACTGTTCGTTATTGTGAAATACACGTGCACGGCATTCCATATTTTGATGTGACCGAAGAATTAAAATGTGCCTACAAACAAGAGAACATCATTCCCATATTAAATTGGTATATTAGAAATTTGTGCAAAGACGAAGTGATCGCATACAAAGGTGGTTCAACAGAAAAACAATTTTTAAAAATGTTGACGACGAATGATAGAATTTTTAATATTGAAGAATACAAATGTCCAAAATACAATGATTTGGTAAATGTCATAAATTTAAACAAACGTTATGTGTGTAATAATCATATATTTGCAAAAAATAATCACAAAATTTTACATTGTTCTTGTGACGAAGTGTGGGTTTTTTACAAGTGGTTATTGCTTGAAAATAAAATTTTAAATTAATCATAAATTTTGTTTGATTTCCCAAAAACATTAGTTATAGTATACTATATAATACAAAATTGGTTCAACAGAAAAACAATTTTTAAAAATGTTATTGCTTGAAAATAAAATTTTAAATTAATCATAAATTTTGTTTGATTTCCCAAAAACATTAGTTATAGTATAATATATAATACAAAATTGGTTCAACAGAAAAACAATTTTTAAAAATGTTGACGACGAATGATAGAATTTTTAATATTGAAGAATACAAATGTCCAAAATACAATGATTTGGTAAATGTCATAAATTTAAACAAACGTTATGTGTGTAATAATCATATATTTGCAAAAAATAATCACAAAATTTTACATTGTTCTTGTGACGAAGTGTGGGTTTTTTACAAGTGGTTGTTGCTTGAAAATAAAATTTTAAATTAATCATAAATTTTGTTTGATTTCCCAAAAACATTAGTTGTAGTATACTATATAATACAAAATTGGTTCAACAGAAAAACAATTTTTAAAAATGTTGACGACGAATGATAGAATTTTTAATATTGAAGAATACAAATGTCCAAAATACAATGATTTGGTAAATGTCATAAATTTAAACAAACGTTATGTGTGTAATAATCATATATTTGCAAAAAATAATCACAAAATTTTACATTGTTATTGTGACGAAGTGTGGGTTTTTTACAAGTGGTTATTGCTTGAAAATAAAATTTTAAATTAATCATAAATTTTGTTTAATTTCCCAAAAACATTAGTTATAGTATACTATATAATACAAAATTGGTTCAACAGAAAAACAATTTTTAAAAATGTTGACGACGAATGATAGAATTTTTAATATTGAAGAATACAAATGTCCAAAATACAATGATTTGGTAAATGTTATAATTTTAAACAAACGTTATGTGTGTAATAATCATATATTTGCAAAAAATAATCACAAAATTTTACATTGTTCTTGTGACGAAGTGTGGGTTTTTTACAAGTGGTTATTGCTTGAAAATAAAATTTTAAATTAATCATAAATTTTGTTTGATTTCCCAAAAACATTAGTTATAGTATACTATATAATACAAAATTGGTTCAACAGAAAAACAATTTTTAAAAATGTTGACGACGAATGATAGAATTTTTAATATTGAAGAATACAAATGTCCAAAATACAATGATTTGGTAAATGTCATAAATTTAAACAAACGTTATGTGTGTAATAATCATATATTTGCAAAAAATAATCACAAAATTTTACATTGTTCTTGTGACGAAGTGTGGGTTTTTTACAAGTGGTTGTTGCTTGAAAATAAAATTTTAAATTAATCATAAATTTTGTTTGATTTCCCAAAAACATTAGTTATAGTATACTATATAATACAAAATTGGTTCAACAGAAAAACAATTTTTAAAAATGTTGACGACAAATGATAGAATTTTTAATATTGAAGAATACAAATGTCCAAAATACAATGATTTGGTAAATGACATAAATTTAAACAAACGTTATGTGTGTAATAATCATATATTTGCAAAAAATAATCACAAAATTTTACATTGTTCTTGTGACGAAGTGTGGGTTTTTTACAAGTGGTTATTGCTTGAAAATAAAATTTTAAATTAATCATAAATTTTGTTTGATTTCCCAAAAACATTAGTTAAAGTATACTTTTTTACGTGGTATTGTTTTTACGTGGTAGAGCCATGCTGCAGTTATATTAGTAGTATAGTTGTAGCACGAATGGGTCGGCTCGACCGGGGAAGGACAATGCTCTCACAGAATACCAGCGTGAAATAGTAGCTTAATGCTGCTGTATTTCGTATGGTGAGTGTAGAGAACCGGAGACCCTTTTTACTGGAAATGAGGCATTCCATCTCAGTCCTCGCGGGTGACAACGCATCTGCATTTTGATTTGTAACGGAAGATAGATGTAGATGTCTATGGGCCGCAGCACCCACTTACAATCAGGTGGACTGTGTGCTTGTTTGTCAGCCTATTATATAAAAAAATACTATATAATACAAAATTGGTTCAACAGAAAAACAATTTTTAAAAATGTTAACGACGAATAATAGAATTTTTAATATTGAAGAATACAAATTTCCAAAACACAATGATTTGGTAAAGATTGATTTCCCAAAAACATTAGTTACAAAATTTATGATTAATTTAAAATTTTATTTTCAAGCAATAACCACTTGTAAAAAACCCACACTTCGTCACAAGAACAATGTAAAATTTTGTGATTATTTTTTGCAAATATATGATTATTACACACATAACGTTTGTTTAAATTTATGACATTTACCAAATCATCGTATTTTGGACATTTGTATTCTTCAATATTAAAAATTCTATCATTCGTCGTCAACATTTTTAAAAATTGTTTTTCTGTTGAACCAATTTTGTATTATATAGTATACTATAACTAATGTTTTTGGGAAATCAAACAAAATTTATGATTAATTTAAAATTTTATTTTCAAGCAATAACCACTTGTAAAAAACCCACACTTCGTCACAAGAACAATGTAAAATTTTGTGATTATTTTTTGCAAATATATGATTATTACACACATAACGTTTGTTTAAATTTATGTCATTTACCAAATCATTGTATTTTGGACATTTGTATTCTTCAATATTAAAAATTCTATCATTCGTCGTCAACATTTTTAAAAATTGTTTTTCTGTTGAACCAATTTGTATTATATAGTATACTATAACTAATGTTTTTGGGAAATCAAACAAAATTTATGATTAATTTAAAATTTTATTTTCAAGCAACAACCACTTGTAAAAAACCCACACTTCGTCACAAGAACAATGTAAAATTTTGTGATTATTTTTTGCAAATATATGATTATTACACACATAACGTTTGTTTAAATTTATGACATTTACCAAATCATTGTATTTTGGACATTTGTATTCTTCAATATTAAAAATTCTATCATTCGTCGTCAACATTTTTAAAAATTGTTTTTCTGTTGAACCAATTTTGTATTATATAGTATACTATAACTAATGTTTTTGGGAAATCAAACAAAATTTATGATTAATTTAAAATTTTATTTTCAAGCAATAACCACTTGTAAAAAACCCACACTTCGTCACAAGAACAATGTAAAATTTTGTGATTATTTTTTGCAAATATATGATTATTACACACATAACGTTTGTTTAAATTTATGACATTTACCAAATCATTGTATTTTGGACATTTGTATTCTTCAATATTAAAAATTCTATCATTCGTCGTCAACATTTTTAAAAATTGTTTTTCTGTTGAACTAATTTTGTATTATATAGTATACTATAACTAATGTTTTTGGGAAATCAAACAAAATTTATGATTAATTTAAAATTTTATTTTCAAGCAATAACCACTTGTAAAAAACCCACACTTCGTCACAAGAACAATGTAAAATTTTGTGATTATTTTTTGCAAATATATGATTATTACACACATAACGTTTGTTTAAATTTATGACATTTACCAAATCATTGTATTTTGGACATTTGTATTCTTCAATATTAAAAATTCTATCATTCGTCGTCAACATTTTTAAAAATTGTTTTTCTGTTGAACCAATTTTGTATTATATAGTATACTATAACTAATGTTTTTGGGAAATCAAACAAAATTTATGATTAATTTAAAATTCTATTTTCAAGCAACAACCACTTGTAAAAAACCCACACTTCGTCACAAGAACAATGTAAAATTTTGTGATTATTTTTTGCAAATATATGATTATTACACACATAACGTTTGTTTAAATTTATGACATTTACCAAATCATTGTATTTTGGACATTTGTATTCTTCAATATTAAAAATTCTATCATTCGTCGTCAACATTTTTAAAAATTGTTTTTCTGTTGAACCAATTTTGTATTATATATTATACTATAACTAATGTTTTTGGGAAATCAAACAAAATTTATGATTAATTTAAAATTTTATTTTCAAGCAATAACATTTTTAAAAATTGTTTTTCTGTTGAACCAATTTTGTATTATATAGTATACTATAACTAATGTTTTTGGGAAATCAAACAAAATTTATGATTAATTTAAAATTTTATTTTCAAGCAATAACCACTTGTAACAAACCCACACTTCGTCACAAGAACAATGTAAAATTTTGTGATTATTTTTTGCAAATATATGATTATTACACACATAACGTTTGTTTAAATTTATGACATTTACCAAATCATTGTATTTTGGACATTTGTATTCTTCAATATTAAAAATTCTATCATTCGTCGTCAACATTTTTAAAAATTGTTTTTCTGTTGAACCACCTTTGTATGCGATCACTTCGTCTTTGCACAAATTTCTAATATCCTATACTATTAAACGAGCAATTCTTGTATATATATATATATATCTATATAATCAGGATCTCGGAAACGGCTCCAACGATTTTCATAAAATTTAGTGTCCAGGGAGTTTCGGGGATAATAAATCGATCTAGCTAGGATTTATTTTTAGAAAATGTCTTTTTGTCCGTGTTTTTAGGCAATGAAAAACTGCTACAATATCGTTAGAATAAGAAGGTAAATTTTGACAGATTGTTAGTGATTATAAATAGCTTAATTGGTATAACGGTCGGTCACACAATCTTAAAACTCTGGTTCGAGCCCAGACCAACCGACCGAGTTTTTTTAATTTTTTTTTCATGTTCCTTTCTTTTTTAAGAAAATCTATTTTTTTGAGCCCTTTTTTAGTATTTTTTAAAACACGAAAATTTAAATTAAACTAATTGCACTCATGATTTTTTATTCAAAAACCAGTTCAGATTTTTCTATTATGTCGCTAAGATCAAAAAATATTATTCTTATTTCATTAGTATGTAATTTGTATCTAAATATAATTTCCATAACACACGAATTAAAAATAAAAACCGAGCGAAAAATACCGAGCAAAGCTCGGTCAACCGGGTACTACCAATTTAATATGGGAATGATGTTCTCTTGTTTGTAGGCACATTTTAATTCTTCGGTCACATCAAAATATGGAATGCCGTGCACGTGTATTTCACAATAACGAACAGTTTTTTTGTCTTTTTGCGACAAATAATTGAAAGGACAACTTGGCCGAAACAAATAATGATCGATAAACGAATCATTTTTATTAGATAGTTTTACGTCTAGAATAGCCATTTCTCTACATTGAAAATGTTTATGAGGATATGTAATGTAAAATCCGTCCATGTCGATGATGTATCTAATATTTTTTAGATTTTGTGTCATTTTGAACCCAAATGTTAAAAGTATTTACACGTGACTAAAATATGTTTGTCCCAACAAACTTCACATAACAATTCATTCTTCATTACTTCCCATCATCCCATTTCTTCCTTCTGCTCTTTTCTTCCTGTAATTTAAGAAAACAGAATCACATTCACTAATGATCAACTAATGACTGTCATTGTTAAAAAAGTATTTTTTAACTTTTTACTTTCTGCTATTGTCTTTGTATTTATGGCTAGGAAATGTCCGCGGCGCGGTCTCAATGCGTGTTGGCGAACTTCACATGCCTTCGAAATTTTCTCAGACGTGTAGGTTTCCTCACGATGTTTTCCTTCACCGCCGAGCACGTGGTAAATCAGCACTTAAAATTGCAATTAACAATTTAAGTGGTGTCGGCGGGGATCGAACCCGCGTTACGTACTGTAAAATTTACATCTTGCGCTAACCATCTGAGCTACCACGGCTTAATCATATACACACACACAATATTTAAATATAATTTGTTAACACTAAATCATACACACGTAAGAAAATAACAGAAAGAAAAGTAAGTGTGTCAATAGAATAAACACTTAAAATTGCAATTAACAATTTAATTGGTGTTGGCGGGGATCGAACCCGCGTTACGTACTGTAAAATTTACAGCTTGCGCTAACCATCTGAGCTACCACGGCTTAATCATATACACACACAAAATATTTAAATATAATTTGTTAACACTAAATAATAATAATAATAATAATAATAATAATATTCCACAACTATCACACAACGCCATCTAGTCCCAAGCTAAGCAGAGCTTGTGTTATGGGTACTAGACAACTGATAAACATACTTATATATTTCTAAATACATAAATATTATAGATAAATTACACTCAGACACAGAACAAATGATCGTGCTCATCACACAAACATTTGTCCTGGGTGGGAATCGAACCCACGATCTCCGGCATCACAGTCAGGGTCACTAACCACTAGACCAACAGGCCTGTCGTTCAAAATCATACACACGTAAAAAAATAACAGAAAGAAAAGTAAGTTTGTCAATAGATTAAACACTTACATCTATGGCCTTTGATGCGTTGAAGTAACACAAATGTATTATTGATAGATACACTGCGGTCAAACGACCATACACTAACTCCATGACTGCAGTTGCTTGGTCTTATATAGTACCAGTAAGTAATAATTCTAATCTAAAGAATTTCTACAGTAGAATTGATAACAACTTTATGCGTCAACAACCTTATCTCACATTCTTCGTGTTGCGTCTTATTCAGTGTATTGATGACTCGTATAACAGAAAAAATGCAATTTAATATTTAGAAATCACATAATTGATCATTCCTATGTTAGTCATTGAGTAGATTGTACTGTAGTAATCTACTAATAGCAGTAATATCATGGATACACTAGATGTACAACAACATCTGAAAAAGATTCACCTCAGTCTAGAAAATAATGTGCTACTCACTGACTGCCCATGTACACCCACGTACCAACGTATATACCTAGTCAGGTCATAAGTATTGTCACACAGTAAAAACTTTTCTTTTAGAATGCTGGCCACAAAAAAGTTTATTGAATTCGAATTGTTCATGAAAATAAAACTGTATACTTTTTAGAATTTTACTCATTTTTACATATGGAGTGGGCGCTTAAAAAAGACCGTGTTGCAGTTGCGATTACGCGCCAATTAAATTTTTTGATATACTGAAAATTTGAATATAACCAAAAGATTCGTTTATCGTACCATCGAACGATACAATGAAGACTCTAGTGTAGATGACAGGTCAAGAAGTGGTCGCCCTCGATTTGTTAGGACTCCAGCAGTGATAAAAGCTGTAAAGGTGCGAATTCAAAAGAAATCCCAAACGTAAGCAGAAACTGTTGGCCCTTCAGATGGGGTTAAGCAGAACCACGGCGTTAAATGAAGACTTAGGGCTTCGGGCATATCGAAGAAAAACAGGACATCGTTTGAATGCTCGTCTAATGGATCTGAGACTGAAGAGATGCCGCGCTTTGTTGAAGCGGTACGCGGGAAAAAAATATCGGGAAATTCTTTTTTCGGATGAAAAATTTTTTACCGTAGAAGAGAGCTACAACAAACAAAATGATAAGGTGTACGCACACAGTAGTGAAGAAGCGAGCAACCGTATTCCGCGTGTCCAACGGGGTCATTTTCCATCCTCGCTCATGGTGTGGTTGGGAGTTTCTTATTGGGGCTTAACAGAGGTACATTTTTGTGAGAAAGGTTAAAAACGAATGCAGTTGTGTATCAAAATACAGTCCTGACGAACCTTGTGTAACCTGTTTCTCATACCGTGTTCCTGTTATTACAGGCACTGGGTATTCCAACAAGATTCGGCGTCAGCTCATAGAGCGAAGAGCACACAAGACTTTTGACAGCTCCGTGGCGTAGTGGCTTAGCAATGAGTGGCTGCGCTTGGGGGTTGCGGGTTCGAATCCCGCACGGAACAAGTATTTGTACGACCTACAAGTAATTGTTCCGAGTTTGGATGTTTGTCCTTGTGAAATTTGTGTTTGTAAACTGCCCCCACGATACAGGAGAAAAACCTAGTGTGGAGGGAACGTTCTTTAAAAACAAAAAAAAACTGGCTGGCGGCGCGTGAAATCGACTTCATCCGACACAAAGACCAGTCCAGATTTGAATCCGTTAGATTACAAGATATGGTAACACTTGGAGGAAAAGGCGTGCTCAAAGCCTCATCCCAATTTCGAGTCACTCAAGACATCTTTAATTAAGGCAGCCGCCGATATGACATGGACCTCGTTCGTGGTGAGATAGACGACTGGCTGCGCAGATTGAAGACCTGTATTCAAAATTACGGAGGTCATTTTGAATAAACTATAGTGTCATAAGAATCTATGTTTTGTTAAGTTCATTTTGGTATATAAATGGTTACATAATGAATAAACTTGTTTCAATTATTTTATATTAAACATGTGATAGAATTTATGACTGACTAGGTAATATGCAATTTGGGTACAGATGATAAACCAGGGTCACATTGGGTAGCTTTATATATCGATACGAATGACGTCGGTGAATATTTTGATTCATATGGACGGGCACCTGTACGAAATTGTAAAAGATGGAACTGGAATGTTGATAGGACTTCAGTTTGTGGCGAATATTGCTTAATGTATTTGCTATATAAGTTTCAGGGATGTTCAATGCATAGTTTTACGAGTATCTTTACAGAGAACACATTGTACGACGATATGTTAGTGGATGAGATGTTTCGCTCCTATTTTATAGATAATAAGTAATAAGATTTTGTATTATAAATAAAAATTTTAACAAAATTGGGTAATGTGTTTTATTAATGAGTCAGATTAGTGTAGATAGGAACAACGGAGTATAATACAATAGCATAAGCCGACCCACACGCTGAGGAAGAATAGATAATGACGGTAGTCAATCAACAATAGATAAGTAGATAAGGACAATGGAGTGCTAATGACGGTGGAGGCTCGCAGTGGATATCAATTAGATAAGAGTTAATTGATCTGCACATCTCCGGAACCGTGCATCCTACGCAAAAATGGATTCGTGATCAGAGCATGCCAAAACCTTTTTTTTTTTTTTTTTTTTTTTTTTTTTTTTTTTTTTTTTTTTTTTTTTTTAGGATCGTGAATCGACGAACGTCGTACTTGTACAACTTCTGACTCAGTGCGCCAGAACTGGTACAACCTCTCTACAAGTGAGCCAGAACTGGTACATCGTAACTACTCAGCTCTCTCACATCTTTCACAATTTATTTTGCGCATACTAGCTCGTCGATTAAGGTAACTCTTAACTTGAATACGTAAGTAATAAATACAAATTCGATTATGTAAATCTAACACGAATATGTAATTAATTATATTTATAGTCACTGGTACTGATTTACCTTGTAGTGTATGTATATCTCTTGGGACTCTGTTAATGAACACACGCGATATTATCGTAAGCTTGAGCTGACATGTGAGTTATTTTTAAAATTATTAACAAAGATTATGTACTATAGATACTCCGAGGATTCCGTATCATTTTATATCACTTTTTATTGATCTAAAATTTTTATTATAATATTAATATTTTCACGACTGAAACACTGTCGGTTCTTATTAATATTGGATATATTAATAAGAACTAACTACTGGTCTGGTCATTACTGACAAAAGAAATGTTTCATAGTATCTATTGTTCACAATTTCGCGATTCATCGAGGAAATTCTGTTGTCGTTATCGAAAGTGTGCGCAAAATTACATGAGCGATGATAACATATACCTCCCTACCACTTCCACCATCGAACCACCTGCGTCTGGTGGCCTTCTCCTGTTGCCGACCACGAATTCGAACCGTTTCAGTTCGGTTCGCTTCGTTGTTGAAGCCTGGTATACACAATAGGCAGAGTCAATACTTTTCAACTTGTATAAAATGTTATATTAAACGATATTAATATTAATTTTGTATTGAAATTTTTTCTTTTATTCACGAACCGCTTCTCTCTTGTCAGTGACTATTTTTACTTTGCTAAGTGTAGGCTACATCGAAATCTAGAATTTAATAAGAACTAGAAAACTACGCTTACTAAAATTGTATTGTTTTAAAGATTCCTTGCCTAACATTATAAATGAACACTGTGGAGATAATCATCGGTAGTCTACTATCACATTTTTCGAGAAATGAGGAATTCAATCCTCACAAATAGTACAAAAAATTATATTAAAGTATTTGCAGCTCACTTGATGGTATAAAGTATGTGAAAATTTCATGAATATCTACAACACCGGAAGAATTGGAGACGGTGCATTGTCGTCCATTAAGGTTGCCCTAGTCGATGGCACGAACTAAGTGGTGGGCGGGGTAAAAATACATGCTATCTCAACCGACATTACGTGCGAAAGGGATAGACGCAGTGATGAGCAGTAAGAAGCTAGTGCGCACACACATACGCACTCCTGAGTGACTCAAAGCGACTGCGTCATCGCGTATAATTATAATTATACCTACCTACCTATGCGGTTCATTTTTGAATGATAACCAACTCAAAAGCAAAGAATATATACACTACGCGAATCAAAAGGCAATTGCGAGCTCCGTGACGCAGTGGCTTAGCAATGAGTGGCTGCGCTTGGGGCTGCGGGTTCGAATCCCGCACGGAATAAATATTTGTATGGTCTACAAATAGTTGTTCCGGGTCTGGATGTTTGTCCTTGTGTAATTTATGTTTGTACACTGCCTCAACGATACAGGAGAAAATCCTATTGTGGGGGTAACGTATTTTAAAAAGAGAAAAGGGAGAGGAAACAAATTGGTGTCATTAGAACTTAGGATCTGCTGTGTGAAACGTAATTATTATGAACCCAATTTGGTTGTTATTATGAAAGTTCTTAGGTGAATTTAAGTGGGTGTTATTATATACTAATAATTTCATTGATTTGTTTTTACCTAGTTTTTAACCGACTACGAAAAAAGGAGGCGGTTCTCAATTCGTTGGTTTTATGTATGTTCTAAAGAATATACTTTCCAGATGATCCCGCGTTAATCGATAATGGTCAGGTCAGGATCTGATTAAGGGATCTTGAAGAAATCGACGGAACTCTTCAATAAATGACAGCAAATCAACCGCGATTGCTGCTATCGCGTATCTCTCAACTAAAAATGGTAACATAAAAAACTTTCTTTTTTTGAAAAAAATATAACCGACTTCTAACACAAACATAATTATTTTACACTTTTTTCTGTTTTCTTTATGTTTTCGTATTTTATTGTAGGTTATGCAAATATTACTGTAGGTACTATTTATTTTAAATTGGTATTTATTACCATAGCTAGTTAGCTATAATAGCCCACAGGCATAGAGAATATAACCACTAGAGAGCGTATAGGCAGATTTCTTCTAAACACACGACTCACTACTGCGGGCCGGGGGGCGAGGAAGAACGCGTGTCTGCGAATGTTCAAGTTGCGTTGTTATGGCTATCTTTAGGGTTGCTCTTCTTAATAAAGGAAAATATTCGTTATCGATAAAATGGATTTTATCACTATGAAAAATACTCAATTTAAATCATAGAAATAATATTTAATCAAAATCAATCAGTTACAACGAAAATATGTATTTATTTTATTATTATTGATGTCTGAAATGAATTAATTTGTTATATTTATTTCGAAATAAAGTTTAAGGGTCCTGATTGTTCTTTGTAAAAAAATATAAACAAGCGTCTACATATTTGTAAATTATGCATCTTGCTAATTCAATTAAATGATTTGTTGATTCTATTTCAAATTGATGAAAATGAATATACGGGAATCAATAATACCTAATCAGAGATTTTAAAACCGTTCTCATAAAATAATTAGTATTATATTTTGGAGACAGCACTTTTGAACCACTCTCATTTATCGCCCTCTAATTAAAAATTTTACGACGACGACAAATATCTATTATTGTAGTAGATCCGTACAATAACTTGTCTTTAGTGTCCTTTTGAAATTGTAAGCCGTTCTGATTTGGTACACCAATCTAACTAATTTTTTTTTTTTATAGAAGAGGGGGCAAACGAGCATGCGGCTCACCTGATGTTAAGTGACTACCGCCGCCCATGATCAACCGCAACACCAGGAGAATTGCGGGTGCGTTGCCGGCCCTTTAGAAAGGAGTAAGCTCTTTTCTTGAAGGTCCCCAGGTCGTATCGGTCCGGAAAAATCGCCGGTGATAAACTATTCCACAGAGAGGTTGTACGTGGAAGAAAACTCCTTGTGAAACGTACAGTGGTGGACCGCCAAGCATCCAGATGGTGTGGATGGTATCGGGACGTTTGCCGTGTCGTGCATTCACAAAATTTGGCGGCTGGGATTAATCCGAACAATTCCTCAGAGCACTCCCCGTGATAGATGCGATAAAATACGCAAAGAGATGCAACATCTCTTCGCAATGCCAGTGAATCGAGCCGATCGGAAAGCACTCGGTCGTCGACGATTCGAGCCGCTCTGCGCTGGATGCGGTCAAGTGGAAGGAGCTGGTACTGGGGAGCCCCAGCCCAGAGATGGGAACAGTATTCCATGTGCGGCCGAACCTGCGCCTTGTAAAGTTGCAGGCGGTGTGCCGGCATGAAATACTGTCCCGCTCTGCTGAGCACGCCAAGCTTTTTAGAGGCCAATTTGGCCTTCCCTTCCAAGTGACCACGAAACTGCACGTCACTCGATATGTCGACGCCGAGGATTCCGATACTGGCTGAGGCAACAAGGGGAGTGCCTTGAAACTGAGGGGATATGACAAAGGGGTTCTTTTTAGCGGTTAACGCGCAAACTTGTGTCTTCTGGGGGTTAAACTGGACTAGATTTAGTCGTCCCCAATCCGAGACTCTGTTCAGCAAAGACTCGACTTCAGACATAAGTTTGTCCCGGCACTCGGAGACGTTTTCCCGAGAAATATTGGCTCGGCCGGTGTAAAGAGCATCACCAGTGCTGTCATCTGCATAGCAATGAATGTTACGGGTATGCAACATATCATTGATATGCAGAAGAAACAGCGTTGGCGATAGCACGCAGCCCTGTGGAACACCAGCATTAATAGGCTTGCAATCGGAGCTTGCACCGTCTACAACGACCTTGATGCTCCGATCTGCAAGAAAGCTGGTGAACCAATCGCACAATTTCTCGGGAAGCCCATAGGAAGGGAGCTTCGAAAGAAGCGCTTTGTGCCAAACCCGATCGAAGGCCTTCGCAATGTCCAAACTAACGGCCAATGCCTCCCCCTTGAACACTACTGCCTCCGCCCATCTGTGAGTGAGGTAGACCAGAAGATCACCAGCTGACCGACCACGGCGAAAACCGTATTGGCGGTCACTAATCAGCTGGTGATCCTCAAGGTACCTCATGAGCTGGCAGTTTACAATGGATTCCATTGTTTTGGAGAACAAGGAGGTGATGGCGATTGGCCGGTAGTTGGACGGGTCTGAGCGGTCGCCTTTTTTAGGGATCGGGTGGACGAAAGCCGTCTTCCATGATTTTGGGACTACGCCTAGGGAGTAGGAGTACCGGAAAAGACGCGTTAAAACCGGTGCCAACTCTGGAGCACACGTCCTCAGCACAATTGGGGGGATTCCGTCAGGCCCACCCGACTTGTGGATGTCCAGGGAGAGGAGTGCTTTGCGAACCGAGCGCTGTGTGAACTGCACTTCCGGCATGGAGCACTCACACCGCGGGATGGTCGGCGGCGTACTCCCCCCGTCATCGAGAGTCGAGTTAGACGCAAAGAAGGAGCCTAGAAGATCGGCTTTCTCCTTTGCAGTATGGGCCAGTGAGTCGTCCTCCCTGTGCAGAGATGGAAGAGATGGCTGACAGAAATTCCCCTGGACAGCCTTGGCGAGAGACCAGAATGCACGGGTTCCAGAAGGAAGGCGAACTAGTTTCTCGCCAATTCTGCCTATGTGCTCTGACTTTGCCTTGGCATTGACTCTTTTGAAGGACCTAGAGGCGGAATTATACTTCTTTTTTAGAGCGCTGGTGTTTACATCCCGGGACGCTGATGCATCAACCCAGGCTTGGTGGCACTCCTGCTTATAGCATGATGCTATTTTACAGGAGCGACCAAACCATGGCTGAGATTTGCCTCCAATGGGCACCACAGAGGAAGGAATAAAAAGTTCCATACCCTGAAGTACCACATCAGTAACAGAATCCGCAACAACGTTGGGATCATCCGGCGAGAAGCAAACCCGCCGCCAAGGGTAGGATGCAAAGAAAGACCGCATCCCATCCCAATCGGCTGACCTATAGTGCCAAACACGGCGGCAGCCTGCAGAATGCAACCGCGATTTCAGCGTGAGTGGCACAACACTCCGGACCAGACAATGGTCCGAGGAGCCTAAAGGGGCGTCGACGGAAATCTGATATCCGTCCGGGTGAGAGGTCAGCAGAAGGTCCGACAGGGAAGGTGCATGATCCTCCACATCTGGAATCCGCGTAGGCGAAGTAACCAGTTGTGTCAGACCATATGCCAAGGCAAAATCATGAACAGATCTCCCCGCATGATCGGTTAAACGTGAACCAAGCCATTCGGCGTGATGGGCGTTAAAGTCGCCGAGGATCACGATCTCTGCGGAGGGGATCTGCTGTAGCAACGAATCTGCAGCCATTTGGACGTGGTCGAAGAGTCGGTCTGTTTCGGCATTACCGCTATGGGACCTATAGAGGCACCCGTAGACGCGCGGATGGTCGTCGCTGTCTACGCGTAGCCAAAGGATGGACAGGTCCGAACCTTCAAGTCTGCCGAGGCGTCGAGAACAGATGTCCTCTCTGACGTAAACGCAAACTCCAGCCCGAGGCACAAAGGAGTGTTCCAGTCTGTACCCCGGGTAGGAGAGATACGAGACCTCAGCCGGAGAGGACACCTGCGTCTCGGTCAGAAAGAGCAGAGCCAGCCTCGCCGTCTCGAGATGGTAGTGGACGGCGTTTAGGTTAGAGTGAAGTCCCCTGATATTGCAGAAATTCACGGACAGCGTGGCAGGGGTCGCCTTAGTCTTGTTGCTCCGTTTGCCCCGAGCAGTTGTAGTCTTGAGCGGAATTTCGCCCCCCCCAGAATACGCGGGGCAGCCTGAGCACCCACGCTCAGAAGTGGAGAAACATGGTCGTGGATGCTCAGCGAGGGATTCTCCAGGGGTGCTGGTACCCTCCTGGGGTAGACTATCTTTATTTAATTCCGCTACCATGTTGATGGGGGGGGGGGGATTTGGGCCTCCGGCCACCTGCACTCACCAGACGAAACGCGGAAGCAGTGCTTCCACTTCACGCCGGTATTCTGTGAGGTCGTGGTACCACCCCGGTTTGAGCCGGCCCATACGTGCAACAGCAAAGCTGCCGCATGGCTCTACCACTGTTAAAAATACAATACAATACAATACAATACAATACTCTTTATTGTACACCAACAAAACATAAATATAACAAATAATGAACAAACAATGAGGGAAAAACAAAAGGCGGTCTTATTGCTCCATAGCAATCTCTTCCAGACAACCCAGAAGAGGAAATTAATAAAAATAAAAATAAGATTAACGGGTAGGGTGCACTAAATTAGACAAAAAATACAACTTATGTACTATAAAGTGACAACATACTTAAGGTATATTAGTGACCATAACTAAGAGGAGGATGAGAGAGGAGTTAAAGAGACAAATATTGTTCCTTAATTTGTTTCTTGAACACATTTAAAGATTGAGCACTTTTAATGGACTGGGGTAAGGAGTTCCAGAGTCTTACTCCAAGAACAGCAAAAGATTTATCATAAAATGTCGAGGAGTGTACGGTAATATATTAACAGTAATTTAACTAGGTAACTATAAACTTTAACTAGGAAAAAATGTCGACAAACTGATAACCTCCTCTTTTTTCTGAAGACGGTTAAAAGTAGAAAAGTATTTTTTCACATTGAGTGAATTGAATAATCTTTTTATTAATTTTAATTTTATTATTTTCGATATCGACTTTCAGCTATTAAAGGTAACAGTAAGTACTAATGTTTACGATAAACGTACAAAGGGAAAGAAAGAGATAGAAGCATTAGAATTGTCTAATAATAGAACGAGACTTTTCCAAAAGACATCAACGCGCGACTCAACCATGTCGTTATTTAGCCGGCCACCGTTTTAGATAGACCCCTGCGGTGGCTCATAATCTGAATTAATCAACAATAATTTTCATATTTTAAAAAATATATAAGTAAACTTAGCAATGAAAAGTTACTCCATTCTTTTTGGAAATCTGTCCTGGAATGTTTGCCACACCACTTCACCGCGCATGAAGGCATTTTGATGCTTTATAATTGCATAAAAGTTATAAAAATTCGCATTAATTTAGCGTACACACAGGTCTAACACTTGGACAATACTAAAATGGTTAATAGTACCATAGGCGATGCATAGGCGACAAAATACTAATAGTTTTCGAGCGTCGGGGCATTGTATGCGCAGTCAAGTGGTTATATAGTCTTTGCCCACAGGCAACTCCCAGTATATGCAAGCCAGTGTCAGGACAACTGCTTTTTCAACTGCGCGATTTTGATGTGAATGGGGCTTTTATGTAGGTTAATTAAATAAATAAAAAATGTTAGTTTGTAAATTGTTTGTGTTCAATAGCGGTTTGCAATATTCTCCTAGTACTTAGAAAGTTATCAACAATAGGCATTGTGTCACTGCAGGGACAATTACATACGTCTACCAAAATAGTAACGTACCTAAACGGAATAGGTACTAACAGCACAGACTTCCTTACAGAAGTCCAAAGAACACGTCTAGACAAGGTAAGTAATTAGAAGAAAACTACAACTTGAAATTGATTGTAAATCAAATTCACAGTACAGACACAATTAGCGAAATATAAATAAAAATTTGATTTATTTTATGATAGATAACGCTAGTTGAAAACTAAACACTATGGGAATGACATCACTGAACGAGTCAGGTGGTCAGTCCAAACAAATAAAAGGCGCATTGTAGAAAGAGATTCGTTACGAAACCATTGTAGGCTAGGGGGCTTGGCCTGTTTATGCTATTGATAACGGAGGCTATAAAATACCTATGTACAACTTAGAAACTAAATCCCATTCTCCTATATGTACTTAATCTGTATTCATAACCCAATATCTGAGGTAGGTTTATGCGCTCCTTAGTTTTTATATAGTTCGTATTATTCTGTAATAAATTAAATTCATTGATAATATAAGAAATTAATTATAATATCATTGATTAAATCTAATTCAAAATATACTATAATACCATAGCAAAGCTACTACTATTTTATTTAGCAGTAGCTTATATAGTAGTATCGTAAATTATATGTAAAAAATATGAGTATGTCTGAGGTAAGGTTAAATATTATAAACAAATATTTGCCAAGTGCGAATCGGACTTCCGAGCTACTACATATTACTATCTATCAAAAAAAGCCAAAAATACACGTTTCTTTTTCTAGTAGGAAACCATTTAATTTCAAATTTATTTTTACTATTTGTTGTTATAGCGGCAACAGAAATACACGTTCCGTGAAAATTACAACCATCTACCTGTTACGGACCATGAGATGCAGTCCGCTGACAGACAGACACACGGACAGCGGAGGCTTCGTAATAGGGCCCTGCTGGTTACCCTTGGGGTACGGAATCTCTGTATGGTTCTTTCTTCAAAGGACCATATTAGCCACCTGCCTGGTTCTCGTTTGACATGACCAATGTACTGGACTGACCTCTCAGAGTTTGTTTCGGCAGATCGGGTGGTTCTTCTCAGTTTCATGTTTTTGTTGTGTTAAAGTGTTTTAAAATTATTATTGTTCTTAGATTACTTACATAAATTACATTAGGTACCTATATTAGGATATGAGACTCCTATACGTAAGCACGATTATCGAAAATCTAAAAATTACCTATTCTAATATGGAAAATTATAGATAATTTTAAGATTTTCGACAATCGATCAATGAGATGTTTTCGTTAGTTGGCAAATTAAAGTAGTTAAGTACCTAATGTACTACCTGTATCTAAAGTTCATTATTATGTACCTACCTGTTTTCAATTTTAACTATTATACATGTGCTTCAACAAACTTATGGGTACATTTTACCGGCTATATTCATCCGGCTTCAGCCTTCAGCAAGTGGACACGAACAAAAGGAAGCAATTATTCTAAATAAAGATGTAGATATGTAGGTATTACAACCATAAATTGATAGCAGCGGCAAACCTAGAGAGCATGTGTGGGTGCGTGCTGCGCCCCCCCCCCCTCCGTCCGTCCCACTGATCGGGGAAGCAATTTGTAGCGAAAGGCAAGATGTTTAATAACATAGAATAGGTGTTATTATTCTATGTTTAATAACAATAACGGGCGCGCGAAATTTTATAAACAGACTTTGGTAGTCTGGATGTCATGAAAAATCTATTGAATGTATCTGTTTAAAATAAAATTATTTGCATTTTTGAATAACTAATCTATCCCTGTATGGTAACTGTTTTGCAATTTTCGTTCTTCTTATGGTATTTATTTCCGCCCAAAGATGTGTTAAAAATAGTGTTGAAATTCGGAATTTTCGACGCTTATTACTTTTAAACATAATCTTTTTTTACTTTTTTGTTTCCATACAGGGCTAGATAATGATAAGACAAATTGAAATCATTTTTTATTTTGTACCTACACCATCAAACAGTGGAGTTATCGCCTGACTACGTTTTTATGGAAGAACGAGCGACTAGTGTACCCTTAAGTAAGTAAAGTAGCAGGTTCAAAATAGGTACAAAAAATATAATTTCTTCGTTTCAGACAAAAAATTGCTAGAAAAACGCAAGGTTTTTCCTGAACTGTGCAAAGGAACCCCATAAAATGTATACTAATGCATTAATGCCCCTTTTTTAATGCATACATTTTTAATAAATTTAAGTGTATCATCTCCACACTAGATGCTTCTAAAATAATGTGGGGGCTTAAAAGCATAGAGCTTTAAGTTGGGTTAACTGTAAGTTATTTCCGGCAAATTTTAAAAGCGCTTCCGCGAATTTTTTTAAGACGTTCTAAGTTCATAGGATTAATATTTATTTATTTCGAAAACCAACAGCGTATACAGAAAATATTTAACATTAATGTAACAATCTAAAAGCATGGCCAATAACGGGTTTCCCTTGTTTTGCTTGATGGTATAATGTTGTTGGAAGAAATACAAATAAAAACAATCCATAAGACAAATCATATTAAGCAATTTAGTGTAACGAGGGTGGTCACAAGCTCACAGTTATGTTGAGTTCTTTGGAGAGTCTGGTAGATTGATATAATATATTACATAAATTCATATACATACACACATGCGTATATACAAACATACACACACACATATATATATATATATATATATATATATATATATATATATATATATATATATATATATATATTTATATTTATGTAGCCGTGGAAGGATATGGGGAGATCTCCCGCCGGGCAAGGTGTTCTGCCCGGGGAGCGGCCAACGCTCCGTGTGATAGTTCGGAGATGTTCTATATATAGTGTTTATGATTCGGAATGTTGATAGCGTGATTTAGGCTTCGGTGTGTTTCGCTTGCGGCGCGACGACAGCGCCGCCACATCACCCCCCTGCTCAGACCAGAGGTCGATAGTGTAGTCCGATTGCCGGTGCGTCCTTAATGCTGGTGGGGAAAGCATGCTGTGTGCGTAAGGGCAAGTGACACCGGTGCGAATGATATTCCGATGTGTAATGCATGCCGTACTACGCACTGGCAAGTGATGCCGGTGAGAACGATGTGCCGGAGCAAGTGCCAGAAGTCTGCCTTATAAATCTGCAGTGAGTCGAGATGAAGACAAATTGGACTGGCTTGTAGGAACTAAAGACTGCAGAAGACGATTCTCAGTAGTGAATGATAAGGGTTCTTGAGGATAATGACGAAGGCTTGAAGTTGTAGTTTCTGAAGGTGTTTGGTTGCGCGTGTTCAGATCACGTCGGGTAGTCACCACTGTGGCCGTGGAAGGAAAGTAGGAGATCTCCCGCCGGGCAAGGTGTTCTGCCCGGGGAGCGGCCAACACTCCGTGTGATAGTTCGGAGATGTTCTACATATACTGTTTATGATTCGGAATGTTGATAGCGTGATTTAGGCTTCGGTTTGTTTCGCCATAAATAGTACAAACATATAAACATAATAAAAGTAATTAAGCATTGATAAAATAACTTATTTTGGTTAATTATACTGGCAGCCAAAAAATACTTATTAAAGCAAGAAAAAAAAGAGAATATGTGGTTTTAACTGAAACTGCTATGCTCCTTAACGGTTTTCATGATGTCATGCTTAAACACAACCTTAGATTTCAGAAAGATGTCAATGTGTCCAAACTGTTAATTATAAGTGCGAGCGCATCGCGACAGAACAGAGTTTAGGCAATAATTTGTATGGTGCCAGGGAGTCTGTAACAAGTTTGTATTGCGGGTACGGTATTTTGGGGTACAGAAAAAGATCCTTGAGACAAAATTTGGACAATCAACATTACTAATTATCGCATCGTACAAAAAAGCCATGTCAAGCACAACACGCCGGTGTTCCAAAGATAAGAGATGTGCTCAGTGCAACTGTCTGTGTAAGTACCGAGTTTTTTACGACAGCAAAAGTTAAGATGATTAACAAATATTTTTTGAATTCGCTCAAGGTGGTTTTTGTAAACATTGTATCGTGGAGACTAAATCGAACTCGAATATTCCAAAACGCTTCTGACATACGCAAAATAAACCGTTTTGATTGCTTTAATATCCGTGAATGGTTTAGAGATGCGAAGAACAAAACCAAGATTTTTATAGGCTTTACTAATAACATAATCAATGTGTTCAGATTGTATCATTTTATGATCAAAATATACGCCTAAATCCCCAACCATAATATAAAATATTAATTTAACTATGTATGTTTTAGGTGGTGGCGTCATAAGGAAACTAACCATTCATTTCATGTCTTTGCTTCGAATCCTGTACGAATCTTATAATTATTGATTGATCTATAAGAATTTAACGATCGTGATTCCGAGCAAAATTTACTCGAGCTTCTCGATAGCATGTGGCATAAAGGGGGCCTCTGGCAGACAAGTTTTGTATTTATTCCGGTCAATGTCAGTCTTCTTCTCACAGATACTTTCTTTCTTTCTTACTGGAACTCCTTGAACTTCTTGGAGCTTCGTTCTTACCTCAGAAGAGGTAAGGTCCGGTTTCTAAGCCCGCTGATAACGATTAATCGGTTATCTATGGCCACAATTTTCTATTTTCATGTGTCATCGCTTTCTCATATTTCGATGAATCATATATCTATGATGATGTTTTTTTTATAGGATAGGGTGACAAACGAGCACACAGTCCACCTGATGGTAAATGGTTGCTATGGCCCATAGAGATCTACTTCTATCCTCGATTACGAATCACAATGCTGATGCGTTATCACCCGTGAAGACTAAGATGGAATGCCTCGTTCCAGTAAAAAGGGTCTCCGGTTCTCTACACTCACCATACGAAACACATCAGCATTAAGCTATTATTTAACGCTGGTATTCTGTGAGAGCGTGGTCCTTCCCCGGTCGAGCTGACCCAATTATGCTGCAACTATACTACTAGTATAACTGCAGCATGGCTTCACGTATACATGGTATATACCAGGCGGTCCCATAATGAACTGGCCTGATATAGTTCAACGCGACATGTCGCTACATGTTGTGTTGCATTAAATAGTACGTTTATCGTGCACTTAATATAAGAAACATGCATCGACATGAAATGCTTAATCTTAGTTTAACAGGCATTTGAATAACGAGAGTCGCGTATTTTTTCAAAATGTCGAAAACTGAGTATCGAAGTGTCATAAAGTTTCTGTTCAAAGAAGGTTTATCCCCTGCCCAAATAAAAGAACGATTGAATGGCGTGTATAAGGAGTCTGCCCCCTGCTACAGCACAGTGAAAAATTGGGTGAAAGAGTTTCGCCTCGGGAGAGAAACCGTCGAAGACTTTGGCCACGACGGTCGACCTGTGGAAGTGCTCACTCCCGAAACGATTGCTCTTATCGAAAAGGAGGTTCTGAGTGACCGCCGTTTGAAGATTAGAGAAATTGCAGCAAGGCTTGGGCTCTCTAAGAGTACCATTCATCGCGCGATCCATGAACATCTTCACATGAAAAAAGTGAGTGCAAGATGGGTACCGAAACTTCTTTAAGCGGTACAGAGACAGGAAAGAGTACGCTGCGCTTCGGAGTTTTTGGATCTTTGTGGCGAAAATCCAAAGACTGTGATCGAGCGGCTAGTGACTGGTGATGAAACTATAATCTTGTATTATGATCCACAAAGCAAGCGCGAGTCAATGGAATGGCGTTATAAGGGTGAAAAGCCCCCTAGAAAGGCAAAGGTGCAACAATCGACTAAAAAACTGATGTGCACAATATTTTGGGATTTTCAAGGCATTTTGATGGTGGATTTTAAACAACGTAATACAGTCGTGAACGGCGAATATTATGCTTCTTTAATATATAAATTACGAGACAAGATAAAGGAAAAACGAAGAGGCAAGCTGTCTAAAGGTGTCCTGTTGCTCCATGACAACGCCCCTGTTCATACCGCTGGTGTTTCGAAGGATGCAGTTCGTCAATGCGGGTTCACAGAAGTTCGAAATCCACCTTACAGTCCAGACATGGCCCCGTCCGACTATTATTTATTTCCAAATTTAAAGCGGAACTTAAGAGGAAGAAAATTTTCAAGCGATGAAGAGTTGCAGGCGGCCGTCTTCAGTCATTTTGAGGATAAAAAATGTGATTATTTTTATAAAGGTTTAGAGATGTTGATTCACAGATGTCAGAAGATTCATGGTGATTATATTGAAAAATAAAATTGGTTTCATTTCATTTCCTTCATTGGTTCATAGTTAGGCCAATTCATTATAGGACCGCCTACGTAATATGATAATGAAATAGCTCTGTGAGGCCAAATTAGCATTCGAAAACGTAACGAAGTGCTTAAGTTACATTTTGACCAGCTGCCACTCAGAACACTGCAATTCAAGTGCGTGTGCTAATCAAAAAGTTTTCAAAATACTTGACTGCCTCGTTGCTTTTTTTTGCCACCCAATTTCGAATCCTGGGTCAGGCCAAACTCATTTGTAGAATGTTCCTGTCAAGAATTTCTCACTAGCAGCCCAGTATCAGGAAGCTGGCGGTGTTTCACACCCGAAAAGCTATTAAAGCTGTTAGTCCTGCGCCTGATCTCTCTTTGGTCATGTCGATAGTCGAACTATGAGAGTGAGGTAATAGACTGTCCCGCGCAGATGGTAGTTTACGTTAACACTGGTCGTCGTGACCAAAAATTAGCCTAGAAAACATAATTTAGGTAAAAATGAACTTATTCTGTTATTCTTTCGCAATTATAACTTCTTTAACGCTGACCTTGTGAAATCTTTTGCATCTTTTATGAAGATTAATGTCCCAGATTAAAACAACCACCTTGATAAAGCTACTTTGAAATTCATCCGGCGTGTATTTTTACATAGACTAATATAAAAACCAGGAAACTATTTTTACTTAAAAAAAATTCTATCTGTCCATCTGAGCTCTTTAGAATAGCTAAATTAATTGCAATAAAACTTCACGAGCATATAGACAGCAATATCATTAGTAATCTAAGTTAAAATTAAAAAAAAACACAGGATTTTTTATAAATGTGTTTTTTAGGTTACTGTTCCAGCCTATCAAAAATCCACGGCTCAGGCCTCCCCCACAGATTAACCATGAGACAATAACTGAAGCTTCTAAAAATCAGATTCATTACAGTTTATAAATACTTACGTTTCATAGTCATAGTTTCGATGTCAAATTATGTTAAATTAAAAAAAGTCCCGCTGGGTTTCTTGCTGGTTCTTTCCGAACCAGCGCAGCGGTAAAGTAAAAAATGATTTTCAATAATAATTACATACTTTTTATCTATATTGGATAAAAAATATTCTAATATTCTATTCTATTCTATAATTGTTCTAAATCGTTTTTGCTTTAAGAGATAGAAAAAAAAATGTAATCGCCTTTATGCGTAAAAATGCAGACCAACAAGTTTTGTTCGGAACATATTTTATATCTCGTGATTTATGCGATAATCATCAACCATGTAGAGGCGGTGTTGGAACATCCACTACCTCACATCGCCCCTTGGTAGTCGTAAGAGGTGACAAAGGGAAACAAACCTGGAATCAGGAGGTGCAGCAGTGTCTTCCTAAGAACATCTTAAAAAATAAAAAATGTGGTTGACAGCCCTCCCAAGCGTGCCAACCATGGCATATATCCCGTCTACGAAGCAATTAATGGAATAAGCCTATCTATATTCAGTAATGGATATTTAATAGGTTGTAGCGGTGTTTAGTGTTCAGATTTAGTAATTTTCTATAAATTTAAATATCAGCAAGTTGTATGAAGCTGAGCTATACATACTGAATTAAAGCGGCTTTCTCTGTCATTACCTTTGATTAATAATTCTATAAGACTGTACTCTTTCATTAGATGGAGTGACAACCCGATGAAACACGTTTTGGACAGTACTTTGTGGCGTGGAGTAGTAATAGTAAAAATAAATAACTGCCTTGTTGGTCTAGTGCCTTGTTGGTCCGGAGTCAGAAAGTTGGTGGTGTCTCACCCCCGTGCCTCGGAAAGCACGTAAAGCCGTTGGTCAATAGGTCTATGAATGTGAGTGTGAGTTGAGAGTGAGGGAATACAGAGTGCACCTGTGTTTGCGCATACACTTGGGCACTATAAACCTGTCCTGCGCCGCTGGCTAGTCTCCGTTGACGCTGGCCGCCGTGGCCGAAATTCGGCCTGGAGGACATTAGTAATAATAACGGTCGTGCACAGCAGTTGACTGCCTATATTTTTTTCCTTTCAATATAAAAAAACCGGCCAAGAGCATGTCGGGCCACGCTCAGTGTAGAGTTCCGTAGTTTCCCGTCCGTCACAATAAGTGTTCCCACTTATGCTTATACTATAAAATCACTTCCCACTTTACATATAGGGGAGCTACCCTAATAAAACATTTTTTTCCACTTATTATTTCCACTTTTTTTCCACTTTGTCGCCGTGATTGATACACATATTGGTAGCAAATTTCAGCTTTCTAGTGCTAACGGTCACAGAGATTAAGCGAGGACGGACAGACGGACAGACAGACATGGCGAAACTATAAGGGTTCCTAGTTGACTACGGAACCCTAAAAATGATTATAAATTAACTTACAGCCGAACAACGAGAATTTTAATTTAATTTACTTTCGCAAATCATATTTGGTCAGCACGCGCGACGGACTACACTTCATGAATTTTTAACAAACACTCTGTAGCGCTTGTTATCTGTGTCCTGAATAATAGAACGTCAAAGCATGTCTAATTAAAAGTTCGATGCCTCGGGACCGCTGTTGTGTGCGACGCTGTGTCATTTAATCTTTGAAATTTTATCCATTTACACAGTGAGGCCATTTCTAAGATAGTATACAAGAAAATTTCTTCTAATTTTAATTTGTGTAACTAGCACACAGTACACCTGATGATAAGTGGATGCTGTGGCCCATAGACATCTACATTTATTCTCGATTAAGAACTAAAACGCAGATGCCAGCTGATACCACAGAGATGTGATACCAGCGTGAAATAAAAGCTTAATGCTGCTGTATTTCGTATGGTGAATGTAGAGAACCGGAGACCCTTTTTACTAGAAACGAGGCATTCCATCTTAGTCCTCACGGGTAACAACGCATCTGCATTTTGATTCGTGATCGAGGATAGATGTAGATGTATATGGGCCACAGCAACCACTTACCATAAGTTGGACTGTGTGCTCTTTTGTCACCCTATCCTATAAAAAAAAAAGATGCGAGAAGAACGAAAAATTTATGCGAGATTAGAACCCGCGTAAAATAACATATAGCTGACGTGAAGCACCAACGTTCCGGGAAGTCTACAGTTTGTGGTCATATCCTAGACATCCCCTGCCATTACATCAGATGTGATAGACCACAAATTCTCGTAAAAAAACATCGATTCCTGCCAAGAATGATAGGTGAGGCTATTGAAATTAAGAAACATCCTACACCTTCTTGGGATCCTGTTTTTAATAAAATGAAAACTGAACCAAAGCATACCACTGCAAGACTTCAAGACCCAGTAAGTTTATTTTGCGTAGATCGGACCATAAGTAATAATTAAAAAACTGAAGGTACTCCGGGTTAACACTGACATCGGGACATAAGTCAGATCAGTCCCCGTGACCATGGGTGCTGAAAAGAACCTGAAACGTGGAAATTGAAAATCATGTAAATTGTACTGTACTAGTTACACAATAAAATCCCTAAAAGTTGTTTTAATCAATGGTGTAAGATATTTTTATGTTTAATTGTTAAAACTCATTCAAATTAATCGATTAAAGTAATCGATTTTCTATTTTATTAGAGATATGAACTTATTTTTAAGATTTCTCATCTTCCAGATTGTGAATTGAGCTATTTTTTATATTTTGAAATATAAAAATATAACGCTTTTTTTAAAACCATATTACAACCTGTTACAAATTGGGCCCAGAAATCCCCTTCTCCTTTCTTAGTAACGAGACTTACGGTCATCCATGTTTTAAAAAATCTAAAGTTGAATGATTACAGACGAATATTTTAACGCGTCGTATTAGCCCAGTTGTTCGTCCGATAATCTAAACGTGTCCTGACAAAATAAATAAACATAAAAAGTAACAAATCAAATAGAAATTCATATAAAGCATCTTACCACCATGCTATGGTGTACGGTGTGCTAGTACAGTGTGTTTTATCGATGAATAGCATTTTCGTTTAGGGCTCCTTGCGATTTAAATATACGTATATAATTATTTAATAAAAGAAAATATCACGTAAAAGTTCTATAATATAATATAAAAAGTCAGTTTATTACCATGTTTTTGTTTTTGAAAACAACTGTATAGTTACCGTTAATATGTTTAATAACTACGTCGTTTATTCGTGGAAATGAGCTGATAGTTTAAGCTTTCAAAGGAATAAGTTTTTACCAATATTTCCTAGGACAGTTTTTTAAACCATTGAAAAGGTAAAATTACTTTCAATATTTTTTTACTTTAATATATGTGATATTAAATGAAAAATACTACATCAATACTTACTCTCTACTTAAATACTTTTCTACAAAAATACTTTTCTAAAAATACACAAACAAATAACAAAATAAAGTTAGTTATGTCCCTATATTAACAGCCTATGTTATAAATAATAGGATACATCTGATTATAGCTCTATGAATAGTATTAGCACAGACTTTACAGTCGGGGACAGCAAACCGCGAAACGACGCCGTCGACACGCCATAAATTCGAATGGTCAAACGAGTTTGGACATTGTTCAGGGAACCTAAACATTTCACTGTAGTTTGTTACATTTGATTTTCTGCCTTGTTTCATAATGAAACATACCATGGACTAAAATATACAGAAATAAACGTGACAATCAATACTCAAAAATTTAGATTATAACATAATTAGGTGTTTTTACTTTTTATGATTTTTTTACCTACCTAATGAGTTAAATGGTTAAACCTACCCGATGTTAAATAACTCTATGACTATGGGCACTACGAGGGCGGCACTGAAAATTTCGGGAATCAAGGAAGTGGCACAACATTACTATTTAAAAATATATGTATTGCTTTTCGAAGTATTCTCCGCGAAATTTGACACATTTTTCCACACGATGCAACCAATCATTGAAGCAACCATTCCATTCGGAAGTTGGGGTCTCAAAATGGCCGTTTTGTAGGCGTCCACAGCTTCTTCAGGTGATGAAAATCTTTGTCCACGCAATTTATTCTTTATTTTGGGGAAAGTATAGAAATCATTAGGGCTTAGGTCGGGGCTGTACGGCGGATGGTCTAATAATTCTATGTTTTCTTGCTCCAAAAACTCTTTTGTTCTGTGTGCGGTATGAGAACTCGCTTTATCGTGACGGAGAATGATGCGGCGGTTGCAGTTCTCTTTACGGAGTTCAAAAGCGACCTGTGGCAAACAAATGCTAGCATACAATTCTGCATTAACCGTTGTTTGTCCCTCAAGAGGAATAGTCGTAACATGGCCGGTTTTGGAGACAAACGTGGCCACTATTTTTTTTGCAACACTCCGTGAACAAACAATTTTTGTTGGCTTTAACTCATTTTCGAGCACCCAAACTCGTGACTGGTTTTTTGTTTCGGGTTACGCGTATATCCAAGATTCGTTACCTGATACAATGTTGTATACAGCATTTGAGGATCTGTTCTTACTCACGTTACTTGGTGCGTCAGTTCTGACGCACCAAGTAACGTGAGCCGCTTTTTGCTCTTCACAGAGCGAATGCGGTATCCATCGGGAAAACAACTTTTTTACACATAATTGTTCATGCAAGATTATTTGTATTTGACTCATGTCAATGTCTAAAGTTGCCCGAATTTTGCCGTATGTCACATGTCGATCTTCCTCAATCAGCTTACGCACAGCATCAAACTTTTCTTGGGTGACTGCAGTTTTTGGACAACCTTGACGGGGATCATCACTAAGCTTGAAACGTTCACGTTGAAATTCAGTAAACCAGCGATAAATTGTTGTTTTGGATGGGGCTATATCACCAAATCTATAAATGTCAACACACTGTTTTTGTGTTAAACCCCTTCGAAAGTCATAATAAATCATCGCTCTTGAATTTTCTCGAGTCAATTCCATTTTCTCAACGACTAAACAAGTTTGACAAATCCTTGTTGCAAGACCGAGAATCTTTTATTAAATAAATAAATGGTATTCGATTTTTAAAACCAAGGAGTTTTCAATTAAAAAGATTTCAATATAACAGGAACAGTGGAAATATTCCATTCCCGATACTTTTAGTGCAGCCTAGGTACAACCAACCCCAGAAGAAGAAGATTGAGATTGTTTTATGACCCCTGTAGTTTAATATTAAAGGTTTAAAAACTTGTGATTGTACCGTCTCATTTTTATAGGGACCGAAGTGTTGGTTTACGATCAACTGTAACGCATACCGATGACTAAGCTATATATATAACGACTAAGACAACTGCCCATTTTATCATTTTATGGTTTATTCCTGCAAATAAAAATGTAGGATGCCTTAGCTGTGAGTAGTTATTATACTATATTATACTATTACTACTATACTATTCTTTATTGCCACCCAAACACCGAATCATAAAATTCAATGCTCTCTGTAGCAATAAATTATTACAATGTTACATGTATTTAAAATTTATTGCTACAATATAACAACCAACAATTCAAAGATTCGCTGCCAGGCATTCGCAAGGAGAGAGTATTCATATTACTAAAGTAATAATCTAGATAATATTAAAAGTTGCGCCAAATGTTTGCAACTCGCGCGACAGTTAGACTGCGGTCGCGACGCCCGGGGCTGTTGTATCATGCACAAGTCGATTTTCACTCCCCCTATGCACCATAACTTGACATATAACAAATTACAAAAGCGTTTTACTGTTTAAGATACGATCACATTAACTTTATTTTTTTCAATAAATGGAAGACTTTACTTATAGGATTGACACGTACACGAGTTATATTGCTTTATTTTATTTTGGCATGTAATCCGATGTCTAATCGGTATCATTACTTTATATCGGTTAAATGATCTTGTAGAACTATTATAATCAACTATATATAAATAGATCTTCCCAAGAGATGACAAAAAGCAGGTGCATAGGACACCTGCATACATCGAATTCCTGTATCTATTACCAGGTCATCACTACACCTTTTTTAATAGAATAAGAGAGATAAAAAAGCACACAGTTCATTTATTGGTAATTGGAATGTGTGTCCTTTGTTACCTTTATAAGCAAGATTCGTTGTCATCCCTGAGCGCTAAAATGCAATGCCTCCTTTCCGGTGAAAATGTTCTCCAAATAATAAACTATCCATACGAAACAAGGCAGATGCTATTTTGCGCTGGTATTCTGTGAGAGCATGGTCTTTCCCTGATCGAGCCGACCCATCCATGCTACCATAATAGAAGTACCCTGCACTTCGCTTACCGGTACTCAGCGTTCAAGCAAATTCACATAACCGATCGAATGTTGACTAAAGGTAATAATTATTAGTTGTACTATTTGTACGATGTCTATAAGTTCCACTTTCAACGGGTGTTATGTTCAATTACTTTGCAATCTCCATAAGAATAGAGACGATTTTCCAAAAAGAAAAATATTCTAAAGTGGGTTTGAAATATACAGAGAGATAGAAAAAGATCTGAGCGGGATCCATCAAGCACCAAACCCGCACTAAAATGAATGACAACAGAGAGCGACACAAAATTGCATAGTCACTCACTCAGCGGCGGCACAAAGCAATGCGCAAGTTGTCATCCATTTTAAAATCTGTTTTCAAGTTAGGCTTATAGGAATAAGGACTTGAGTACAACTTTATTTAATTCATTTTATTTATGAAGATATAATAAGGGTATATATTAAAGTATTATAAAAAAGTACTTTCAAAACCGTATGCTAAATATTACTATTAACAATATTTAAGTAACGATTATTTATGTAGCCGTGGTAGCTCACGCTAAGCGCTCACTGTAATTTCACAATAAGTGAGCGAGAGAGGGTTTCATCCCCGCTGGCACCAATTAAATTGTTAATTTCAATTTTTAGTGCTGATTTACCACGTGCTCGGCGGTAAAGGAAAACATTGTGAGGAAACCTGCATGTCTTCTGAGAAATAAGAATACAAATCTGAAAAACGGTTGACGGCTGGCCATCCCTGGAACTTCCTGCGATGTTCGATCCCAAAACGCTCGACAAATATTTCTACGAACTAATAGTTAACTCATTACATCAAAAACGATCCGGGCAGAAATTTCGAAGTTATTAAAAAAACACTATTTGAAATTTTTTGACAACTATAACTTTCAAACGGATCAACCGATATTGATGTAATTGGTGCATGTAATTCAAAGAACAAAATTAAAATTTATAATAAAAAAAACGATTCGACTATTAATTAAAAATTATGTCAAAAAAACAGTATTTTTGAAATTTTTCGACCTCGATTTCTCTTCAACACATTAACTGATTCTGAAGAGGTTTGAAACAATCGACGTCGTTTTCCATGTTTAAGAGCTGATTAGATTTTGAAATTAATCGTTACATTTATTTAAAACTTATTCCAAAAAAAACTATTTTTAGAAAATTTTACTTTTGACATTTCTTAAAATCTCTCAGTCTAAATCGGTTGAAACAGTGTTGAAAATCTAAGTTTGGTAAAACCCTTCAAATCAGTTAATCGGTTCAAAAGTTATGAGAGATTTACACACCCCCACACACGCACGCATCCTCGTAGGAATAGTCAGAATAGCTACCTAGGACCTATCCAATTTTCTAAAAATCATTGATTTCATAGTGAGAAGTTAACAGTATTTCGAAAATATGTGAAGTTCGCCAATACGCATTGAGGCAGCGCCGTGGACATTTACTTGCCCTAAACCCTCTCACAAATGAGAGAAGGCCTGTGCCCAGCAGTGGGAAGTATATAGGCTGTTGCTTTACATTACTTTAAGTAACGAGTTATTATATTGTGACGCGCTCCAGTCGACGACACAACTAGCGCCATCAAGTGTCGGGAACGAGAGCGAGGGGAGCGTTGCAGTTTAAGACATCACAAATCTTTCGACCAACAGCGCCACCCGAAGAACTAGAAAATCTCTACTCGAACTCTCGGTACCTTGCGCGTGTTTACTTGAACATTCCGGACATTTTGCTAATTTAAATAAATAGGTGGCGCAAGATGCGATCGAGACAGAGTTGAACTCGGCTACACAAGCGAAGCTTCGGAGCGGAATTAAGTGAATTAGTGTGTTTAATTATTAGTGTTTTAACTTTAATTTGTGTAAAGTAAATAAAAGTGTTAATATAGGTAATTTTATCGGCAATTTTTATTGTCACGAACCTCAAGCTCGTAACAATTGGTGTCAGAAGTGGGATAAAATAATGCCGATTTTACCTAAGGAGGAAACGGAGGGTGTTCGTACCCGAAGTCAACGCCAGCAGGAGACGGACCAGAGGAGATTTGGAGGTGCAACGCCGCAGATGTCTGAGGGCCAGCCGCCGGCCACGGAAGCCGGTCCGTCAGCAGCTTCTACGTCTGTGGCACCTGACATAGGTGCTCTGATGGTGATGCTGCAGCAGCTGCGGGGCGGACAGGAGGAACAGGTCCGCCGACAGGAGGAACAGGCCCGCCGACAGGAGGAACAGGCCCGCCGACAGGAGGAACAGGCCCGCCGACAGGTGGAACAGGCCCGTCGGTTGGAAGAGCAGATGCTCCTCATGAAGGACCTTCACGGTACCTTTAGGAAAGAGATAAGGGAGGTGAAGGATAGGGTTGCTCAACATGACAACCGCCTGTCGGAAGCTGAAACCCTAATCGAAGAACATGAGACCCAAATCAACCAAGTTAAGAAAACGCTGGGTGAACTCAAACTTGGAGATGAAATTGCAGCCCCCGCAGTAGCTACTACACCTTCGCTACGCGGGTTCAAGGTACCACCGTTCGACGGGACTTCTTCCTGGTCGGCCTACAAAATCCAGTTCGAGGCCGTCATGGAGGTAAACGGCTGGAATAAAAGCCAGGCCATGACTGCACTCACCTTAGGCCTGCGCGACCATGCCTTAACCGTGTTGGAAGCTCTCGGTAAGAAAGTGACCTACGAGCAGCTCCTTGAGGCATTGGAGGCGAGATATGGTGACGCTCACCTGGAACACGTCTTTCGCGCGCAGCTTAAAGATCGTGTGCAACGCAGCAATGAAAACCTGCAGCAGTGGGCCCTTGAGGTGGAGAAGATGGTTCGAAAAGCATACCGGTCTGTACCTGCGCTCATTGAAGGGAACCTGGTGCAGACATTCCTCGACGGCATCCGCGACCTGGAAGTCAGAGCTGCTGTGAGGCTCGGGCACCACGAGACGCTTAAGGACGCCTTGACCCATGCACTGGAAGTGGAAGCCGTGCGGCAGGATCACCGTTCCCATCGCGTCAGGGAGGTTGCAGCAGCTATAGTTTGCGACCGCAACAAAGGATACAGCCCTAGGTGCTATGGCTGTGGGGAAAAGGGCCATCTTCGATCCAGCTGCCCTAAGCGAACCCTAGAAAGGGAAGGTGAACGATCCCAGGAGGGTAGTGCGGCCAACAGCACCGCCCAGCAGCAGCAGGGAAACGAGTAAAAGCCAGAACTGCGGGGCGGGTGCTGGCTGATGTTAAAAGAGCCCCAAGGATCTCGATCTCACAAACCCATGATGGGAACAGTCTAATCATCAAGGGCGAGGTCAACGGAATGCCGTGTAAACTGACCATAGACACTGGAGCCTCTCGTACGGTTGTTAGTTCCCAACTTATAAGTCCGTTCCTTGGGGACTCCGCATACAACCGAGAACGCATTAATTTGATAACAGCCACCAGTCAGCGTATACCCGTCCGTAGAGAGAAGGAGATGGAGTTGAAGCTAGGCAACGTGATCTACCTGCATAATGTCATCGTGGCTGATATAATGGACGACTGCATCCTAGGCCTAGACTTTATGAGGAATAATTGTTGTGAGATCGACGTTAAGCAAGGTGTTTTGAAATGTGGACAGGAAGAACTTTTTATGGAAGGTGCGTTACCCGGGAACGTGTACAGCATTAAGAAGATTGTTCTTCCGCCGAGATCGGAAACGATTGTTCCGGTTAGTCTTCCCCGAAACGCTGGGCAAGCTCACCGTTGTGTACTTGTGGAAAGGGTAAACAATGACCTTCCATGGAAAGTAGCTCGAACCCTGGTCAGGACCACTGACATCTCAGGAGTACGTGTGCTGAACCCTTGCGACCGGGACCAGATTATAGAAAAAGGCACACTAATTGGTACTTGTGAGGAAGTGGATTGGTAACGTCGGTGCCAATATATATCGAGTGGGACCCCCAGCAAGGATGCAGAAACGAGAGTGACCACACTTTTGGAAGACTGTCGCAGTGTTCTCTCCCCAAACGAATTAGTCAAGGCGAAGAAGTTGTTACTCAAGTACGCCGATGTATTCTCATCAAACGATGCTGACATAGGAAAGACTGGTTTAGTTCAACACAAAATAAACACAGGTGAGGAATTGCCTATCCGTCAGCGGCCAAGAAGATTGCCGGTAGCACGTGAAAAGGAAGTGGAAACCATGATTGAAGGAATGGTGAAGGATGGTGTTATTGAACCTTCCTCTAGTCCATGGTGTTCACCAGTGGTGCTGGTGAAAAAGAAGGATGGCAGCATGCGGTTCTGTGTTGATTACCGCCGTCTGAACGACGTTACAAAGAAGGACAGCTATCTCTTGCCAAGAATTAATGACACGCTGGACATGCTTACAGGAGTAAAATGGTTTAGCACGCTGGATCTAAAAAGTGGCTACTGGCAAGTTGAAATTGACCCTAAGGACAAGGAGAAAACTGCGTTCTCGACGGGAAAGGGTCTGTGGCAATTCAAAGTAATGCCGTTTGGGTTGTGCAATGCTCCAGCAACGTTTGAAAGGCTGATGGAACTTGTACTTACCGGGCTAATTGGCGATGCCTGTCTGGTCTACTTGGATGACATCATCATCGTGGGCCGTACGTTTGAGGAACACCTTCAAAACCTGGAACGCGTGCTTATGAAGATTCAGAGTGCCAACCTCAAGTTGAGCCCGAAGAAATGTTCACTATTCCAACGGCAAGTTAACTTTTTGGGGTTTGTAGTATCGGAAGAAGGTATCCGCACAGATCCAGAGAAAATCGCCGCTGTCAAGGATTGGCCGGTTCCAAAAGACAAGAAGCAGGTTAGAGCATTTTTGGGTTTGTGCTCTTATTACCGGCGATTCGTGAAGAACTTTGCAGATATAGCCAAACCTCTGCACAAGCTAACCGAGGAGAAGCGACATTTCTGCTGGGATGAAAGTTGCAATATCGCATTCCAAGAGCTCAAGGACCGTCTGTGCAAAACACCTATTTTGGGATACCCTGATGCAAGCAAAGAATTTATAGTTGACACAGACGCAAGTGATATAGGACTTGGCGGTGTGCTGTCTCAACGGAATGGTGACCAAGAGGTCGTGATAGCGTACTTCAGCAAGTCGTTGTCAAAACCGGAAAGGAACTATTGTGTCACAAGACGCGAATTGCTCGCTGTGGTAAAGTCGTTGCAGCATTTTAACAAATATCTTCTGGGACGAAAGTTTCACTTACGAACTGACCATGCTGCACTAAAATGGCTATTGCAGTTTAAAAACCCAGAAGGACAAGTTGCGAGGTGGATCGAACTACTACAGGAATACGACTTTGAGATCGAACATCACAGCGGGAAATCTCATGGCAACGCAGATGCATTGTCAAGAAGACCTTGTCCTGAGGATTGCAAACATTGCACTAGGCAAGAGAGTAAGGAAGTGGTATCCGTGAGGATGCTCAGGGCAGACCACCTCAGCAACGAGTGGAAGGACAGCTTACTACATGCACAGCAGGAAGATCCGGACATCAAGCCGATTCTGGAATGGATAAAGGCCAGTGCTCCCAAGCCCAAGTGGAGTGACGTCTCAGCGATGAGTTCGACCACTAAAAGCTATTGGGCCCAGTGGGACAGCTTGCTGCTTCAGGATTGAGTTCTGTGTCGTAAATGGGAAAACGTTCGCGGAGACAGCTGTCATTTGCAAATGGTTGCCCCTAAAGCTAAAGTACGGGATGTTCTACAGCTGTACCATAATGATTGTTTAGGAGGCCGTCTGGGAGTTAAACGAACTCTACTGAAGATCCGAGAACGGTTTTACTGGGTCCACTGTCGAAACGATGTCGAGGACTGGTGTCGCAAATGTACAAGTTGTGCGGCTGTAAAGGGACCTCAGACTCGTAGTAGAGGTGCATTGAAGTTGTACAATGTGGGTGCACCATGGGAGAGAATAGCCATTGACGTGGCGGGGCCGTTTCCGGAGAGTGAAAGCGGTAACAAGTATTTCATGGTTGTGATGGATTACTTCACTAAGTGGCCAGAAGTCTTCGCCATTCCAAATCAAGAAGCTTCGACAGTTGCAGATAAACTAGTTCATGAAGTCTTCTGTCGTTTTGGACTACCTTTAGAGATTCACAGCGATCAAGGAAGGAATTTTGAGTCTCAAATATTCCAGGAAACTTGCCGAGTTATGGGTACTCATAAAACAAGAACGACTTCTTATCACCCGCAATCTGATGGAATGGTGGAACGATTTAATCGGACATTGGAGAGGTACCTAGCAAAAGTTGTAGACAATCGGCAACGAGATTGGGACAAGCACATACAACCGTTTTTGTTGTCATATCGGAGTTCTGTTCACGAAAGTACAGCAGTGACACCAGCTTTCGCAAACTTTGGAAGAGAATTACGGCTGCCTGCTGACCTGATCACCGGGATACCACCTGATGCCCCACGCAGTATAACCGATTATGCAAATGACTTGCGGAACAAAATGAATGACATTTATGAGCACGTCAGACAATCGGGCCAGCAAATGTCTGAGAAAATGAAAACCCGGTACGACCGCAAAATGAACAATAAAGGGTTCAACGAAGGTTCATTAGTGTGGTTGCACAATCCAGTCCGCAGCAAAGGGAAATCTCCTAAGCTTCAAGCTAAATGGGACGGCCCGTACCGGATTGTAACCAGGATCAACGATGTGACCTAACGGATACAGAAAGGCGCAAGAGGGACTCCTAAGATCGTCCATGTGGATCGCTTGGCGCGTTATTATGGGACCGATAATGCTCGGGACGAGCATGTCTTAGGAGGGGGCAGTGTGACGCGCTCCAGTCGACGACACAACTAGCGCCATCTAGTGTCGGGAACGAGAGCGAGGGGAGCGTTGCAGTTTATGACATCACAAATCTTTCGACCAACAGCGCCACCCGAAGAACTAGAAAATCTATACTCGAACTCTCGGTACCTTGCGCGTGTTTACTTGAACATTCCGGATATTTTGCTAATTTAAATAAATAGGTGGCGCAAGATGCGATCGAGACAGAGTTGAACTCGGCTACACAAGCGAAGCTTCGGAGCGGAGTTAAGTGAATTAGTGTGTTTAATTATTAGTGTTTTAACTTTAATTTGTGTAAAGTAAATTAAAGTGTTAATTTAGGTAATTTTATCGGCAATTATTATTGTCACGAACCTCAAGCTCGTAACAATATTTATGAAAATTATTAGCACATAGATCAACTGCTAAACAGTTTATAAGAATATTGCACAAATTAAGAAAAGTATTTGTAGTATTTTTAATTTATTATTAATACCCTCTCACAAATGAGAGAAGGCCTGTGCCCAGCAGTGGGAAGTATATAGGCTGTTGCTTTACATTACTTTAAGTAACGAGTTATTATATTTATGAGAATTATTAGCACATAGATCAACTACTAAACAGTTTATAAGAATATTGCACAAATTAAGAAAAGTATTTGTAGTATTTTTAATTTATTATTTATACCTTTATTGTATATGTATTAAAAGATATTGGATGTATAATTAAATAAAATAAAAAGTTAGTCGGTAAATTAAAAATATTTTTACCTCGCCAGTTTATATACTCTACCCCGTGTCATCACATAAATGACCTAAGAGACGATAGAGGGAAACCGAAATACCACAACATATTCCTGTTTGTAATCTATGAACGCATACATGCCGCCGTCACTATACGTGAACGTATACGTGTACATCATCATCATCATCATTACAGCCCTTCACAAGTCCACTGCTGAACATAGGTCTCCCCCAAGTAATGCCACAAAGCACGGTCCTGAGCCACCTGCATCCATCGACTTCCTGCATATCTTACCAGGTCGTCACTCCATCTAGTGGGGGGTCGCCCTACACTACGCCTACCGGTACGAGGCTGCCACTGGAGAACCTTTCTTCCCCATCGGTTATCGGTTCTTCGAGCTATATGGCCGGCCCATTGCCACTTCAGCTTACTAATCCGTTGGGCTATGTCGGTCACTCTGGTTTTACTGCGGATATCCTCATTTCTGAGTCTATCACGCAGAGAAACTCCGAGCATAGCCCTCTCCATAGCTCGCTGAGCGATCTTGAGCGTTCTCATACGGCCAGCAGTGAAGGACCACGTCTCAGATCCGTAAGTCATCACTGGCAACACGCACTGGTTGTACAATCTAGTTTTTAGAGATTGAGGTATACCTGACGAGAAGATATGTCGTAATTTCCCGAACGCTGCCCAGCCGAGTTGAATCCGTCGATTGACCTCTCGGTCGAAGTTGGACTTACCTAGTCGGACTATTTGTCCCAGGTAAACGTACTCGTCAACAACTTCGAGCATAGTGCTCCCAACAACTACCGGCATAGGTGTGACATGGACATTAAACATGATCTTTGTTTTGTCCATGTTCATCTTAAGACCTATCCGTTGGGAGGCACTATTGAGGTCATTGAGCATAGTGCTTAAGTCCTCCAGCGATTCTGCCATAAGGACTATATCGTCGGCAAATCGAAGGTGAGTGATGTACTCGCCATTGATGTTAATACCGTATCCTTTCCAGTCCAGTAGCTTGAAAACGTCTTCCAAAGCAGCGGTGAAGAGTTTCGGGGATATAACGTCACCCTGTCTTACACCTCTCTGCAGTTGGATAGGTTTCGAGCTCTGGTTCTGTACTCGGATAGCCATCGTAGCCCTACTGTACAAACACTTCAGCACTTCGATATACCGACAGTCAACTTGGCACCGCTGAAGGGACTGCAGCACCGCCCAAATTTCGACGGAATCAAAGGCTTTCTCATAGTCCACATACGCCAGGCAAAGTGGCAAATTGTACTCTTCAGTCTTCTGTACAATCTGCCGCAGGGTATGTATGTGGTCTATGGTACTGAAGCCTTTTCGGAAACCGGCTTGTTCGGGAGGCTGGAAGTCGTCGAGTCTGCGTGCGAGACGATTCGTAATGACTCTCGAATACAGCATGTAGACGCGGCTCAGAAGGGAAATCTGTATACGTGTACGTCAGATCACAAATCCTCGCTAAAGAACATCGATTTCTTTCAAGAATTATTAGCGGGGCTATTGAAATCAAAAAAACATCCTAATTTCCATACAGAAGATTGTTGGGTATTACCATCTGCTTGGGATCCTATAATTAATAAAATAAATCCAAACCCAAGTACATAACTGCAAGACTTTTATTAGATATTATTGTATTAGATTTACAGTGTTATGTTTGGTTATCTACTTTGGGGATAACTATAATTGGCTTTTTCATGTTTAATTATTTAAGTAATATTGTTTAAGTATTAATAAGCTGTTGTTATCCTGAATAAATAAATAAAATAAAAATAAAGACTTCATGATACTATAAGTTCATAGTGCTAGTGAAAATTAATAACTTTAAAGTGAAGGTAGTCGTGGTTAACTATGATATTGGAACGTCAAACCCCTCAGTTCCCCTATGACTATGGGTGCTGAAAAATGCTCGAAACGTCAGGAATACAAAATAAGTTAATGTTTGAGATAAAATCGGTACAAACTAGTTGTATTTAAACATATTCCTGATAACAACGCTACATAGTAAAAAATTCAACAGCACTTTTGAGTATAGGTCTTATAAGGCAAAGGCACCTACTTCCGCAATATTTTTACTAAAACTCGAAAGGAGATCAAAAATTAAGCTTTTATTGCACACATTTAAAGGTTTTATTTTCATCTGTACCATAACTGTTTCTACTTTTGAAAAATAAAAAGGTAAATTATTCTTGTTTGTATTCTGAAATAATTAAATACGAAAAGAAGTCGGCGGCACCTTATTTCGATGTAAAAATTATTGTTACAACGTATTTGGTTCTTAATTTCGAATGTACAAAATGCAATGAAAAAAGGTAGGATGCATGGTTCTCATTGTCCTACAACCAAAATAATTATAATTTAAAAAATATGAATAATCATCCCCCTAGAAAAAGACCTGACAAGCTAATTTTATTTTTAACAAAACTCGGCGCATTGCAGCCGCAACAGAAATAATTGCGGAAATATCATTTTAAATTTGAAAGACTTGTATTGTTTAACTGGAAATGATAATAAATTCATTGAAGTTTAATGTTAAATAACTTTTAAATAAATTTGTCGTTATGACATGCGCGCCATCTATTGTAAGTTAATTGTACTATGCCTATAACCTTCGCGGAAGTGCAAGTAATATGTTGACAAAGTTTTATCGCAATCTGATGAACGATATGACAGCGCATAAAATACGAAAACCTTTAATTTTTATATATGAGATAATGCAATTAATTAATTAAAAAGGTGATGTTGATCAATTTTGATTTTCTTTCACAAAACCTACAGAGTGAGAAAATTTTCCAAATGTGTTATTATTGCACTAATACGTAGGTATGTGAAATTTTTGGAGGATACATGGATTGATTGCGTAATAAGCATCCATTCCTATAATCGATATACACATTACACATTTCATACTTACGAAATATAATCCCATTATTACCATAATATATGAATAAAAATTTCAAATAATTCAAATTCAAAAGATTTATTATAATTTAAATGTTACATTTGGCGTAAATTTATATATTACAACTCAAGTACTATTTACAGGTATTACCAAAGACATTTAAGTAATTATTTAGATCTCTTTAGGTATTACCACTAAAGTTGCTAGTTACAAATACTAAGCAAACAAAATTATAATTTTGGAAAAAATTCTGTATACTTACCTAGCTAATCAATTTTATTTATTTTAATACTCGAAATTTTTAATTACAATAGTAGTACAAACGATATGTTACTACTTGCGCCCTCCTTTCTGGCAATGAGGGTCGCGTTCGTATACGGCTTAGAGATCTCTAGTCAGATCGTTAAGCCAAGTCCTAAAAGCGGTGTTTAGTGGGTAAAAGTCTCCACATAACCACGCAGCCGGCTGCGTGGTATGCTATGAGCATTCACCGCCTCCCTCCCCCGCTTTCCGGAGGGTTGCCCATATTTGCTTCGGGCGCAAAAAAAAACGTCACTATTCCTAAAGCAAGATAGTGTGTAAAATGATACAACGTAGTTTGTGAATTATTTATTATCCACAACTGTGAAAGTTATTATGAACAAAATGGGAATCTACGCGTTATTTAAAGTAACGGTAAGTGTATAACAAGCAGCGTAAAATTGTGAACACTATATTTTGCGTGTGTGCTTACATCAGTATAGCGTTTCATACCAAAAAAATTGTTTTTAATTTAATTTTAAAGGCAGTTTACAAACATAAATTACACCGCGAAGAACACCAGACCCGGAACAATTATTTTTCGACCATCCAAATACTTGTTTCGTGCTGGATTCCAACCCACGACCCTCAGCGCCGTAACTCAATGCCACTGCGCCATGGAGTTGTTAATATTTTGATATTTATATTTAAAAGGTGGTCTCGTTCTTCGTCTCACGCCCCCAGCATTTATTTACTAATTATTGGCCTCCTGTCCTATACCACACCTCGTTGGGTTCGGGAACACGGCGTGACCCCCGAGTAAGACATTCGACTCAGAACCTTAACCACTCTATCGAGAGAAAGAGTTGACGACTAAGATTACGGATCCTTAATGTATGGTCCCGGTCTGGACGGCAGTCATGTTTCTAATGAACTGTGTTTTCCCTTACTTCCCTACTATTAGGGCTTACACTGAAGGATTATTCAATAAAACATCAATTGTTCGTAAACTCCCTTTGGAAATAAGATATTGAAACGTTCACTACTTTTATAACTTTCACTTTTATTTTCTTTCTTTATTTTGAACAGGAAACTGTAGCTGGCCCCGAAAGAATTGAAATTAGTAGTGTTTCTTCTCCTTTACGTCCCCCTTCTGGGGACAAGAGGGCCTGCAGGTACCGAGGCATCCCTCTCTAACTGGGCGTCATCGCGGGGGGCATGCATGGCTTCCCCGGTATTGGGTGCTGCTATGCAGCTTATTGGTCGGGGTGTTGCACACTACACGCCATCAAGCCAGGTGTCGGGAAAACTCACTCGTCCCCGGCGGCACCCGCGCCGGGCGAAGAGCGTAGAAGTTCACGTGGAAGTGGCCGCCCATCAGGTGGGCGCGCGTGTAGGTGTGCCAAATTGCACAGATGTGGATGTGGGCCGTTATCTGCGCGGTCGAACAACCGTCTCGCAGTACGGGTCACAAATTCATGTATCGTCTCTATCTTCAGGTCCCTGGCTATGAGGTCATTTCTGACGTAGCGGCCTGCTCCCACGATCACCCGGAACGCATACGAATTGCAAATTGAGTGATTTACTAACCTACCCCGGAAACATTACTGTGAGGAGAACCGCGCGCACAGTGACATTTTGTTTTAAGCTAATCGATAATTTTCAATATCACATTTCCATTTAATACCGCATACTGTTATTGCCCATAACAATATCATAAAAAATATATTTCACATAAAGCACAATAAAGACGTGTTACAAAAAAAATTTAACATTAATATTACATTAAGAATTAATATAATATTAAACAAAATATCACAATTTTACAAGCAATTTCTTAGTCAAAAATCTTAACCCCTTACCGCATACCAAGCCATATATGTAATCAAACGTTTATGATTTTTTCCTAGCCTAATGAAAAATTTGATCTTTAATAATGCCTTAAATTAGAAGAAGCATATTAGTCGTTATTTTGAACGTAAAACATTTGTTCATGTTCATTCACAATTTTTAACTATATTTGAGATTATTTGTAACGCGTGTGGTCGGCCGGTGTTAGAAAAATAAATGCAAGTTTTGGGATTAAAAAAATATAAACGGTAAGTAAAACGTATTAAAAAAAATTATATCCTTCATACCCTCTAAAATAAGAAACTCGATGGTTTAGTTCAATGCCTAGCTTTTATCAACCTGCCATATTTGGCTTCCCATGCGTTACTGTAAAAAGTATACGACTCTCGGGATCGTATAGGTCTTGCTATCTCTTGCTCTTGTCATCCCTTCCTTCTAATATTTATCTCTATCCTTGTCTAATATCAGTTATCACTTAGCAAAAGACGTATTTTTAAATTAAGTAAACATTATGCAAATGATTAAAACAACATAAATCTTTTGATCGTATTACATAGTTGATTGCTACGCAATGCATGACTAAGTTAATTCAAATATCTTTATCTTTCAGAAATTAGCATCTTATAAAGTTTTATTACCTCTTATAAAAACAGTTACATTAAAAAAAATATTACAGTCGAGGTTCACAATTTAAGCGGTTGCCAGTTGAGAAAGTATGATTTATGGAATGGTGCAAATGGGTTACGGTAACAGCAGACGTATGATTATACCAGAAAATACAATTATGCACAATGCATATGTGTTCTCAGGCCGCTAAATGGATTTCATTCTTCATTTATTTTTGGCGCAAATTGAACAAATGATAGAGTGGAGCATTTCGCATTTACACTTTATTACTTTGACCTGAAAATTGATTTTATCATTAACTCTATAAAGGTAATCTAGTTATCAATGATAACCATGAGGTGATGGTGTCAGCAAATCTGTCGTACCATTACTTCATGTAAGTGACGTAAGAAGCAGTTAAGGCCGATGTGATTTATTTTCTCAGAATAAAACGACTCAGAACAGAATAAACGAGTATACAGCCCACCTCATGGTAATTAGATACTGTGGCCCATAGAAACATACGTGTATCCTCAAATAAGAATTAAATTGCAGATGGGTTGTCACCCCTGAGAACTTAAATGGAATGCTTCGTTTATCTGTAACTCCTTCTTAGTGTAAAACGCAATTCAAAATAAAGTTCAGTGCAGCTGGTGAGCTACTACTACCACTCTAAATTTACAATATTTAATCCATCACTTAACACATTTATATTATAAAAATATAGTTTAAAGTTAAAATTTATAACTAAATAAAGAATTATATAAGGTAGTGCAATATTGCAGCTATATATTGGTTGTAGCACAAATTGGGTTGGTTCGACCAGGGAAGGACCACACTCGGACATAATACAAGCATAAAATTACAGCTCAATGCTGTAATTTTTCGTTTATCGTATAGCGAGTGTAGAGAACCGGAGATTCTTTTTACTGGATACGATGCATTCCATCTTAGACCTCTGGGTTGACAACGCATCGGAATTTTGATTTATATTCGAGGATAGATGTAGATGTGAGCTTAGTAAGGGATGTAGGATGTGTGACTTAAAGTTTCAACACCAGAATCCTCAATAAATGCTTTTGTTCTAAGGCAGGTATTTAAAGAGGCGTTATCGTGATTCAGCATGATTCCCCGAAGCCCGGTCTTCTCTCCCGCACAGCTTGAAAAGCTTTGGGTAATGCAACTGTAGTATACCATTCAGAGTTGCCTAACCCACAATTTTCCAACATTGACGTCGACCAATGTCCGCCCCGCGAAAAAAAACTAGACACCATTTTTTTGCCAACCTTGCGACGTATTTGCAGTTTTGTCGGTAACTGTCTTTCTGAATAGACCCACATCGATGATTGCCTTTTATTTTCCAGATTATATTGATAGATCTACGTCTCGTCACCGGTAACAATTTCTGAAACATGCCTAGATGCCCCGTTTTCAAAACGTAGACGCATTTCGTGGCACCAATCTACACGAGTCTTTTTTTCGCCTTCGGAAAGCAAAGGAGGGATCCATCGACAACCAAGCTTCCTCACTACAAGATGTTGATGTAGGATGGTACGAATGCTCCCCGAACTAATTTCTACAATCTTTTTGATGTCCGTATATGTAATTCGTGGGTCTTCTCTCACCAACATATCAGTGGGCTATACATTTTCTGCCGTTACTACTGTTTGCGGGGCCTCGGTTCTCTGGTCATTTTTAAGGTTAATTTTACCCTATTTGAATTCAGCAAACCACATAAAAATTGTTGCGTATGGTGGATCTAAGTCCCCTAATGCTGATTGTAACCGTTGTAAACTTAATTGTTCGGTTAAACCAAATTTAAAATCATAATAGATCATAGCGCGCAAATGTTCACGGTTAAGATCCATCGTTTCAAATGAAAAGTGCGGGTAGCGTTGCAGGAAAATTAATAGAACCCTGTTTTTTTTTAATATTGAGTAATTGGCTTATGGAGTTCTATTTTAAAATAAATTTGCTTTTTAGAAACATATAACACGGGTGCGTTCCATTTTTATATTTCGAGCATCTCAAAACTTATTGAGTGACCTACGTAGAACACGCTGTATGCTATCACATTCTCTCACAGGCTAAATCTTATAGATGTATGTTTGTTTATTTTAGTGACGCTTTTTCTTTTTATCGAGTTTGTAAATCACAGTTATACTAAAGAAGCTTTCATTTTAAACGAAGAACATACGCTTAAGGCATAATGCCTCTTATGCTCTTAATCTGAAATTACGCAGCGTTTTAAACGAAACATGTTATCTTCGCCATTTACTATATAACCATAAAAGAGATGGGACCACGCTGGTTGGTTTTAGGAAAAATTACCTACTTAGGATAAAAGGCCTGGTCAATATTATTTAATGTTTTTAAATGATTCATCATAACATAGTTCGTTTTTGTTATATTTTTACAAAAGTTACTGGCTTTCGTACATTGTTTACATCTCTAACGTGGTAAAGCCATGCTGCAGTTCATCTCTTTTTACAGTATCATCTCTTTTTTACGAGGTAGAGCCATGCCGCAGTATTATTAATAGTATAGTTGTAGCACGAATGGGTCGGCTCGACCGGTGAAGGACCACGCTATCACAGAATACCAGCGTAACATAGTAGCGTAATGCTGCTGTGTTTTGTATGGTGAGTATAGACCGGATAGACTGTTACCGTAACCGGAGAGCCTTTTTACTGGAAAAGGGGCATTCCATCTTAGTCCTCACAGGTGACAACGCATCTGCATTTTGATTCGTAATTGATGATAGATGTAGATGTCTATGAGCCACAGCATATACTTATTATCAGGTGGACTGTGTGCTCGTTTGTCACTCTGTCCTATAAAAAAATCTCTGCCTTAATGTTTCTTTAAAATTAGTATTATTATTAGTAGTAATAATTAGAATTTATCGTGACATCTATTATGGAAGTGTACAGAGGATGTGTAAAGTATGTGTATAAAGCGCCACCAAGCTACTGTGGAAATACCTACCTATTGTGTCCTCGTAAAAGCTAAAAATACAACAAAGAGAAGACTTAAAGAAGGAGGATGTACTTAATTTGTTCGATTTCAATGATTATATATTTTTTTTAAATTCTTTGATGTGGTTTTTGTTATTTTAAAGGTGTAATTATAGCAAAGACATTTCAATTTTATTGTCTGGGAGGACAACGCATATGCATTTTGATTATTAATCGCAGATAGACCACGACTCCATTTAACAACATGAGAATCGTGTGCTGGATTGTCACCCTTACTTATATTTAGAAAGTCCCTTTCTATATAACAGCCTCGCTTGCTAGTTGGGCACCCTTTTGTTGTGGCATATTCATTCGAAAATGTCGAACGCAGATTCCGTAGATTGGCATTACCAGTGCGAGTCTATCGATAATACGCTCAAACCTTTCAAGTTATATATTATATTATGTCGATTTGTGTGTTTTTATATTTTTTAAGCTATAGTGACAAACAAAGAAGTTCACCCGATGTCCAGTCTGGGACAGATGCGTGTCACCTCTGAGAACTAAAGTGGAATGTCTAATAGCCTGTACTTATACCCTGCAGACTGAAACTGGAACACTGCAGTACAAACACTACAGAACTGCACTGCACTGCAGAAGGAGCTAATAAAGCTGGCTGCCTTACCACAATAGGTAGGTCAGGCGGCCCTAGGACGCTTAGGCAGAAAAGAAATCGTAAATTTAGTAAGCTTTAAAGAAAGCTTACTAAATTTAGCCCTTAAAGAAGAAGGGCTAAATTTCATACGTGGTAGAGCCACGCTGCAGCTATATTATGGTTGTAGCACGAATGGGTCAGCTCAACCTGAGAAGGAGCACGCTCTCACAGAATACCCTTTTTTTACTGGAAACGAGGCATTTCATCTAATTCCTCTGGGGTGACAACGCATCCGCGTTTCTTTTTTTATTAAAAAAAAGAATATTTACAATGCTGTAAATATTACTAATATTCCCCCTTAACCACTCGTGGTAAGCTTAAATTGCTTGTGTTACGAGTGGTTCACGCCAGTAGTCGAATGGTGGATTCGAACCGAAGACATTTTTGAGTTAGCGGTCCGTGTCCTGCCATTAGGCTACTGTCACTTTTTATTCTTAATCGATGAGATCGAGTTTTGATTCTTAATCATGGATAAATGTACATGTTTATGGTCCACAGCATCCACTTACCATCAGGTGGACTGTGTACTCGCTTGTCTCCCTTATTCTATAAAAAAATTATGCAGTCGACAAGAAACTTTGTTAAAGATAAAATTCTTAACTATTTCAAACCTTATTTCCTTTTCTCTTCTTGAGATAGGCAATGTCTTCTACTGTAGGGAGCTCTCGTTGTAAGGAGGCTCTCGATGTACCTTCATCGTCACGTTGAAGATGTCATACCAGGCGTGTTGCATCCTTGACGCTACTGCCTGTCGCCGGTTGATTATTAACGTCTGGTGAAATTGATATGGTTATATCACTTTCTGTCGGAAACCATGAAATCTTCGACGTCGCCGTCATGACGTCCACGAGAATAAGATGTATTATCTCATACTGCCACCACACAGCATTAAATTTAAAGTTAGACGATATTGACGACGATTATGATGATGATGATAACGACTTTTCAACTGACCTGGAACACAGCAATATCTTTCAATACTGTCTGAAACTATAAGCTGCGCAGGACCAATTTAGTGTCACATTTTCACGTAACGTTTTCTGCGATGAGAAGAAGCGTCATACCTGCAACATATAATTTCCCTTCCGAGTGTGATAATTACAAAATCGTCTCTGCAACGAGGTAAACTCAAGCCCAGCAGTGAACTTTAACGAGTTAATAAAGCAATATAAGGAGATAAAAAGAGAGAAGAAATTATTATTTTGGTAACATTAACATATATAGGTTATTGGTAGATTTAAAAATAGTTTTATAATAGGAACTTAATTAAACTGATATAAAATACCAAAGGACTAAAGTAAACATAATACTTATTCCTTTTCTTTTTACAGCCCTTATAAATCAGGCTACTAATAAACTAATAACCACATTTAAATTTAAGCTACCTAACATTCAATAAAAAATTATATCTCTAGTCTTCAATGAAACATGGCATAGGTTTTTAGCCTAAACGTACTGAGCTCTCCTTTTAGCATGCGACCGCAGGAGCGCTGCAGCTTTTAGTGTGGTTAAGAGCTTTTAACAAAAATCAGATGCAGGCACAAGCGAGGCGTATTATGTTCAAATTTCAGAGACACGCTCCCGACATTCCTAGTGGAAGGCATGCTATGAAATTGCATCGACTTTGCTGAATAATATTAATACAACGCAAGTGCTACGTTCGTATCGTATTTGTGATACAATTGCAGAAAAATGTAGGCATATGCGGTCTACAAGTTTGTTATTAATTTGTTAATAGTCTTTTGGGGTAATGTATGGATATTCAAATTTATCTGTTTTTGAAAGTAGGATAATTTAAAAAGCATCGATTTTTTTACAAAAGTGGGGCTAATGAATAAGCGGCCTAACCTTAAGTAAGTTTATATAGTAGAGCCACCCTGCAGCATATTGTGGTTGTAGCACGTACGGATCAACTCGTCCATGGTAGGACCGCGATCTCACAGAATATCACCGTAAAGTGGCAGCGGAATGCAGTTATGCGTATGGTAAGTATAGAGAACTATATACCCTTTTTACTGGAAACGAGGCATTCCATCTTAGTCCTGTCTGCATTTTGATTGTTAATTGAATGTGAATTGGGCCACAGCTTCTACTTATCATCAGGTGGACTGTAAAGTGCACTCTCATAGAATACCAGCGTAAAATATCAGCTTAATACTTCTGTGTTTCGTATGGTGAGTGTAGAGATCCAAAGAACCTTTTTTACTGCAAACGAGGCATTCCATCTTAGTCCTCAGAGGTGACAACGCATCTGCGCTTGGACGCATAGTACTTCAAATGGCTTAGCAAGATCCTCTGTTATGCCGAAAATACTGCAGCATTGTTTTTGAAATAAATATATGGTTAAGTTGAGGATTAATGTTAAGTAATATGTTAAACGAAAACACGATTCCATAAAATTTTCTCGATAGAAAAAAAAATCCAAAGTTACCTCCAAACCGAACTATAAACCACTGGTATTCAAAAAATACTTAAAATTAGATGATGAATCTTTGCATACTAACTGAACTAACTATAAAACAGGGCTAATGTTATTTACTTTTTTTATTTATCATTACTTTCACCGTAAAAAGAAATTACCTAAACTATTGTCGTTTAAAACCGCCCGACACCGTCATTCACTCTAGCTCCGGCTTTTGAAGGGAAGGCTTGTGTCACTTGTGCTCAGAACACACATTACGCAACTGGACGACGTAATATTAAAATAGACACTTAGGTTTATAGTGTTGGCGCAATGGGAAATAAGCGTAATAAAATAAGAAGCGTATGATAAACTTAATGAAGTAAGTATCTACCGACCTATCTACTTACAATATTGGTGATTACATACATAAACATACATAAACACTCACGCCTGTCACCCAAAGGGGTAGGCAGAGACTACAGACTTCCATTTGGCACGATCCTGACACACCTCTCTCGCCTCCTTCACATCCAAGGGTACTCCTAATTTGGCCCGTTTTCAATAAATCGCCAATTTGGTCGATACATTTTCGCCTAGGACGTCCCTTTCCGACTCTGCCATTCGCTTCTGCACCATAAATTTTCTTTTTCACTCTTTTCTCATTCATTCTTTCCACATGACCAAACCACCGAAGCATTCCTTTCTTAATCCTGGTCACAACATCATCTTGCAAACCACACTCTTCTCTTATTACACAATTTCTTACCCTGTGATTCAGATTCAGCCCTAACATACTCCTTAACGACCGCATTTCTACTGCGGTCATTCTACTCTCGTGCTTCTTCTGCCACACCCAACTTTCACTACCATACGTTAAAGTAGGGACCAACACAGCATTGTGAATTGCCATACATAGTGATTACATATGTAGAAATTTTGCATATGACAGGTTTGGTGCAGTGGCTTAGCGATTGGTTGTTGCGCTACTAGTCACAGGTATTTCTGTATGTGAAAATTTGTGGTTGTAATCGCACCGTCTACGATTCAGGAGAAATCGAGTGTGGTGCAACTTTGTGAAAAAAAAAGATAAAGTAACCCAAATAGGTTTGTTTTTGTTTTGTCAATATTCAACAAAATCAGTAGTAATTGTTTTTTTATAACGTTGCCCCACTCCAGGATTTCTCCTGAATCGGTGACGGTGCGATTACAAACACAAATTTTCACAACTATCTGTAGGCCATTAAAATATTTGTTCCGTATGGGAATCGAACCCCGACCCGTAGCGCAGAAGCCAAGCACTTAGTTAGTAATAAAAAATATAAGTGTGTTCGGTAAGTACCTACCTATAATACCTAACTATAAAGAAATAAAACTGTAACTTACTTATCCGTCCTTACGTTATCGGTACTCCGTAGTGCACTGGCTTAGCAATGAGTTGCTGCGCTGGAATCCGTGAGTTTGAATCCCGCACGGAACAATTATTTGTATGACCTACAAATAATTGTTCCGGATCTGGATGTTTGTCTTTGTGTAATTTATATTTGTGAACTGCCTCCATGATACAAGAGAAAATCCTAGTGTGGGGGAAACGTTTTTAAAAAAAATAACTTATCTGACTATAGTGCTACCTACTACATAAGTACATAAAAATTATGGACCTATTGAGTACTGACGTACCTTGATAGTTTAGCTTTAGCTAAATTGTGAGTACGTGAGTATTTTCTACCTACCTAAACATGTTATGTAACAAGATATGTTACTAGTACACGTGGCTACATAATTACCAAACTACACTCTCCAATATAAGCTGATCTCAAATTGTAAACCCATTACGTACAATAAGAGGTCAGCTTTTACTGGAAATTTCCTCTTATAGTGGAAGGATCTGCCCATTGTTGGTTTAGTACTAAGCTTGAGTTTTATAGTTTTAGCCGTGTGTAGCCTACTTATTGTATATATACGCACATATACATAATACACACTTATATATTATTTATTTAATATTATTTAATATATTATATATGTATTTATATTATTTGTTTTATATATTTACATAAATATATCTAATTATTTACAACTATTAAATAACCTGAATTCCACCGTTACATATTAGAATACAAATATCATATTTAATAATAAATCATTATTTACATTTAACCTAGTGTGCATTGGAAACACGCTAAACAACTATACCGTTGGAATGCAGTTCCCTGCGCCTGGGCAGTCAACGCCGCGCACCGCGCTTATCAGTCCGCTTATCGACAGCATATGCGAAGCCCATGTCGCCTGGCTAACCAAGTGCTCTGTTGCTAACTCGCGAATAATATCTCTAAATAATTTGGTGTATACTATCACTGTCTACTCCTTCAATTTTGTATAGTTAGTGACTCTTATGTTGTGTTATGTGGAACTATATATTATATGCTTGTGTACCTGTTTCTAATGATTAAATACTAACTTTATTGTGTACGCTTGGACTTCGTTAATTATTCCCAGACTGTGACCTACACATATGACACACATACCTACCGTCTCACTATGACTGGTGACCCCGATATGGACACAAAGATTAAAATGAGTGATAGCAGTGATTCCGCGAAAACGGTTGGATCACGCCACGATGCCAACGTCACTATGCGACGGGCACGCCCAGCGCGCGTTTCCATGGCACGTGAAAATAAATATGTGTCTAAATTAAAAATTAAAGTTCCACCATTCTCACCTGAGGATCCAGAACTTTGGTTCGCGCTTATTGAAGGTCAGTTTGCTAGTCATGATGTCACTGACGATTCCATTAAGTTCACGGAAGTGACCAATCATTTGGATATGCAATACGTAAAAGCCGTGAAGGATATTATTGTCAATCCTCCAGCTCATAATTGCTATGACAAGTCAGAGCTGATCAAACGACTTTCAGCTTCTCACGAAAAGAAGGTGAAGCAGTTGCTGACCCATGAAGAACTTGGAGACAGGAAGCCTTCACAATTTTTGAGGCACCTTCAGGATTTGGCTGGTCCTTCAGTTCATGAGGACTTCATTAGGTCGATTTGGAGCAATCGCCTGCCGCATAATATTCAGACTGTGCTGGCGTCGCAGCCCAGTCATTCGCTAGAGCAACTTGCAGATCTAGCTGATCGTATACAGGAGCTGACGTCACCTTGCAACATCGCTGCCACATCTTCCCGTGATATGCATGTATCTCATCCGATGGGATTGCAGAGTTGAAGAAGATGGTGCAGCAGCTTACACTGAAACTGGAAGAGCATACACGTGCATCGTGCTGTTCTACAAGTCGTGGTCGTTCCAGAGCGCATCATCATCGTCGTTCTTCTTCGAGACAGAGAAGCAGATCCAATTCCAGCTATCGAAAATACCCGATGTGCTGGTACCACGCGAAGTATGGAACGCAGGCCCATAGATGCTTGAAACCCTGCGATTTTGACAAGTCGGGAAACTCCACGGGCAGTCGCTAATGGCGGCAAACGATTGCCCTTCGTCTACGGGTCGCCTTTTTGTAATCGACCGCAGCTCGAAAATCCAGTTCTTGGTGGATGCTGGCAGTGACCTGTGCTTCTACCCTCATTCTGCACTTCGGGAGCGTCGAGCCAAGACAAATTATCAGTTAAGTGCTGCCAATGGATCGATCATTGACACTTTTGGTTTAATAGAGCTTAATTTAAATTTAGGCTTAAGACGTAGTTTTGCTTGGCGTTTCACTGTTGCTAATGTTACCAAACCTATTATAGGTGTTGATTTTCTTAGCTTTTATAATTTAATTGTAGATTGCCGCAATCAACGCCTTATTGATAATACCACTACATTGTCATCAATTGCTTCTTTTGCTAAAGCTGATATTGCTTCTATCAAGGTTTCGACAGGCGACACGCGTTATCACCGTATTTTGAATAAATTTCCTGAAATAACACGCCCTTCAGGCACTCTGGTTGTTCCAAAGCACAATACGGTACACTACATTAGGACTACACCAGGACCTCCTATCTCATGTACACCTCGTAGACTCGCACCTGATAAACTTAAGATTGCCAAACAGGAATTTGAGCTGATGATTAGTAATGGCACCGCGCGGCCTTCTAGAAGCCCCTGGGCTTCACCTCTGCACCTGGCGCCTAAGAAGAATAACGGCTGGCGCCCCTGTGGTGATTATCGTATGCTTAATGCACGGACTATTCCAGACCGTTATTCTATAAGGCACATACATGATTTTTCCCACAGCATAGCTGGTTGTACTGTCTTCTCCACCATCGATTTGATGAAGGCGTACAACCAAATTCCAGTTTTTGAGGAGGATATACAGAAGACCGCTATTACTACACCCTTTGGGTTGTTTGAATTCTCCTTTATGAATTTCGGCCTGAGAAATGGAAGCCAAACCTTTCAGAGATTTGTTGACGAGTTGACGCGAGGCCTTGAGTTTTGTTATGCCTACTTGGATGATTTTTTGGTCTTCTCCAAGGATGAGGCAGAACACGAAGCTCACCTTCACCAACTTTTCACTCGCATGAAGGAATATGGCGTTCTTGTCAACACACCAAAATGCGTCTTCGGCACAAGCGAAGTAACATTTTTAGGTTACCAAATTTCAAGATCTGGTACCAAACCCCTGGAATCCAAAGTCGAAGCCATAAAGGACTTTCCCGTGCCTAAAACTGTAAGGCAACTTAGGCGATTAGGAATGCTCAACTTTTACAGACGTTTCCTACCTCAGTCAGCTTTAATCCAAGCCCCTTTAAATGCAATTCTTGCCGGTTCTGTTAAAGCATCTCACCCAGTCGATCTGACTGGTGATGCACTTGTAGCCTTTAACAGGTGCAAACAGAGCCTTGCTGATGCTGCATTACTCGCACACCCGGATTGTCAGGCCGAACTTGCGCTGGTAACGGACGCATCCGACCTGGCAATGGGTGCACTTTTACAACAATTAAAAGGTGGAGTTTGGCAACCTTTAGCATTCTTCTCGCGGAAGTTGAGTCCCTCTCAACAAAAGTATTCACCCTACGACCGCGAGCTTTTAGCCATATACGAAAGTATTAAATACTTTCGTCATATGCCAGAGGCTAGACATTTCGTGGTGTTTACTGATCACAAGCCGCTCAGTTATGCTTTCAACGAAAGAAAAGCTAAGTGTTCGCCTCGACAGTATCGTCACCTCGACTATATCTCACTGTTCACGACCGACATTAGACATATATCGGGAAAAAACAATGTCGTCGCTGACCCACTGTCACGTGTCGAGGAACTGCAGATACCTATCGACTTAGATGTACTCGCTTCATCTCAAGCAGCTGATCGGGAACTGACTCAACTTCTAAAAGGTGAATCTTCACTCCAATTAGAAAAGTTGAGAATTCCTAACTCTCAACTTGAGCTTTATTGTAACGTTAGCACCACCACCCCTAGGCCTTTTGTTACCAAGCCTTTGAGGAGACAACTCTTTGACAGTCTTCATAGTCTAAGCCATCCAGGCGCCAATGCCAGCGCTAAATTAGTAGCTGAGCGATTTGTCTGGCCTGGAGTTCGTAAAGACTGTCGGGAGTGGTCTCGACAATACTTAGCTTGTCAGCGCGCTAAGGTTCATCGGCACATATCTTCACCATTAGGCACTTTCGAACTACCTCGCGCCCGATTCACTTTCGTGCATGTGGACATTATTGGACCCCTTCCTATTTCCCAAGGTTACCGCTACTGCTTGACTGCGGTGGATCGTTTCACACGATGGCCAGAAGTCATACCAATGGCAGACATAACAGCCGAAACAGTTGGAAAGGCATTAATGTCGTAGATATCCAGATTCGGATGCCCAACTCATATTGTCACTGATCGTGGTCGACAGTTCGAATCGTCACTTTTCCAATACCTTGGAAAGATGATTGGATTCGAACATCGTAGAACAACCGCGTATCATCCAGCCTGCAACGGCCTAGTAGAACGATTCCACCGTCAGTTAAAAGCAGCCATAATGTGCCATGCTGATAACAATTGGGTAGACACGTTACCTTTGATATTATTGGGCGTTAGGAGTGCATATAAGGATGATCTTCAAACATCATCCGCCGAATTGGTTTACGGAGAGCCTTTACGTTTACCTGGCGAATTCTTCCAGGCCGTAGCTCCCGACTCAACCGATATATCGGACTTTACCACCCGACTGCACCAATTAACGTCAAAGCTGCAACCTTCACCTGCTGCGCGCCACATTAAAGTAAAAATTTTTATGCACAAGGACTTATTTTCATCAAGTCATGTATTTTTAAGGGACGATGCATTACGTGGCTCTTTGCAGCCCCCTTACACTGGTCCGTACCAAGTATTATAACGTAGTGCCAAAACATTCAGAATTTTAATAAAGGGTAAAAGCGTCACAGTATCCATAGACCGCCTCAAGCCGGCCTATATGCTGATAGACCCATCTTCTAACCCTATCCGTACTCCCACTCTCACATTCAACCCCAATTCCGGTTCCTTCCTTGATCCTGTTCCAAAAGAGCCCAATGCTCCAGCTCAGGATGACGTCAGAAGGACGCGTTCAGGCCGCACAGTTCAATTTCCAGATTTTTATCGCCCGTAGTGACGGTCTCAGGGGGGGAGTGATGTGGCCTACTTATTGTATATATACGCACATATACATAATACACACTTATATATTATTTATTTAATATTATTTAATATTATTTAATATATTATATATGTATTTATATTATTTGTTTTATATATTTACATAATTATATCTAATTATTTACAACTATTAAATAACCTGAATTCCACCGTTACATATTAGAATACAAATATCATATTTAATAATAAATCATTATTTACATTTAACCTAGTGTGCATTGGGAACACGCTAAACAACTATACCGTTGGAATGCAGTTCCCTGCGCCTGGGCAGTCAACGCCGCGCACCGCGCTTATCAGTCCGCTTATCGACAGCATATGCGAAGCCCATGTCGCCTGGCTAACCAAGTGCTCTGTTGCTAGCTCGCGAATAATATCTCTAAATAATTTGGTGTATACTATCACTGTCTACTCCTTCAATTTTGTATAGTTAGTGACTCATATGCTGTGTTATGTGGAACTATATATTATATACTTGTGTACCTGTTTCTAATGATTAAATATTAACTTTATTGTGTACGCTTGGACTTCGTTAATTATTCCCAGACTGTGACCTACACATATGACACACATACCTACCGTCTCACTAAACGTGTATGTATGTAATGTGACAGCCATTTACGTATACCTATACAAGAAAATTTGCAAACTGATTCTAAGCCACTGCATAAATTCTACTGTTACAAAAAACTAGTCAAGCGCGAATCACCATTGTACCACGGTAATTTTATCTTTAACAGTATTGTCTCGGCCGTATCTTTGAAACAAATTCCTACAGCCGCGCGGTATGTAAACATGCGATAGGGCTGCCTGCCTCCAGAATTTTAAATACATTTGCCTACTTTGTGTTTCCATTTAGTTTTAAGATTGTAAATATACTTTTTTATATAAACAAATAAAATAGGTACTTTGTGCATTGAATAGGAAGTGTTCAATAAAAATGCGTGTCGTTTTTTGATTGGTAGATTTAATTAAAAACCATGTTTATGTTTGAATAACAAATCGGTCTTGTAAATTTGCGACCGAAAAATATTTGCGCCTTGGCGGAGACGTACGAAATGCTTTATTATTAAATTTTTAACTATAAAAAATCCGCATTCTAATTAAACAATCTAATTAAATATAAGCTTAATTAAAAAATTGTTTTGGTAAACACGGACAAGGTGGAGAAAAGGAATGTCTTTTACTTGGTTATAAAATTAATATTTAAAGATACAATACTAGTGCATTTTCATTAAAAAAATACAAAAAAATGCTATTTTAGTTCCAGAGAAGCGGATTTTGTTGAAAATGTAATTAACGTAATTTTGACAAAAACCACTATGAGAATAAGTAATAGCTGCTCATTTACGCGAATTATTATAAAACTAGTTGTGACACGTAAAATGCGACATGCATGCGTAATGACTAAAGGTTTAACCCTTAAACCTGCTCGCCGACCGACCCGACCCGACCGGTTATTGTCTAACAAAAGAAGCGCATGTGCTATCCCGCTCTTTCTTGCATTATGATTTTTTGTCCCACTCTCAACCTTATTTGCGACACTTGTCAGTACGCTACCTTAAACCGTGCGCAACGCATTACGGAGAAGCTGGCCAAAGTTCCCGAACTGCTGCCACCCTCTACAGGGAAAGGTTTACCGATAGGAGACATCCACACCATGAAATGTTTACCAGAGTGCATAACTCCTACATGGAAGGCAGACTCCCTGGTCAACGTGGCGGTGGACGGCCTCAAGTTGTTGACGAAGACATAGTGCTTCAGGAACGAGAACAGGACCCGACAACTTCGGTTAGGGCGATACAACGGCGCACAGGGATACCGATGTCCACTGTTCATTCAACTTAAGAGGTATGGATACCATCCATTTCACGTATGACGCGTGCAAACTCTTTTAACTAGAGACTACCTGCCTAGAGTTAAATTTTGCCGCCGCATGCTTGAAATGCATCGGGAGGACCCAAACTTTTTAATAAGGTGTTATGGAGTGATGACGGCTACTTAAATTTGCATAATTTACATAGTTGGCAATTAGAAAATCCGTATGTGTCAAGAGAAGACAGGTCCCAGTACCAATTCAAAATAAATTTATGGTGTGGGATTTTTAATGGCCAGATTGTGGGTCCCGTCGAGCTTCCACCTACATTAAATGCCAATAATTACTTGGAGTTTTTACGAGAAACCCTACCCACGCTCCTTGAAAATGTTCCGAGTGAGCTAAGAGAGGTGATATGGCTTCAAAATGATGGGTGCCCTGCTCATTATGGCTGGGAAGTAAGAGCCTACTTAGATGAAGCTTATCCAGGCAGGTGGATTGGGCGACTGGGACCAATATTATGGCCACCTAGGTCTCCGGACCTAAACCCCCTGTATTTTTATTGGGGTGCCATGAAGGACAAAGTCTATGAAAAACCGATCCAAATTGACAATGAGTTGAGAGCAAGGGTTAACATTGCAGCAAGAAAAATATCGGAAATAAGCCTGAGAAGACTCAAAAGCTCATTTTTAAGAAGATGCCGAGCTTGCCCTAATGCACAAGGGTAGCAATTTGAGCATTTATTGTAATTTATTTAAATAAATGTTTATTAAAGTTAACTCTTCTGTTTTTTTACTATCACCTTATCCTTCAAGATGTCATTTACAGACCGGCCGGCCGGTCGGCTGTAGATTAATTATTATGTAATTTGAACCGTAGTACGACCTTACAACGATTCGAATTCAAAGTCACATTACTTGCATTTAAAATAAAATACTCTTATTAACTAAAATAGCTTATTTTTTGTATTTTTAATGAAAATGCACTAGTATTGTATCTTACCTAAATCACCATTAAACAAGCTATTTTTTAAGTTGTACAAAACTGCCACATACATTTTTTCACCACTGTAGGTTAAACTTAAGTGATAAGAAAATAGTTCTGTGCAAATTTAAGCAAGAAATAGTATTTCTTGAAAACATTCTTGTCTTTGATAGAAAAAAGACTTATCAATGAGTAAAGTAACTATTCACGAATAATTTGATGTAAAAAAAGTACTAGAAAAGGATTTTTTCATTACGAGTTGCTTAAAAATCTGTTTCAAGGTAGAGATTTTTCGGTATTTCGGAAAATTTTGTAAAACTGTAAATCCGTAAGATTTTGCTGAACATATATTGTGTTGTATTGATAGGTAGTGACCCTAGCTATCACCCCCTGCAGTATGTCGTGCTATTTACTGGACACCCTGTATTTTACAATCTTATAAACTTACAATATAGTATTCGCCTCGTATTACATACTACTTTTTTAGCTATTATATATAATATATAGTACATGGTTGACCGAGCTTTGCTCGGTATTTTTCGCTCGATTTTTTTTAATTCGTGTGTTTTGGAAATTATATTTAGATACAAATTACATACTGATAAAATATAAATAATATTTTTTGATCTTCTTCTCTGAAAAAACGAAACTGGTTATTTGAATAAAAAAATCATGAGTGCAGTTATTTTAATTTAAATTTTCGTGTTTTTAAAAAATACTAAAAAAGGGCTCGAAAAGATAGATTTTCTCAAAAAAGAAAGGAACTTGAAAAAAAAATTAAAAATAGTCGGTCAGTCGGTCTGGGCTCGAACCGGGATTTTACGATTCTGTGACCGCCCATTATACCAATTAAGATATTTATAATCTTTAACGAATTGTCTAAATTTACCTTCTTGTTCTAACGATATTGTAGCAATTTTTCATTGCCTAAAAACACGGACAAAAATACATTTTTTTTAAAATAAAACCTAGCTAGATCGATTTATTATCCCCGAAACTCCCTGGGCACTAAATTTTATGAAAATCGTTGGAGCCGTTTCCGAGATCCCAATTATATATATATATATATATATATATATATATATATATATATATATATATATATATATATATATATATATATATATATATATATATATATATATAATTGGGATATATATAATATATATATATGTATTTGTAATCGATGAAATTAAATTTGCGACATATAATTTTAAGTCCATATAATGTCCATAAATTAAATTATGACTGAAAACTTTATTACCTACTTAGTGCTCGTCCGGTAAGAGTTTATTTTACTCCAACAAAATCGCTTTGGCCTCGTGTTCCCGCGTGACTTCGAGCCACGCATAGTGTGCGAACGATAAAAGAGGTGCGCGGGCAAGTGGAAACGAAATTATAATTTAGCTGAGGTAGCATAGGCCGTTAATCGAGGATAAATGAAGATGTCTATGACGCACAGCATCCACTTACCATCAGATGAACCGTGTGGACGTTTGTCACACTTATTCTATAAATTCTATTTATAAAATTTAAAATATTAATCTATAAAAAAATCGTTCGAGATGATTGAGAGGTAATCATTAATCTATATTAACATTATTCGTAATATATAAAATATATTTAGGTAGTATGTCCCCTTACGCTCTATAATACATTCATTATTCCGTATCATCCCATGGGAGTCGTAAGAGGCGACAGAGTTAAATGGAACATATAATAGGCAGCAACATCTTTCTAATAATTTTCCCGCCTGGAAGGCGTGGCAACTATAACAAACATACCGGCAATGAGGCAATTTACGCAAGGGGTTCTATGTTCAGCTCTGGACGGTGATAGGTTATGATGAGTGAATAACGATGATGATATATATTTGATGCCATGGTCCACTTTTTATCACTAGTCATTCGCCAAATATGAAACACTATATAGAAGTACATAGCAGTTGTTACATATGTAAATAATAATGAAATGTCGTTCTTTGTTAAGCTCATCACTTGAGAATGGCTGGCCCTATTAGTGTATTATTCTAATTTAAAATGTTTGGAATAGACCGAATTTGGTCTTCATAGAAAGAAACACTATGAAAGCTTCCCGGCAAATTTTCAAATCTGGCAAAAACCGGCCTTCTTTTTTCTACAGCATTTTTGTATGAGCGCAAGACCGTAACTCACGATTCAAGCGATAGATATTGCATAATTTTTTGTTTTGTTTGTTATTATGAAAAATTTACCAGGAAATAGGGAATAAAAATGTAATTTAGAGAACAGTGAATATTACGCAAAACTAATTCTGCAAAGAGTACAACTCCGCTATTACGTAAGCAAATAAAATTATTTTTGATTTCAAATTCATATTCGACATTTAAGCCATGACTTTCGCCAAATATTGCCAGTGACTTTCAACGCCAGCGTAGGGACTTAATGCATTTTGAAGTAGATGACCAATCTGGAGAAGTATGTTCAAAACAATCGCTGGACGTTGGCAATGGCAAAATCCTCGTTGACATTTCAACTGGTTGTATAACATTCTCCGCTGATTTTGCCTGGTTAAAATCGAAGACCGAATATTTTTTCATTAATATTTTTGGGTTAATCAAACATTGCTCAAAATAACAAAAATCATGTTTGGTAGAGCCCACTTACTATTTTAGTTGCGAATAGCATTGATGTCGACAAATTAAGTTTCAGGATTCAAAGTAAAATCGATTAATAATTGATGACTTACAAATCGGTGGATTCCGTTACAAGCCAACATAATGTCGGCAAATATCCAACCAAGAAGACTAGAATAAATTGCTCAGATTGCCGACTCACAATATTCAATTAAAGGTGAGATCGGTAATCAAAATGTTAAAATATATCATCTAATCACATATTTGTGTATCGATATCGAAGCAACAATTCTTAGAAGAAAGTTAATATAAAGGATAACTTTTAATACTGTTGCGCGCCATAATTAATGCCTGGTACATGGCGAGTACCCATTAGTGCCATCTAGTATCGAGTATCAGAACTAGGAGAGCTTCCTAGATAATTCCATACTAGAATTTTCTACATCTAGTCAGTCGAGACCGGTATGTACTCGAACATTCTAGATGTTTCAGTAGAACAGGCCCTATATAAGGCCGGTAAGTATTAAAGTGATCAGTGTGATTTATTATTAGTGTGTTTTAAGTTGTTATAGGTATTTGGTCAATAAAGAGTCAATTTTGGTAATTCAATCGGCAGTTTTTACTGTCGCAAACACTAAGGTCGTAACAATACCACGGATCCCAATTATTCCGACCGATATGCCATTTGATCGTTTGATGTTACACGCATACAGGTTCTCACGCGGCAGGCATTCGCAATGACTATAAACAAATCACAACAGAGGCATTGAACTTTTATCTCTCACATGGTTAATTGTATATCGCCTGTTCCCGTGCTGAAAACCATCAGGTTATGTTAACGCACCACATAACAAAACGAAAAATGTTGTGTATCATAAAGCATTTCAATAAAGGAAATATTCATGTCACAAGAAACCACTCGAATTGAGCTATTTCTTATTTTTAAATGTTTACTTGAAATTCTGACTTGTGACTTAAATTTTGGAACAAAACCGCGTGGGTCCAAATCGATCACATTCCAAGCATATCACACATTTCGAGCATTTCAGCCGTGTACTGCCGAAAGTATTCATGTTGCTTTTAAAAAATTTCCATTAGCGTTCTTCTGCATGTACTTCTTATTCAATATAGATTTTATATAACACATATTAATTACCACTGGTTCGGAAAAAAAACTTCTGTCCTGGGATGAACCTGCAAGAAATATAACGGTACTTCTTTTTTTAAATAACAGCTTACAATCATGAACACAATGGTCGATAGATACAATGATCACTCAGAAATCCGTCTTCTATTCTCAACTTTTACCATTTCCTAACAGCTTTTTACAAAAACAAAAGCATCAATTGAAATTCTGACAGAACAACAGCTATCAGGTCAGTTAGTCTAAAATAAAACCAACTAAAACCAGCTTAGTAATTAATAATAATTGATAAATTTTACAATCATCGTTCGCGCTTATCAAAGTATTGTAACTCGTTGGTGTGGTGGCCGCAAGTGTAACTGCTGGTCATGTGGTTCAAATCTCGGATATATTTAACCTACCTACCTATAATAAATCTCAGGGTCATCAGTGATTAGGAAATTGCCGGAGATAGTGCCAAACTTAACTTGCCATAAATCTAGACTAACAGCGCAAAGTTCCTCCCTCTTATACAATTTAGGGTCTGGGGTGCATTCAGGGTTATCAATTTCAGGGTGCAACCAGGGTCCTTTGTATGCAGGGCTATCAATCTGTAAATAACAAAAAAATTACCAAAATTAGCTTTATTTGGTAGAACTACACTGCAACATATTATGGCTAAAGATAGCTATTGGATTTTTCCGTTAAGAAATTCTCAGTAGCAGCCCGGAACCAGAAAGATGGCGGTATTTATTCCCCTTACTTCGGAAAGCACATAAAGCCATCCTATTTCTCCGGTTGTATCACATTACCGTTCCATCGCATTATGAGAGTGAGGGAATCAAAAGTGCATCTATGTTTGCGCACACACTCGTGGTCTACTGACCTGCGCATATTCCTAGTTTCCGTTGCTGCGCCGTTGAGACTGGCCACCGTAATTGAAATTTTAATTATTTTTTAAAACTTATTATAAGCAAGTGCTTGACCACAATCCCACCTGATGGTAAGTGGTGATATAGCCATAGATGGTAAATCAGACTGTCTTAGCGTAACAAAAGCCTATACACTCTTGCTTTGAAGTATTTTATTCGGTTGGAAAGACAGACACCGGCAAATTTTAACGTATTACAAAAGACGAAGCAAATCGATTGGTTCTGCGTAAAATATCGACAATATGTCCGATGGTGGAAAAGAAAGGGAGGGATTAAAGTATGTAATTCCTGCGCACACAATAATGTAGTTATCAAAGTAATAATTTTTTAATTAAGAAAAAACCACGAAACTCATGCCTGCGTCACGAAAATGCATCTTGTACTTTAAACAATGTATTTGCTCTTCACCACGAATCTTGAACCGACTTAACATCAGTTTTTAATACTTGGCTTTGTTTAAGCCTAGCTTAGCCGGGCTTAGCTGCACGGGTGAAATGTTCTACGAATAGGACGGAAAATTTTGCACATTTAATGCTTCTTTGTTTGCGTCAAAAGGACGGATTCAATAGCGAAACTTAGTTTAATATGCATGCACTAAATTAAACATTTATAAACATAATGTCTTTAAGTATCCTAAATTTGAATCCTGCATTCACATTGATAGGTAGTAGAGCCACGCTACTTCACCGAGGATGAACTCGCTCGCACAGAATACCAGCGTAAATTAACGGCATGGTAATGCTATTTCAGATGTGTGGTGATGGGAATGGACCCTTTTTACTGGTAACTGACCATTCCATCTTAACGCACTGGGCTTGACAACACATCCACTTACCATCGAATGGGCTGTGTTGCTATGTTTGCTAGTTTATCAAACTTACTTCTACAGAAAGTTATGTATGCTGTCAAAGAAGCGTTAGAATATGTTTACAAAACAAATTCCAACGCTTCTTTGACAAACCCTGTAATAAACCTACTATAACAAATAAGATAAGCTTAAGACAGAATTTTCAAATAACCAACTTGCAATCTTACAGACGTGATGAAAAATTCACATTCTTTAAAGTACTTTGTAAGCTAAGTCTCGAAACTCAGGAATGTTCTCTTAAGAAGCCTGCCTCTTTAAGCTTAACTGGCCGCAGACAGACTTGAATTAATAAGTTTGATCTCCGCTTGCGACCATTTTAGTGAATAAATATGAAACACCGTGCGCTTCGACATTCTAATACGAGTATACATTTATTGGGGGTAGCTGTGATTCAGTCTACCCTGTCATGATTTCTAAATGTATCATATTAATTTAAATATTCTTTATATACTAATGTATAGTGATTTAATTATTTAACATTGGCTTAATAGACTGCAGTAGTAGAAATACTTTTGTAGTCAATTCACATAGTTTCTTTTTTATAAGTTGGTATCTGACTCCAGAAACCTGTTGAGATTGGCTTGTCATGATTTATAAATGTGTTGTCACGATTTCTAAATGTATCATATTATTTTAAATATTCTTTTATATTAATGTATAATGATTTACTTATTAATCATTGTCTAAGTAAGCTTCAGTTAGTAGAAATACTGTTGTAGTCAATTAGTCAATTCACATAGTTGCACTATTGTAAGTTGGTAGCCGACTCCGGAAATGTGTTGTGATTGGTTTAAAAATAAAGACTAGCGAGAGAGGATAATTGGTTGGAGGATAAGTTTCGGGGAATGGCGGAAAGAGCTTGTTTGCAAAAAGTGTGGTCCTAGTTGACAATCTTTTGGAAAATATTGTTAATAATAGTAAGAGTATTATCGTAAGTGTTTATTGTTTAATATCAAGAATATAATTAACTAAGAACCAGGAGATTGTTTTATTTTATTACAATTCAGAAGTGGGATTACCAAAAGGGTATGTAATGTATACTTAGTTGATATAGTTTAGATAAATTACTAAAAGTACTATTCAACAGTTAAATACTTTATCTTTTACCATTTTACGTGAGTTAAAGAGTTTTTATTTCTTTGAAGAATTAAATTCTAATCTCACTGCCTTTTGCACAGCACTACATTATAAAACTGTAAGTATGTAGAAGTAAGAATTATTAATTGAATGATTTTTCTTTTGAAATTATGTATTAGGAAAATGTTAGGTGGTGATTACTGATTAAGATGATATTGATAAAAGTTTATTTGCATGAAATATGGTGGTGAATAAAGTATTTAACTAAAGACATATTTCGCCATATAAAAGGAAATGCTCACTTGAATTTAAAATAAATAATATAGTACATATTAGTATTATGTACATTTCTCTACTAGCACACTAAACCTTGTTGAAATAATGTTCGACTAAGTTGGCCTAAGCTACGAAGGGTAAACCTGAGCATTGTCACCATTGAATGCCTTATTGTACCTACTTATAATATGCAGTACATAATATCAATGGTTGTCACATTCCCTACCAATAAGTAAATATTAGCATATATATTACCTATAAGAAGATACAGAAATTTTGGGATACTTGCCCCTTAAGAAGCAACCTCTTAAACTAATAATCAATACCAGCCTTCTCAACACTAGGCAGGGCGTGGAGTAAAGAGTACTAAGTAAAAAAAAAGCTCACCCAGAAAGACATGTATAAAGATGACATAAATACCTATTTACACTACACTATAATATGTTATATAATTTACAATACTCAACGTAACATTATAAATAAAATTTAAGTTTAGGTTTAGATTTTATTTAATGTTAAATGGTGCATTTTAGTAATAAATATTAATAATATATTATGAATATTAACATGTATAATATAAGACATGTAATATTTTTAAGTTCAACCACAAGAACTATGATTACAAATATAAGAAAAAAAATTAGATATATATATATATATATATATATATATATATATATATATATATATATATATATATATATATATATATATATATATATTATAGATTAGAGATACTGGTGGCTACTATGCTTTGTAGTAGTACTTTTAAGACTAATGGAGAAGTCTATGAGAATAATGTTGTAATAGTCCATATTAGTTGTCAATATTATCAATGAAAATTTAATGTTTATTTTTTTTTTGAATTCCTTAAGTACAAGGCACATGAATATATGTATAATACTTACCATTATAAAAGATGGTATTATTATGTTATGTGTTACCCCAAGATGTTTAACATGTGTTAGTATTTGATTGAATCTTTCTTTTAATCTTTATTTTTATGGTTGTGTAATAGTTATATTATTTGGGATGCTCGTCCTCTTGTTGGTTTATTGTGTGGGAATTTTTCTTGCTGGAGGTTGAACAGGTCTATAGTCACCTAATTCAATTTTGGTAAACGATGTTACTGATTTGAGTGGGCTATGTTTGCTCAATGGTTTACTATATATTATAAACTATAAAGCTATGTATGCTTACCGATTTGAGTGGACTATGTTTGTCCACTGGGTTATTATGTATATATATATATGTATATATATATATATATATATATATATATATATATATATATATATATATATTTTAAACTATATATCCTTACTGGTTTGAGTGGACTATGTTTGTCCACTGGATTACTATATACTATGATTTTTTGAATATATGTATGTTTACTTTTGAGTGGACTATGTTTGTCCACTGGATTACTATATACAATGATTTTTTGAATATATGTACGTTTACTTTTGAGTGGACTATGTTTGTCCACTGGATTACTATATACTATGATTTTTTTTGAATATATGTATGTTTACTTTTGAGTGGACCACTGGATTATTATATATAAATATATTTCACTATGTTTATGACTCAGTGATAAAATGGTTGAGGATTTTTAATTATTAACACAGTAGGATGCAGGAGATTAAATAGAGAAATAAAATGACCACTTGATGATTTTGAATGATACTTTACATATATAATTTGTTGTTTCTTCTTATTTCCTGGTTTAAATTGCTGAATGGGTCATGTCAAACATTTTGTATACCTTACAGTAACAAGTGGCAATGAAGTCTGACAGCGAGACCTGTGCACCACCTGGTACGCCACCAAGGAGGCGACAGCAAGCTAAAAGAGTTAGGAATAGATCACATTATTCCTCATCCAGTTCAATTGAGGAAGGCGAACGTCGGAGGCACTCCAAGGCGGCAAATTCACTATCTACTATTAAGGTTTTTAAACTATTAAAAAGAATTACTGAAAATAAATCTAATGGCTCCTTTAGCAATAATAATTTCACCAATGTGATCCCGGAATTTGATCCATCTAATAGGGCTCAAAGCATTGAATATGATTGGGATAATAAACAGATTGTTCATTTCTCTTTGCAAAAGTTAGTTGGTCTAGCAAAGAGATGGTTTGAGTCCTTGCCAACGGTTGCCTTCACTTGGGATGAGTAGCAGGCAAAGCTACGAAAGGCTTTTCCCTGTGAGGAAAATTATGGTCGGCTTTTAGAAGAAATGTTAAATCGTACTTCACGTAATGACGAAAGTTTGCGAGAATATATATTATAGGCAAAAAGGCTGTTGACTGTATCATTTATGGCATTAGTGATCGTTCAATTAGAAACGGGACACAAACTTTATATAGTCATGAACCTGAAGATTTGCTTAATTATCTTGCGTCACAGAAACCCCAGACATTTGATAAAAGATTAGGAGAGCGCATACCCCAAAAATCATTTAAATCCGGTACCCCAAGTACAAGTAAAAGCATTTCCACTAATAGCTCTCTCACTTGCTATAATTGTCGTTCTCAAGGTCATCCTTATTTTAAATGCACCAAGCCAATTTTGAAATGCAGGCTTTGCAACCGAATAGGGCACGATAATGATGACTGTAAGTTGCAACCTATTAACCCTTCCAATTATACCATCAGTATTAATAATAGGTCAGAGAAGAAATCCTTAAAAATAGATTCCCTTAATAAACTCAATGAAAAGTATTTTAAATCTGTGATAATTAATGAACGCACTTTTGAAGCTTACATAGACTTCGGCAGTGAATGTACACTGATGCGGAAAACTGAAGCTAAGTCTTTAGGGCTAATGAAAAATTTTGACAGACTTCCTGTTGTGAGAAGTTTTGGTCACTCATCAGTGATACCATTGTACAAATCCTCAGTCAATATTCAAATAGATGAAATAGAAGCATGTATAGAAGTTTTAATTGTTGAAGATGCATTTCTTCAAACATCTTTACTTATTGGACAAAATTTAACAGAACTACCATTTATTACAGTCTTGAAAGATAACTCCAAACTTATGTTTTACAATAGTCCGGGTCAAGATCTGTTCGGTAAGGACGAAAATGTTATAGCACTTCACGTCAGCAAAACTGTAGATATGTTGAAAACGGAATTGGTTCCTATTCACACTAAGCCTAGTTTTACAGGGGATGTTTTTATCAAAGGTTATAATGCTATTGAACCTGGTAACGAGTATTGTCTATTTCAGGGCATATTCAATATTAGTGGTGGCAAGGGTGGAGTCTTAGCTAGTAAAAGCCAAGGTGTTGGCGGTGAAGGAATTTCCTACACCTTCTAATGTACATGAAGTTAGACAATTTCTCGGTTTGACTGGTTACTTTAGAAAATTTATAAAAGGTTACGGTGAAGTTGCCCGCCCTCTTACTTCTCTACTGAGAAAAGAGGCTTTATGGCAATGGTCTAATGCCGAAAACGCAGCCTTTTTATTTTTGAAGGAAAGGCTTATTGAATTACCAGTTTTAGCTTTATATGACCCAACTCTTGAGACGGAGGTGCACACAGATGATAGTTCTTTGGGTATAGGGGGTATACTTTTGCAATGGCAAAAGTATGTGAGAGTATTGAAACCAGTTGCCTATTTTAGTAGACAAACTACCCCTGAAGAAAAACATCTGCATTCCTACGAATTAGAAACATTGGCAGTCGTGTGCACGCTTAAAAAGTTTCGCGATCTCCTTGGCCTTAATTTTAAAGTTTTAACTGACTGTGCAGCCCTTCGTACTACTCTCACTAAGCGAGATCTGATTCCACGGATAGCAAGGTGGTGGTTGCAGATAAGCGAATTTACATTTGAAATTGATTATCGACCCGGCGTTCAGATGTCACACGTTGATGCATTGAGCAGAAATATCGAGCTGTCCATGGAGTCAGATGACAACCCAAGCATTAGCGTATATAATATAGAAAAGGAAAATTGGCTTTTAACATTACAAATAGCAGACCCAGATATATCCCGTATTTTAAAAATTCTTAAACCTGGAGATGACCAGGAATGTAAGGATATTCGACAAAATTATGTAATTAAAAATCATACTGTATTTCGAAAAGTAAATGATAAACTATGTTTAGTTGTACCACGGAGTGCGCGTTGGCAAATATGTCGGGCCAATCACGACGATATTGGTCATTTGGGTTATGCAAAAACACTTGAACGAATAAAAGAATCTTATTGGTTCCCTAAACTTCGAAAGTTTGTAAAAAAATATATTTCGGCTTGCATAGAGTGCGCTTATAATAAGGATGACGCAGCTAAACGTAAATCAGGATTTTTATATCCTATAAGTAAAGTACAGATACCTTTTCACACCGTACATATGGACCATCTCGGACCTTTTGTTAAGAGTAAAGATGGTAACACACATATTTTAACAGTGGTTGACGCTTTTACCAAATATTTGTTCGTGAGAGCAGTCAAAGATCTTAAAACAAAAAGCACTATTAAAGTTATTCAGAAAATTTTCTATGATTTTGGTGTACCAGCTAGAATTATATCTGACCGAGGCACAAGTTTTACGTCAAAAGCTTTTGAAACCTTCTGTGATACACATGGTATTAAGCATATTTTGAACGCAGACGCTTGTCCCAGGGCTAATGGACAGGCTGAAAGATTTAAACAAACTATTTTAAACTCTTTGTCGGCACAAAATTCTTTTGGTCAAGAACGTGACTGGGACAAGTGTCTGGGCAAAATCCAGTGGGGTATAAATAATACTGTCAATGCCACAACCCAACAATCTGCGACAGAAGCTATGTTCGGAGTCAAAATGCGTGACTCTTTGTCCAATAAGCTGAATACTTTAGGATGTTCCAGAAATTTAAATTTACAAGAAATAAGGAACAACATAAGTGAAAATATAGAAAAAGATCAAGCTAAACAAAAAGAACGTCATGATGCTAATCGGGTCCCTGCAATTAAATATGCTGTTGGTGATTTAGTAAAAATTTCCCGTAATAACTTTGATAATGACAAAAAAAGTTCAAAGCTTCTGTCGAAGTTTGTGGGTCCATATAAAATTACTGAAGTACTGGGAAACGATCGTTATAAAATAACAGATGTTCCGGGATTTCCAAGAAAAGGCAAATTGTATACCACTGTTATTGCAGCTGATCGAATTCGACCCTGGATTCATATTAAAACATTAGAATTGTATGAGTCAGATATAAGCACTGCTAGTGAAAATACCGAATAAATCAAGATTAATAAGAATTTGAACTTATTATTAGAATGTATTCATAAGTTATGTCTTTTTTTTCTCTCAATTCTATTGTCATGATTTCTTATTTCAATTTGTTTGTTATGCCGGGAGGCATAACGGTGCCGGATGGCCGAATGTCATGATTTCTAAATGTATCATATTAATTTAAATATTCTTTATATACTAATGTATAGTGATTTAATTATTTAACATTGGCTTAATAGACTGCAGTAGTAGAAATACTTTTGTAGTCAATTCACATAGTTTCTTTTTTATAAGTTGGTATCTGACTCCAGAAACCTGTTGAGATTGGCTTGTCATGATTTATAAATGTGTTGTCACGATTTCTAAATGTATCATATTATTTTAAATATTCTTTTATATTAATGTATAATGATTTACTTATTTATCATTGTCTAAGTAAGCTTCAGTTAGTAGAAATACTGTTGTAGTCAATTAGTCAATTCACATAGTTGCACTATTGTAAGTTGGTAGCCGACTCCGGTAATGTGTTGTGATTGGTTTAAAAATAAAGACTAGCGAGAGAGGATAGTTGGTTGGAGGAGAAGTTTCGGGGAATGGCGGAAAGAGCTTGTTTGCAAAAAGTGTGGTCCTAGTTGACAATCTTTTGGAAAATATTGTTAATAATAGTAAGAGTATTATCGTAAGTGTTTATTGTTTAATATCAAGAATATAATTAACTAAGAACCAGGAGATTGTTTTATTTTATTACAACCCTTTCTATTACAACACCCATTCGGTGGCTTATTATAGTTTAAAAAGAAACGACAGAATCGATATTATTGGACATTTTACGAGTTGTTCATTATGTACTTATTAGTGTGCACAAGCACATGCACGCGCAGTTAAACGCGCGCGCACTAAAGGTGCGCTTACACGGGCAACTAAAATTGCTCAATTCCAGTCAATACTCGTCAACTATGACGTCACGACTACTTCAAGCAATTTACGGCTACGGCAACAAGCATCAATACTACGCAATACAATATTGAGCAATATGGCGCAACTTCATCAACTAGGCAATACTGTCCTACACGAGCATTTCAGTATTCGCTCGCTATGGACGACATTGTTCTTGCCGCGGCGGCTTGTAGCGCTTTTTTTATTATTAATCAAAAACAAAAAAGAAAGAAAAGGAATAGGCCTATGTGGGTGCGATCGTTTTTGGCATAGAGGCCGCAATTTTCATTGTGTAAAGAATTAGATCATATATTATTCAAAAACTTTACCAGAATGTCACGAACAGACTTCGAATTACTTTTGAACAAAATTAGCCCATTAATTACGAAACAGACGACCAACATGAGAGAACCAATTTCTGCATCAACAAAACTTGCTTTTAACCCTTCGGTTTCTGGCGATTTTCGACCTCTCGCTCTCCCCGCGGAAGCAAGACGGCAAGCCGCAAAAGAAACAAGTGCGAATGAGATATATACAAAAATTGCTAGGAATTTCCAAGCCCATTGGATATTCGTCAATTCGTATCTGCGACATTGAGCGATATGAAATATCTAGAGCAATTAGAAGCAATATCGCCGAAATAATTGCCGCAATTTGCTCCATTGCTTTGAAATTGCTCCATTAATTGCTCCAGATCGGTCCATTCGTGTCGCCGAGCAATTATTGCCCTCGTGTAAGCGCACCTTAAGAAACGCACCCACGCAAGCCGTCGCACACACGTATGCACGCTCACATGCGCGCGCGCGCTAAGAATAGCACATGCAACAATCTACAAATGCGTGGTAACCTATTACCTGGGACTATGATAAAATGCTTAACATTCTGTAGTTACACACAGAAGCTGTGGGAGCTTACACCTTTCCGCTTATAGGGCTCCTGCTTTGTCGTGGCGATGAGGAGGACACTAGGAGCCATATTTTGGTTATTCACGAGAAGATAAACCAACTTGTCCGGCCCTAGTGTAAGAGCCAGCCAGGTCAGCTGCTAAGTTGGAAAAGGCTGATACTATCGGATGCAAGTTCTGCCTGGCTCCATGACCTACACGTAATGAGCTTGGGAACCGGTGTCACCTTGCTTACAAACGAGAGACGAGCGATCTACTGATGGCTGTAATTCTATCCAGACAATAGGAAGAACTTCTTCTCCTTCTTCCAATTGGCTGTAATTCTATCCAGACAATAGGAAGAACTTCTTCTCCTTCTTCCACTAGCCCACTAAAATTCACTGCTACACATGGTCGTCCCCTGTTGTACTTAGGATTAGCCACGCTTCATAATGGTTATGTCACATTTAGCAGACGGATTGTAGTACTAGACTTCTTGCATCTTTGTCGTTCCTGCCCTTCACCAGTCTAGGTGGTGACCAGTCCAGGTATGTGGTGTAAAAGAGATGCTGTACCACCATCTATAGGACGACAATAGATTTTTGTAGTTTCCCACAGTGGCATCTTATGGCACCCACGGGAAGATATGGAGAAGTGGATTCTCTTACCCCACCACTACACGACAATTACCGTTACAGTCTATTAAACGTCCACTGCTGAACATAAACCTCCCCCGTAGAATGCCTTATATGGAGGATATTTTCCCTAGTTGCCACGCTTGGCATACGGGTTGGCAATCGCAGTTTTTTTATTTAAGTTGTTATTAGGAAGTAGTGCCATCTCCTGGTACGTTGTACTTTGTCGCCTCTTAAGAAACTCACAGTATGTTACAAGTTAGTTAATATTCTGACACCGCCACTACACGGTCGAAGTGACTATCTCGTTGGCAGGCAATTAAAAAGAAGGTTATAGTGAAAATCCAGCGATTATGGGCTAATACCTATATCGAAACAAACAGTGGTTATTACCCGTGCGATGCTAATTTAAGTAATGTTTGTCCGTATAAAAGAAGTAATGCCGGGACTTCAGAAGCTATTGTGTGGAAAATATAACTGCACTAGACAGAACTGCGCCGCAACAAAACTGAGTGACACGACGCGTCAAAATATTCTTTATATGGAATTATATGAGACAACACACGAAGCGGCAACACCACAGCAGACTACACTGCAGCAGAACTGCGCGGCAAAATTGATCAGCTGACCAACTCGTGTCGCTCAGTTCCGCTGCGGTGAAGTTCCGCCTAGTGCGGTCCTACCTTTAGTTCTTTGAAACCGGATTTTATTTTGTATTATAAGTTTAATTTTTAAACCATTCGTCGTGTAAGTCAAAAATCAAAAACTTGGCACCCTGTTTTTTATCCTTTGGAGATATATATATTTATTTTAATGTTTGCTACAAATTTATATGAGACCACTCTTGAAGTATAACCTATTAAACTAAAATCGATTGACAATGAGGGCTAATAATCTCCCGCTCACCTCACCAGATGTCGCTAGCTAACATTAAGGTGAAGTTTTTTGTTACACAATATTAAAATTTAATACAGAAGTTATTTTCAAGTAAAAGTTTATCAGTTCCTAGAGTATTATATTAATACAACAAAACAAAAAATATTGTGTCATAACAATGCCTCAGTAGTTTGCTCTTTAATTTTTTGCGCAATTTTAAATATTTTTCTAATTATTCTACTTTTACGAATATCTGTAGTTTAATTTCTATAGCATTATGTGACAAACGAGCACACAGTTCACCTGATGGTAAGGGGATGCTTTGGCCCATAGACATCCACATTCATCCCCAACTAAGAATCAAAATGGAAATGTGTTGTCACCCCTGAGGACTAAGATGGAATGCCTCGTTTCCGTAAAAAGGGTCTCCGGTTCTCTACACTCACCATACTAAACATAGCAATAACTACAATAGCTACAACTACAAAATAGCTGCAGCATGGCTGTACCAAGTACAAAATTTATTTTTAATTTAATTAATATAAAATACATATAAATAACAGTGCATACAGAAACATTTTTTATCGAACAAATTAACTATTCCGCTGTGAAATCTGTGAAATATTACCCCTAATTTTTAAGAGGCGCCGCTTTAGTGGCAGAAAAAGTCGTGGATGCCCATACATATTAAACAAAAATCATTTAGTCTACTAGAAAAGATAAGGTTTTTTAAAGTCATCTAAAAATGTACAAGATATGCGAATAAAGATTTTAAAAAGTCTGCAATTACGATAGCAATTTATTATTTCAGCTTTCTAGCTATAGTTGTCTGCTGAAACAAACTACGACGTAATATAAATCCAAAAGTTTATTTCATAAGGAACCTTGATCTTCTTCATTCCAGGCGTCGAGTACTCAACAAACAAGTGCCGCCGTAGCCACTTCAACTCCGCCCGGATGAATGAACTTTTTTCATTCCACCGCTCTTAGTGTTGCCACTCGAATTACTTTTTTTCAGCCGACAGCTAGTACTGAAATATCCGGTGTAGTTCGGAAGAGTTTTATGCCTTTTCAGTGTTGGCAACATAAAACTGTTTGTCATTGAGTCGGGTTTAATTTAAAGGGAGATATTTTCGTCATTATTCAGAGAGTAAGTACTTTGTTTCATTAATTAATTTAAATATTTTATTCAAGTGTTATATTTAATAAAAGTAGGATGTATGATAATAACTGCTTTAGTCAGCGTTCCACGATATGTAACTGTTTACATAAGATTATTTCTATAAATATTTATATAACATCATAATTTTTTTATAGAAGAGGGAGCAAACGAGCATGCGGCTCACCTGATGGTAACGACGCCGCTACAAGAAAAAAAAATTTATAATCATTTACATAATGCGTAAATAGTTAAAGTAATATTACTTATTGATATCTACGTCGAATTGAAGTCTTACACATACAGATAGTTACGTGGTAGAGCGATGCTGCAGCTATATTAATTTTATAGTTTTAGCACGAATGGGTCGGCTCGACCGGGGAAGGATCACGCTCTCTCAGAGTACCAGCGTCGTATATCAGCTCAATACTGCTGTGTTTCGTATGGTGAGTGTGGAGAACTGGAGACTCTTTTTACCGGAAAAAAGGCATTCCATCTTAGTTCTCAAGGCTGACAACGCATCTTCATTTTGATTCGCAAACGAGGATGGATGTAGATGTCTATGGGCCACAGCAACCACTTACCATCAGGTGGACTGTGTGCTCGCTTGTCACCCTTTTCCTATAAAAAAAGATAGAAGTCAATCAAAACTAAAGTAATAATTACATTTCTCATCCTTTAAATAGCCTTTAAATAGTCTATCCGTCTGCCTCTCCCATATAAGAAATCACAACTAATAATCTCCTCTCATTAACTCCTGGCCATATGTCTATGATTTTATCCATGGACAAACTTTCAAATATGGATTTAGACGCTTTTTGAAAATTAGAAAATAGGTACTATCAAAGAGTTTTATGTAGTCCGTAAAATATAAAAAAGACATCACACTTAAGGGTTTTTGGATCCCAATTACAACAAAACATCATTTCGTGATAGAGCCAAGCTAGCTCACATCTGAGGTACAAATGATCCAGCTCGATCGGAGTAGGATAACGCTCTCGCAGAATACCAGCGTGAAACAGTATAGTAATGCTGTGTTAAATGCTGATTGTTTGGTGAATGTTGAGAATCCTTTTCACTGGTAGCGAGGCATTCCACCTTAGTCCTCAGAGGTGACAACGCATCCGCATTTTGATTCTTAATCGCATCGCATGTGCTCAATTATCACCCTAATTCTAAAAAAAACAAGCGTATACGATTATTTCACACAATGCTCCAGCTATTTGTATAGCTAAGAACTTATGATCCCGATTTATTGCGGCTACCTAGACGAAATGGAACAAAGCGCAGGTACTGTGTCCGCACTTACGAGAACTAAAACTTTGCAGGCGCGTCGCAAAGGATTTTTACTTGGATATATGTTCGTTGGGAAACGGTGCTAGTGTTGCATCAAGCTAGATACGACTTGCCTCATTTATTCTTTGCTAAAGAGTTCAAAAAGTTTCGGAATAACCAACCAAAAAATGTTTTTAATTGTCAAATTCAGTAAATCGAATTATTTCGGCGCCTATCTGTCTATCAAAGAAGTTAAGTAGTACCAGCCTGCCAAGTATGGCAACTGTCCCTCTTATGAGTCAATCAATGGAAGAGGCAAAGTCAAAACAGAAAAACAGCTTGTTCAATAGTGAAATTTTGATAGATACAGTCTATCAAACGGTTACGGTAATAACGATACATATTATTTCTTTTGTATTAGATATACATAATCATAATCATAGGCTAGCTTTCGTGCTATTTCTGTTACCCATATACGCTATATGCCCACTTACAGCCAAGTACATCAACCTGGTATTGCTTATCAAAAAGCCAATGTGTGGAATGGAACGGATTGATCTTTCGCCTTCAATCGAACAACAAGTATTATTTAGCAGGATTATATTATTTGAATTTCCATCATTCTGCGTGACGTGGCTGCTTTGTAGCGTATATTAGCTAAAGATTTTATTGTACTGGTTTCGATGCGCGGGTTCGAACTCCGCAAGGAACAAATATTTTATGACCTACAAATAAATGTTCCGAGTCTAACTAGACCCGAAACATTTATTAGTCTATGTGTGTTCATGTGTAATTTGTTAATGTAAAACGCTTCCATGATACAAGATAAAATCTTACTGTGCAGACACTTGTGAAAGTTATAAAAAAGGATGCGAAAACATGAAAATAGTTGTTTCTACTTAGGACTTAGGATGGCTTATAGAGTTTACATTATAATAAGAGGTTATAAACATATATATGTTGCAAGCGTACGAAATTATAGATCAACATGTTTATTTTAACTAACTATGTTCAGTTATCGCTAGCCAATTATTGCTGCATCCAAAGAAAATGAAAACGTGTCTATAAACAATACTTAGTAATCCATACAATATTACGTGAACATTCATATAGGTACGTAAATGAACCACACTTACATAAAATCTTAATTTATCTCCGATAAATAAGAGGTTATAAACATATATATGTTACAAGCGTACGAAATTATAGATCAACATGTTTATTTTAACTAACTATGTTCAGTTATCGCTAGCCAATCATTGCTGCATCCAAAGAAAATGAAAACGTGTCTGTAAACAATACTTAGTAATCCATACAATATTACGTGAACATTCATATAGGTACGTAAATGAACCACACTTACATAAAATCTTAATTTATCTCCGATAAATATTCTATAATAATTGGCTCCACTCTATTACTAAATTAACATTTTTGCCGAGTCAATTATATTCATAGATCTGTGGACAATAAGCAGACTGTTGTATGGTAGTAGCAAAGTTACAAAACGTGCTCTCGCTGCCCATATTTTCCACGTCAAGCTTCTGAAAAGCATCCACTCACAGAACAACACAAATATAAAACTCCTGCTAAAATGTGCTGAGGAAACTTAATTCAGTTATTAAGATTTCAAAAAATTACAATAGAATGTAATATTTTTATTCAATATAGATTATTATCATTCCGTGTAGTAGCGGTGTAAGAATATCCACTAAACCCCCCGCCCCCTCGTCGGTCCCGTGGGTGACGTAATAGGCGACAGAGGGAATCAACACAGGAGATGGGCAGCAGCGTCTTACTGATATCAAGTCAAAATTATGTAAACCTGCGGTTGCCAACACGCTTCCTTAGCGTAGCTACTATCGCAAAATCCCCCCTATGAGGCAATCTATGGGGGAGGCCTATGTTCAGCAGTGGACTTTTATAGACTGTAAAGGATGGATGGATGAAATTATCACATAAAACTTTTTTTTTCTACTGGTTCGGAAAATATATCTGTCCAGGAAGAACTAGCAAGAAACCCAGCATGATTATTTTGGACATATACTGGTAATCTTTTTTACCGTCTGCAAAAGAATAGGGTGTAACAGGTGAATGGAGTAGAAGCCTATGGCACTGATATCTTACAATTTTTTTCCTTTTACATTAACATATTATGAAATTGATCTTTCAGTAAATACTACTAATTGGGTGCGTAATATTTTAATTTCGATAGTTTTTAATTGATTTATTTATACAGTCCAAATTTTTTTTATTTTATTAGCGAATTATAGTTTATTTCAAATTAGTAGTATTTATTGATAGATTAATTTCATAATATGTTAATGTAAAAGAAAAAAATGTAAAATATCAGTGTCACAAGCTTCTATTCCGTCCACATGTTACATCCTATTGTTCCATACGGTAAAAAACCGGCCAAGAGCGTGTCGGGCCACGCTCAGTGTAGGGTTCCGTAGTTTCCCGTCCGTCACAATAAGTGTTCCCAATTATGAGTTTAAAGGTGGGTATCCATTATGTTCGCGCTCCTGCAACTGCTCCCGGTAGTGGGTACTGTTGTTTCCATCCAAGTTCAAAATGATTTTCCTAGAAAGTCCTTATAAAGTTCTACTTTTCAGATTTTTTTTCATATTTTCTAAACTTATGGTTCAAAAGTTAGAGGGGGGACACATTGTTTTTTACTTTTGGAGCGATTATTTCCGAAATTATTGACATTATCAAAAAATGATTTAGTAAACCCCTATTCATTTTTAAATACCTTATCAACAATATATCACACGTTAGGGTTGAAATAAAAAAAATCACTTCCCACTTTACATATAGGGGGGCTACCTTAATAAAACATTTTTTCCAATTTTTATTTTGCCACTTTGTCGGCGTGATTGATACACATATTGGTACCAAATTTCAGCTTTCTAGTCCTAACGGTCACAGAGATTAAGCGAGGACGGACAGACGGACAGACAGACATGGCGAAACTATAAGGGTTCCTAGTTCACTACGGAACCCTAAAAACATCATTCAGTATATAATTTTACAGTAGTTTTGTACAATTATTTAAATGAATTAACACATATTGGTACCAAATTTCAGCTTTCTAGTGCTAACGGTCACAGAGATTAATCGAGGACGGACAGACGGACAGACAGACATGGCGAAACTATAAGGGTTCCTAGTTGACTACGGAACCCCAAAAACATCATTCAGTGTATAATTTTACAGTAGTTTTGTACAATTATTTAAATGAATTATTTATTATACTACCAGCACATTAGCGATCATCTTACTCACAGGGGTTGCTATTTATATTATTATAGGATTAATTATATTTATTTATTGGGACTTTGTTATGAAAACGTATATATGTTGTGTTATTCGTTTTTACAACAAACTTCCAAATATTTGTAAACGTATACATTGCCCCATGAATGAATAACACGTTCTGTACAGTTTAATAACTGTCATTACAAGCTTGTGTATGTTCCTAGTACTTTAAGTATGCATATGTTTATTTTTATCAAAGTTATTCATGTTTTATGCACATACCTTACGATTTCATACATATATTGCGACGCCAAAGTTAATATATGTTTTCTTGTTAATATTTCTGTGAAGGATTCTTTACAATTTAAATTACAAATTGCCCGTACGGCCTTCCTTTGCGTAATAAATATTTTAGTTCCATCGTCAGCCGCGTTACCCCATAGCAAAATCCCATAAGACACGCAAGCATTTTTTATCTCGTATTATAAAAATTATAAAAAAAGGTTTAATCCATATTTTATGGAAACATTATAATATTATATCATCCAATAAAAAAATGCTGAGAGATATTAATATAACATGTATATAGGTATAATTAAGCCATAAATGCTATTGACAACCTAAAATACATTAGTAAGATTCAGACTTGTGTGAAAATAAAAACATTCTAAATATTTAAGGGACATTTGGGCCAATATACATAATTCTAGATACTCCTTTCTATATAGTCAGCTTACGTGTGTATATGCAGGAGTCCTACGAGAACAGCCAAAAATATTTTAGTAAAACTGTTACATTTTTCAAGATTTTTTGATTATCATGATTTTATCGAGAATTTTTCATCGTAATACGTGTAAATTATGCCACTGAAATAGCGAAAAAGTTATTTTTATTGAATATTATTTCTGAAGATGTGCACCTACACGTTTATTGCAGTTTCCCAACATGAATAGTTTCTTTAGAAAAAAAATATTAAAGTTGCAAATTTCTACGAGACAAGATTTTTCATACAAATTTAAGATATTGTGGTGTTAAAAAAGTAGTAAATCCTTGATACGCATTGGCTTAAAAATAGTGCAATGCATGAAGATTTAAAAACAATAAAAGAATAAACATTATCTCGTATTGACTATTTGACCGATACGACCTAGGGACCTTCGAGAAAAGACTCCTTTTTAAAAGGCCGGCAACACACCTGCGATTCCCTTGGTATTGCGGTTTTTCATAGGTGGTGGTAGTCACTTAACATCAGGTGAGCCGTATGCTCGTTTTACCCATGTTCTATAAAAAAACAAGTTTTAATAAAACAAAAATTTATTGTTATTTCATTGCTGAAGGTAGTAATTTTTCGATAAATATTTTAGAGTTGAAAGTTAGAGATTATGGTCAAAATTGGAGAGGTGGATCTATTCATAAAACTGGCGTCAACTTTAACCACTTGCTACGAACAATTTTTATCTTTGTCAATGAACGACTATTATTTTTGTCAACTAGTAACAACACTACTAATTAATTAATTAAAAAATATATTATTTATTAATTATGCATGTATATACTGTTAATGTGTAAACAGTCTAAGACAGATATGTGTATATTTTTGACCCTTGCTTTTGTATATTTCTTTTTTATGTGTGCTAAAAATAAATCGTTCTTTCTTTCTTTCTAATAATCTCATATGTATAATATTTTCTCATCTAAAAACTATGGCTTAATTTTTAAAAATATACATACATTTACCATTATGTTATTCGATTGAAACTCTAGCAGTTATGATACGGCTTAAATGAAATTATATTACACTGTATGATACGACTATGGTACGTCGCCCTTATTCACAAGTCTCTGGAACAAGTGGTTACTACCAGCGAAAGTCACATTACACAAATGATCGTCTGCAGATTGCCTTTGTTCCGACGTAACAGTAACTTGCGGAGTTTCAACAGCAACAACAATTATACTGATAATTTCAGTTATTCCACCGTCGTTGAGTTAAAGTCGTGACGGAGCAGCGAATTAGCATATAAAGCGTAACAAATTCCTATTTTTATGAGAAAAGTTCCCTATCTCTCAGAAGTGCCGAGGAGAATGGGTTAATTTGCATTGGCGCTTTATTTCAAGAAATTATATTCTCTCTAGGTATGTACATAAATTACCACTATTCTCTAGTTTTTTTAAGAATATAATAAGGATGACAGACGAGCGCACATTCCAACTGATGGTAAGTGGATGCTGTGGCCCATAGACATCTACATTTATCATCGATTAAGAATGCAAACAAGCAAGCAGATGCGTTGTCACCCTTGAGGACTAAAATGTAAAAAGGGTCTCTGGTTCTCGACATTCACGATACGAATTACAGTAGCATACATAGGTATATAATACATGCTGCTATTATATACCTATATATTATACCCATGTCGTGCCGGCCCATTCGTGCTACAGCCATAATATAGCTGCAGCATGGCTCTGCCACGTATAATGAATGGTTAATAATTCGCTGTTTAATTTTGATTTTTATATATTTGTGCATGAAATCAGATAGGTTTATATAGATATATAAAACACAAAAAAGGGTTCTACCTACGTATGTCCGTTATAGACTGCAAACCATCTAACCAATGTTGATGATTTTTTTTCTGTGTTTATGAATCGGTCTATATATGGCTTATATTCGGTAGGTGATGTTGTTGTCAAGATTCAGAAATCACCCGTCCAAAGCTGGGGCGGATCGCTAGTTATTAATATTCGTCTTCAACAAACGCCTCACGGCTTACAGAATATAACGAGAATGAATGAATGAACAAATCTTCGACCATTGCGTTTTGTCAGTACTCACATATGGTGCCGAAACGTGGACACCAACGGTACGACTACTCCACAAACTCAGACGCAGCCTTCCGTATTTGCAGGGTCAACTGAAGTGGCAAAGGGCTGGTCACATCCGTCGCAGAAGCGAAGCGATAACCGTTGGAGTAGGCGTGTCATAGAGTGGAAACTGCGTTTAGGTAAACGTAGTGTGGGACGCTCTTACGGCCTGGCCACGGTGATCGGCGGCGCGAACGGCGCAGCGACAGGCGGGGCGAAAATTCGCGCGACGCGATTTGAGGGCCACGGGAAGTCACGTTTGCCGCCGCGACCAGATAGGCCGAGAGTGAAATGTCTTTTTATCACAGTTATCTCGATATTGCTTAGAAAGTAATTGTTTTTTGATTCAAGACATAATATTTGGATGAGATTGCGGAGTACTTGATTTGAATAGGAATCGGGGATTTGAATAGGAATGAGTGTTGAAACCTGCGATTACATTCTTGTTAATATTCAACCAGAATTGGAGATAAAAGTCAATGCGGATAGAATTTTAAGTTGTTTTTGTCGGCCCGGCATTTTTCGCGGCTAAAACAACTAAAATATTTTGTTCCCTATACTATTCGCCGCGTCTACCGCCGCGATTGCCGCCCGACCCGTGGCTTGCACCATACTGATTCATACATTTGTTTCAGTCTCCCGCCGTGCCGCCAGTCGCCCGTGCGATTCGCCCGGTAAATTTGGCCGGTCGCGTCGCCACTCGCCGCTACGCGTGGCATGCTTCATACATTTCTATACATTTGTTTTAGTCGCTAGACGCCTCGCCGTTCGCGCCGCGCGAATTTTCACTATGGCGTATGTCCCGTGGCCAGGCTGTTAGTTAGATGGAACGACGATATGCTCAAATCGGCTGGCTGCAACGGGATGCCTATGTCCAGCAGTGGACTGCGGCAGGATGATGATGATGATAAATAAGCTGTTTAAAGAACATTTGGTTTCACTTTTCTTTAAATGACTATTACTACTTTTATAAAATTAACGTCGACACGTCCGTACCGTAAGTTTCCTAAGTACGCACTTTTGAACAATTAAATAACTTTTTTTAATTATAAAATAAACCAGCTGTGCTCCGCAGTTTCACCCGCGTGTCCGAGCCGCGTTAAATTGGCATGAGACCTAGTTCAAGCATTTTAGATAGAAATTTATGAAAAATTGGCAAAATTAATGGAGTAACTTTATTACTCCATATAATTTCATAAATATACGCAAACATATACACGGACATACTAACAGTCACACACTCATATACATACATGCGTTACAGACATACAGGGTTTTTATTTTTTTGTATCCAAAAACTTAATTCACTCTATATAATTAAATTTCTAACCTTAACATATGTGAATTCTGTATAATATACTAAGTGTCAATTTGTAGCGAGGTAGGGGGGCTGATGACCTATAATACAAGCTTTCAACCTACACGGGCACCAGTTTCCCACCACGAATAACATAAATAGTGTTGAAATAGGGATGTAACACTAATGTACCTTCCATGTCGTTTGTTGTGAGAAATAAATAAATTACTATTAATATATGTTATTACTTTTATCTATCGGCATAATTATGTACGTTATATAGCAAAGTTAATTTTTTTCCACTTTTCCGCCCCTCCCGGATGAGCGTCATCCCCCCACGCCCCAGAAAGGTACCCAAAGCGCGGTTTTTCTCTTCAGTTTTAAAGAAAACCGTACACGATACATGAAAAGTGTGCAGTTACGAAATAATCCTTGATAAATTTGATATCAACTTCTTATACATACAAAAGCAATATAACTAGAGGTTTTCGCGCAATCTGCCACGAAATATGTACCTTTTTTTAATTTATTGATTTTTTTGTTCAAAATTTGGTTTTCTCAATAATTTCCCACTACACCGCCAAGGTATAGGTATAAATAAAGTAAAGAATAAAATATGTTATTTAAAAAGAGGTACAATTTATTTCCGAACTGTTTTATTTGACGGTGTTATGCTATTTTGAATATATAATTGATTAATAAGTATACGAGATTGATAGCAAATTTATCAAGGATCTTTTTGTAGCAACACCCTTTTCGTGTAGGTACAAAAGATCATTGATAAATATAGTGTATTGTTTTTTAAAGTTGAAAAAACCGCGATTCGGGACACTTTTTGGGGCTCGACAGGGTGACGGAGGTGAGTGGATATTGGAAAAATTACCGGCATAGGTGTGACATGGACCTTAAACATGATCTATGTTTTATTATCTTCATCTTAAGACTTATCCGTTGGGAGACACTATTGAGGTCGAGCATAGTGCTTAGGTCCTCCAGCGATTCTGCCATAAGGACTATATCGTCGGCAAATCGAAGGTGAGTGATGTACTCGCCATTGATGTTAATACCGTATCCTTTCCAATCCTGTAGCTTGAAAACGTCTTCCAATGCAGCGGTGAAAAGTTTCGGGGATATAACGTCACCCTGTCTTACACTTCTCTGCAGTTGGATAGGTTTCGTACTCTCATTCTGTATGCGGATAGCCATCGTAGCCCTACTGTGCAAACACTTCAGCACTTCAATATACCGAAAGTGAACTTATAATATAGCCTATTTCTCGTAAATCTGGTTATAATCCTAAAATATATAATCCTTTTACGCTATTTCCGCATGGAGGTGGAGTACAGTATTTCGATAGTACGTGTGTTATTTACATACACATATATAAAAATAATTATATTTAACTTAAAAGTCGAATTTGCAGCATATTACAGCATATATTTGAAGCGACGGTAGCCTAATGGCAGGGTCCGGACCGCGAACTCAAAAGGTCGTGGGTTCGAATCCACCATTCGACTACTGGCGTGAACCACTCGTAACACAAGCAATTTAAGCTTGCCATGAGTGGTTACAGGGAATATTAGTAATAATTATAGCATTGCTAGTGTTTAAATATATATATATATATATATATATATATATATATATATATATATATATATATATACATACCCCACACATCTGAACACAGGTCTCCTCTCATCTCTCATTTTAGTACAGTTTCAATGCGTGTTGACTGATTTTGATTTTGATGGCTGCAGTACAAATGCGTCAGCTCAACCGGGGAAGGGCCTCGCACAGAATACCAGTGTAGAGTAGAAACTTAATGCTGAAGTCTGGTTATAATATACAAAAAGATTTTTTCAAATCGGAGTGGTAGTTACAGAGATTAGCGTATTTAAACAAACAAAATAAAACAAAAAAATTTCCGCTTTATTACAGTATTATAGATTTGCGTAAAACACACATTTAATGAGAATACCGAAATAAAAAATACGATGAAATTACATTCCGTTGTATTAATTCAACAACAGTTAAAATTTGCGGTGTTATACTGTTAGAATTTCACTCACCCTAACCGATCTCACACAAGGAGGGCGAGAAGAGAAAATATGTACGATAGGGTGAAATAATCCAAGTCAGCGGCTGAAGCGACTATGATAAAAGCAGTATGATCCTTAAATTTTTTTCGGAATTAAGCGTAACAGTGATTAGCCTTAATTACTTTAAATTAGTTTAAGTAAATTTTCAATATTATTGATAGTAGTAACCTTGTAGTTGCGACAGTGAAGAGGCGACAGTGGGACATGAGCTTACTCCTTTCTAAAGGGCCAGCAACGCACCTGCAATTCCCCTGGTGTTGCGGTTGATCATGGGCGGCGGTAGTCACTCGACATCGGGTGAGCCGCATGCTCGTTTGTCCCCTCTTCTATAAAAAAATGAAACAGGTGATATTACAAAATAATAAAAACTGCTTTTGCAAACCCGTCTGTCATGTAATATATAGTTGCTAACTATGGCACATGTCCTTCTGTGAAGCTATCTATGGGAGAGGTATTTACTTACTATTGGTTGCAGCTCACCAGCAACGACAATATACTTCAAACGTGTCGTCAAATAGAAAAGACTGAGGTGGAATCCCTCGCAATATCATATATTTATACTGGCATCTTACACTTCAAACTAAAACAGCAGTATAATATTAAAACACAAACATCCTGTTACAAAAATTTACATTTTGTACACGAAAGGGCTACGTAGGCTAACACTACTCCTTCTATATTAATATTAAGTCATTTGATTATTTAATTAATCAAGTGCATCTTGGGTATATTGGATATATACTGAATAATATTTTTTACCGTCTTGAACATGTGAACGGAATAGAAGCCTATGACACTCTACTCCGTTCACATGTTACACCCTATTTTTTCCAGACGGTAAAAAGTCATCCAGCATAAAGGAAGTACAAAATTATTATGTTATGTAATATGTTATGGCTTCCGCTAAACAGCTGAGCGTGAACTGCCGTGTCATGATTTAAAGGATAAATAGATCCAGTAGCGATATTCAATAATAAAAAAAAGTTTGAAAATCCAAAAGTGCACGACTCATAATTCTCATATGATCGTGAAAAAATGTGGAAAAAAATTCTCACAACTAAACTAAAACAATAGAAAATATTTTATTTAAATTTTATTATGTTATTATTATTGAGATTCAAATATTTTTATAATTGTTAATTGAAAAATTTTTTTAACAGAATTATCTTAAAACGACCAGAAATCAACTTAAATATTACTTTAATTTATAGGCATTTGTACTGAGGCATTATCGTAAAAACTAGCCTTTTTTCACCTGACTCGTTCATAATTTTTTTTCTCATCAATTTTATTTCGTTTTCAAAAAGTTTTTCATCTAGTCAGAACCAGTATTTTAATTCAGCATTCACTAAGTACACCTTCAGGACACTCCATGAAGTCCAAGACGTATAAGTATATTTATACATAAATCCTACGTACTTTTAGTGAAACAATATATTATAATGAAAATACTGTAGTTATAAAAATAATAATGATGTCTTACCATGATCAATTATGTATCAAATTTGGTTTTATGCAGGTGTCCATGATATGTGCACGGTGACCAAAAAGGTTATTTTCAAAATTGTAACTCACACCTCGACCAGCTCTTTTTAAAGCTATATTAATATATTTTTACATCTACTGAATTAACAATTTCGTTAAATGAAAAAATATTGTAATTGCCTCAAATACGTTAGTTAATTTTCTGTCGAAAATATGGTGATTCCAAATATTTACACAACTTCAAAGAAAATTAACTTCAAAAATATATTCGTCAATCGCTCTATACTTGCAACATCGCTCGCATTCAGACCACGCTCGTGATAATACCAGAAAATATTTTGGTCACAATGCTACCCCCTGAGGAATGCGGTTCGCCTGTGATACGGTATCGCCGACAAGCATTTGTCAAGGTTTTGAACGGTACCCTTGCAATTTCACTAGACCCTTCAGAATAGAATATTGATTTAAAATTTTATTTTATTTTTAAAAATTTTGGTTACTTTGATATTTTACATTTTGTCACCTTAAAAGATATTTGTATATTATAATATCTTTGGTCACCTCAGGGTATATATAAAAATAATTTATTAAATGCTATACAAAAACTTGATTAAGAATCATAAGCTTAGCCTAGCCTAGCCTAATCATGGAAAATTATTTAATGAAACGCATAGCAACCGAAAGGTATCTAAATCATGCTTAAAATGGTGTCAAGATCATAAGCAACAAATCGAAATAGATGAAACAGTGTCATCGCGTACCAAAAAAGATCTTAGTGCTTTTGGAAAAGCACTAATAAGATGAAGACTCAGCCTGGCCTTCCCGTGAGTGTGGGCGGGGTGAATAACCCAAAGGATATTGCCAACCTCTTTAGGGAGCTTTTCTCTGTAAAGTCCATACTAGGGTCATTTCCTTATGAATCGGTGCAATTTGCTGGGATAGTCATTGATGGAGTAGAGGACAAAATAAGTGTGAAAGATGTAGCAAAAGTTATAAAATCTATGTCTAGGGGCAAGTCCCCAGGTTATGATTGTACAGTATGCTGGCCCACATATACACCGGGTACTGGCTATGTTTTACACTACACGTATAAGGCACGCATATTGCCCCCTGATCTAATGAAGACCAAAGTAGTACCGGTGGTAAAAAATAAAACAGGTGACTTGTCGGATAAATGTAATTATAGACCAATATCCTTGGCGACCATCATAGCGAATCAACAAATCAATCAAAACGCAAATCAATAAATATATAAAACTGCATGACAATCAGTTCGCATTTCGTTCCGAACTGTCCACAGAAAGTGCAATATTTTGCCTTAAGCACGCTGTCAAACACTATGTTGATTGGAAACCACCTGTCTACGCTTGTCGCTTGTTGTACGCTTGTTTACCGTAAAAAAATTTGAGGATACTAAATTACCAGGTCAACTGATACAGATTTTAAAATATTATTATGGGGGATAGGTCAATTGCGTTAGATGGGCTAATGTTTTGTCGGTTAGAGTGCGGGGTGACTCAGGGTGGGCTAAGCTCACCTAGTCTCTGTACCTTAACCTCTATGTAAATGGACTTATGGAGGCGCTTAGCAGCATGCACGTCGGATGTCATATACATGGAATTTGTGTAAATAAATTGAGTTATGCTGACGACATGGTTCTGCTGAGTGCATCAATATGTGGATTAAGAAAATTTCATATTGTTTGTGAGACATTCTCAACCGAACATGGGCTTAAGTACAATGCACAAAAATGTCAGTATATGATCTTTGGGGCTGGATGGTATCGTACGAGTAATGTGCCTACTAGTAAATTGAATGGCACACCATTAACTAGGGTCGACTATTTCAAATATTTGGGTCATATGGTTACGTCCGACCTCAAGGATACTACTAACATGGAAAGGGAACATAGGGCTCTGTCGGTTCATGCAAATATGATTTCTCGTAGGTTCGCGAGATGTTCAAGGGAAGTTGAACTCACTTGATTTAGAGCGTTTTGTACATCTCTTTACACGTGCAGCCTGTGGAGGGACTACACGCAACGGGCCTATGGAGCTCTCCGGATCCAATATTAACAACGCGTTCCGGGTGCTGATGGGGCTGTCCCGACGCTGCAGCGCATCAGCGATGTTTGCTCAAGCACTTGTGGATTGTTTTTCCACAACTTTGCATAAAAGAGCAGCATCGCTGGTGCGTAGGGTAAGGCCCCAATGGCATTCTTAAAATGATAGGTGACAGAGCGAATTGTCCCTATCTGCATCAATGGTGTAGACTGCATGTGCCCAGCAGCTAATTGACTGGTGTTTATGTGCTACAGCATTTAGTAATAATTAATAGTTCAAATATATTTGTCGCGTCATATTTTGTTAGAGTAATTAATTTTTATTTTATTTTTTAATAATTATAATTTTAAAAAATGTTAATTTAATGTAAATGTAATGTAATGAATAAGTTTTGGATATTGAAATTAAATTAATAATAATAATAAGTACAACATGTAACAAAAACCCTGTGGTCCTCGTAAAGGGCGTAATCAGAATCAGTAAACGTATGTATATTACTTTAGAAAAATTGACCATAAAAAAATCAAATTAAATAAAAAAATATTTTCAAATTGTTCTTTTTACTTTTGTAAGTTTGTTTTAATTCTTTTCTAAAGGTTTTTCATCATTTTGTTATTGTCACGAATGCTTCGTGTGATATTATTTACTGACTTTACGGTTGTGTTGTATTAGTTTTACATAATAATATTAGTTCTATTTTCCTTTATTGTTGTTATAATACATAGTATACAGAGGCTGCACTAAAAGTATCGGAAATGGAATATCTCCACTGGTCCTGTCATATTAAAATCTTTTTAATTGAAAACTCCTTGGTTTTAAAAATCTAATACCACTTATTTATTTAAAAAAAGATTCTCGGTCTTGCCACAAGGTTTTGTCAAACTTGTTTAGTCGCTGAGAAAATGGAATTGACTTGAGAAAATTCAAGAGTGATGATTTATTATGACTTTCGAAGTGGTTTAACACAAAAACAGTGTGTTGACCGGATGATTTCTGCATTTGGTGGTAAAGCCCCATCCAAAACCACAATTTATCGCTGGCTTGCTGGATTTCAACGGGGACGTATCAAGCTCGGTGATGATCCCCGTCAAGGTCGTCCAAAAACTGCAGTCACTCAAGAAAACGTTGATGCTGTGCGTAAGCTGATTGAGGAAGATCGACATGTGACATACCGCTAAATTCAGGCAACTTTATACATTGACATGAGTCGAATACAAATAATCTTGCATGAAAAAATTAGGAGTAAAAAAGTTGTTTTCCCGATGGATACCGCATTCACTCTGTGAAGAGCAAAAAGCGACTCGCGTTACTTGGTGTGTCAGAACTCTCGAAAGATTCCACGCAGGATCCTCAAATGCTGTATTATACAACATCGTATCAGGTGACGAATCCTGAACATATGCGTACGAACCCGAAACACAATACCTGTCACGAGTTTGGGTGTTCGAAAGTGAGTTAAAGTCAACAAAAATTGTTCGTTCACGGAGTGTTGCAAAAAAAAATGGTAGCCACGTTTGTCTCCAAAACTGGCCATGTTACGACTATTCATCTTAAGGGACAAAGAACGGTTAATGCAGAATGGTATGCTAGCATTTGTTTGCCACAGGTCGTTTCTGAACTCCGTAAAGAGAACTGCAACCGCCGCATCATCCTCCATCACGACAATGCGAGTTCTCACACCGCACACAGAACAAAAGAGTTTTTAGAGCAAGAAAACATAGAATTATTAGACCATCCGCCGTACAGCCCCGACCTAAGCCCTAATGATTTCTATACTTTTCCTAAAATAAAGAATAAATTGCGTGGACAGAGATTTTCATCACCTGAAGAAGCTGTGGACGCCTTCAAAACGGCCATTTTGGAGACCCCAACTTCCGAATGGAATGGTTGCTTCAATGATTGGTTCCATCGTATGAAAAAATGTGTCAAATTCCGCGGAGAATACTTCGAAATAATATTTCGAAAAGCAATTAATACATTTTTAAATAGTAATGTTGTGTCATTTCCTTGATTCCCGAAATTTTCAGTGCCTCCCTCATACGTACGTGTGTACATGCTTGTGTAAGTGCGTGCGTGTGTACATGTGTGCATTATTTAAATATTTTCGATTAGATAGATTCAATTCTATATTCCCTAACTTTTACTTCCTTTTGTTGATTACACTTTGTCATATTTTTATTCGGTTAATCAGACAATTTTGTAATAATACGTGCGAGTTGAAATATTTTTTGTGAAATTACTTAGTGTAAAATAAAACAAGAAATCGTAGCCTAAAGTTATTTATTATTAAAATAATGGTGCACAAACTAAATTAAGTTCACTATTATCATCATTATCTTCACTAGACTCACTACTGTAACTATCCCTTACGTCGATTATTAATGCTTGTTCATAAACTCTGTCAAGGTAGATATCTCGCTCCCAGTCTTCTAGTATATGTTGTTTTGTGTGTTCCACGACTTTTCTTCAATCATCCACAGTAATAATATCACAGGCATTTTACAATAAAGTCAGCATTCTTTGAGTCTTAAAGGGTGAAGATGTGTTGTTTAGCTGCATGATCTAAAAGAATTAAGTATCTTTATAAGTAGTAAAAGTAGGTACTAAGTATAAGGACTTTTGACTTGAGCCCAAATCCGTTCGATGGCATTGTACTGGCAATGATATGGTTGCAATCTGAGCACCGTGTGGTCACGTTGTTCAGCGATTTCATCCAAAACGTGGGTTGGCTTTCTGGGATTGTTTTCTTTCACTAATCGGACCAATTCGTGTTTCAACATATTTTCATTGGCTTCAATGCTTTTGCTCTGCAGCAAAGATAAAAAGTTTTCTGCGGCTGGATGTTGGAAGTTTGTCCTTTTGTAAGGAATGGTACGGCGCATTATTTATAATAAACATATGTGGTTCATGAAGATTTTCCGAAAAACAAAATTGACAAAAACTGAACGAAAGCAATATTACAGTAATTCAAAACATGTACCTATGCTTAAGTCTGGACTCCCAAATATAGGCTGTTATTTTTTCTGTGATATAGGTCCAAATAGTAAGTAAATAAAAATTTTGAATGAGTTGTGTAGATTAAATCGACCAGCAGAAAATCCACATCAAAATGTATTTAAATTTTTTATTTTCAAACGTATTTTGCTATATTTACATAATAAAAGCAATTATTCGTATAAATAGTACATTTTATTTTTAAATATCCTCTTCATGGCTTTGCTTTGCAACGAGATGTCGGCGGCAAGCTGACGTCGCACCTTCTCGCTTCGTTGAATCGCGCTGCACACGTGCTGTCTAAGTCTTCCTTTATGTTACGCTATTTTCAAATAGATTTTAAATGTGGCGTTTTCAAAGCGTCGGTAACTCAAGAGATGGATGCACATATTAAGTTTTAAAGCTAGGAACCCAAGTTCTATCCCTGTCTGTACCATTAAAATCATTAATTGCAGTTTAAGTACCCGACTCATGATATGTTCGGCGATGTAGGGAAACATTGAGGAAACCTAAAAAAAAATTAAAACACTTAGAGGACATAAAATCCGCCAGCATTGCGGCTGTACCGAGAACAATTCCCCACTCCAGGAAAATATTTTAAAAATCAGAAATCCTATACCAAACATTTGAACGTATAAAGGGTGTTGTTTTTTGACTATTATACATATGGAACCAGACTTATATTGGAGAAAAAAGGACTAAACTAAAAAAGGAATAAACTTTTCTTCTACTTAGATAAATGCGGCGAGCGTTGAATAAACTTTTAAGGTTATCATCACAACAGCGACAGTAGCCATCACTCTTAACAGTCGTTATTTGAAACGGACAGCTTCATAAAGCGACAGACACATTTTACGAGAACAATAAATGGATACGTTTAACCGGAACGGCTAACTTTACTCTCAGGCCATTTCGCGACCAGAAATATTTAAAACCCAACTATTTAAAAAAAAACTCACTTCATTCTCACAAAGTCAATTTCACCCATAGCTATAATAACTAGCGCATATCATTGAATAACAAACGAACAAACTTTCACTTGATTCTAAATAACTACAGCAGACGCACACTTACAATTTTAAGTAAAACAAGCTACCGATGCATAGTCACGTTATTTTGTACAATTTACATTGTCCGTTGCAATCTATAAAATTCCACTACTAAACATAGGCCCCCCCATATATTGCCTCATAAGGGGGACTTTGCCACAGTTGCCACGCTTGGCAAGCGGGTTGGCAACCGCAGTTTTTTTACTAACCTCATAAAAAGCAGGACTTCGATTCGATTCACTTCGATTGTATTTTTTATGAGTGTTACCTCAGAGCTTTTTTCTGGGTGAACCGATTTTGATAATTTATTTTATTATTATATATTGTTTGATTTAAAGGATGGTACTTTTCATGTGGTTCCATAAAAGTTTGATCAAGATTTAACCAGTAATTTTTGAGTTATCCTTAATAATGCGTATTTAATTGACTTCAACTACATTGATGATGTTCTAATTTTATTTATATGATGGAAGTCGGTTGTACAATTTTTTTTAATTTTACCACGTGTTATAATAGATTTGTAATCAGAAAAACGCTGGCTTGCAGCCCACATCTTGTGTTTCAGTCTCTCTTTGTCGCCTCTCACGACACCCACGGGACGATATAGGCGATAGTGAATATTCTTAACCGTCACTCCACGGTGAAATTAAATAAAATCTTTCTATTGTATAAATTTCATAAACAAAATTTGCGCCCCCGGGTGGGCTCGAACCACCAACCTTTCGGTTAACAGCCGAACGCGCTAGCCGATTGCGCCACGGAGGCGATAACAGAGAATTCAAAATTATCTTCTATGTGCCGCTATAATTACTTATCTATTTTAGTCAATACTAACATGACAAAACCCAGTCATTGAGCTATCGCAATACTGCTGTTTCTTATATCAATTTTATTTTGTGATTATTAAATGTCAATTTTTTCTTAACACACAATTTTTTCATTAATAATCTATAAAAAAAGATCACACTGACGTACTATTTTTAAATTTATTGAATATATTATATCTGATTTAATAAAAAACCAGCCAAAAGCGTGTCGGGCCACGCTCAGTGTAGGGTTCCGTAGTTTCCCGTCCGTCACAATAAGTGTTTGTAACTTATGAGTTTAAAGGTGGGTATCCATTATGTTCGCGTTCCAGCAGCGCTCCGCGCTCCTGCATCTGCCCCCTAATGATTTCTATACTTTTCCTTTTGCGTGGACAGAGATTTTCATCACCTGAAGAAGCTGTGGACGCCTTCAAAACGGCCATTTTGGAGACCCCAACTTCCGAATGGAATGGTTGCTTCAATGATTGGTTCCATCGTATGAAAAAATGTGTCAAATTCCGCGGAGAATACTTCGAAATAATATTTCGAAAAGCAATTAATACATTTTTAAATAGTAATGTTGTGTCACTTCCTTGATTCCCGAAATTTTCAGTGCCTCCCTCGTACGTACGTGTGTACATGCTTGTGTAAGTGCGTGCGTGTGTACATGTGTGCATTATTTAAATATTTTCGATTAGATAGATTCAATTCTATATTCCCTAACTCTTACTTCCTTTTGTTGATTACACTTTGTCATATTTTTATTCGGTTAATCAGACAATTTTGTAATAATACGTGCGAGTTGAAATATTTTTTGTGAAATTACTTAGTGTAAAATAAAACAAGAAATCGTAGCCTAAAGTTATTTATTATTAAAATAATGGTGCACAAACTAAATTAAGTTCACTATTATCATCATTATCTTCACTAGACTCACTACTGTAACTATCCCTTACGTCGATTATTAATGCTTGTTCATAAACTCTGTCAAGGTAGATATCTCGCTCCCAGTCTTCTAGTATATGTTGTTTTGTGTATTCCACGACTTTTCTTCAATCATCCACAGTAATAATATCACAGGCATTTTACAATAAAGTCAGCATTCTTTGAGTCTTAAAGGGTGAAGATGTGTTGTTTAGCTGCATGATCTAAAAGAATTAAGTATCTTTATAAGTAGTAAAAGTAGGTACTAAGTATAAGGACTTTTGACTTGAGCCCAAATCCGTTCGATGGCATTGTACTGGCAATGATATGGTTGCAATCTGAGCACCGTGTGGTCACGTTGTTCAGCGATTTCATCCAAAACGTGGGTTGGCTTTCTGGGATTGTTTTCTTTCACTAATCGGACCAATTCGTGTTTCAACATATTTTCATTGGCTTCAATGCTTTTGCTCTGCAGCAAAGATAAAAAGTTTTCTGCGGCTGGATGTTGGAAGTTTGTCCTTTTGTAAGGAATGGTACGGCGCATTATTTATAATAAACATATGTGGTTCATGAAGATTTTCCGAAAAACAAAATTGACAAAAACTGAACGAAAGCAATATTACAGTAATTCAAAACATGTACCTATGCTTAAGTCTGGACTCCCAAATATAGGCTGTTATTTTTTCTGTGGTATAGGTCCAAATAGTAAGTAAATAAAAATTTTGAATGAGTTGTGTAGATTAAATCGACCAGCAGAAAATCCACATCAAAATGTATTTAATTTTTTTATTTTCAAACGTATTTTGCTATATTTACATAATAAAAGCAATTATTCGTATAAATAGTACATTTTATTTTTAAATATCCTCTTCATGGCTTTGCTTTGCAACGAGATGTCGGCGGCAAGCTGACGTCGCACCTTCTCGCTTCGTTGAATCGCGCTGCACACGTGCTGTCTAAGTCTTCCTTTATGTTACGCTATTTTCAAATAGATTTTAAATGTGGCGTTTTCAAAGCGTCGGTAACTCAAGAGATGGATGCACATATTAAGTTTTAAAGCTAGGAACCCAAGTTCTATCCCTGTCTGTACCATTAAAATCATTAATTGCAGTTTAAGTACCCGACTCATGATATGTTCGGCGATGTAGGGAAACATTGAGGAAACCTAAAAAAAAATTAAAACACTTAGAGGACATAAAATCCGCCAGCATTGCGGCTGTACCGAGAACAATTCCCCACTCCAGGAAAATATTTTAAAAATCAGAAATCCTATACCAAACATTTGAACGTATAAAGGGTGTTGTTTTTTGACTATTATACATATGGAACCAGACTTATATTGGAGAAAAAAGGACTAAACTTAAAAAGGAATAAACTTTTCTTCTACTTAGATAAATGCGGCGAGCGTTGAATAAACTTTTAAGGTTATCATCACAACAGCGACAGTAGCCATCACTCTTAACAGTCGTTATTTGAAACGGACAGCTTCATAAAGCGACAGACACATTTTACGAGAACAATAAATGGATACGTTTAACCGGAACGGCTAACTTTACTCTCAGGCCCTTTCGCGACCAGAAATATTTAAAACCCAACTATTTAAAAAAAAACTCACTTCATTCTCACAAAGTCAATTTCACCCATAGCTATAATAACTAGCGCATATCATTGAATAACAAACGAACAAACTTTCACTTGATTCTAAATAACTACAGCAGACGCACACTTGCAATTTTAAGTAAAACAAGCTACCGATGCATAGTCACGTTATTTTATACAATTTACATTGTCCGTTGCAATCTATAAAATTCCACTACTAAACATAGGCCCCCCATATATTGCCTCATAAGGGGGACTTTGCCACAGTTGCCACGCTTGGCAAGCGGGTTGGCAACCGCAGTTTTTTTACTAACCTCATAAAAAGCAGGACTTCGATTCGATTCACTTCGATTGTATTTTTTATGAGTGTTACCTCAGAGCTTTTTTCTGGGTGAACCGATTTTGATAATTTATTTTATTATTATATATTGTTTGATTTAAAGGATGGTACTTTTCATGTGGTTCCATAAAAGTTTGATCAAGATTTAACCAGTAATTTTTGAGTTATCCTTAATAATGCGTATTTAATTGACTTCAACTACATTGATGATGTTCTAATTTTATTTATATGATGGAAGTCGGTTGTACAATTTTTTTAATTTTACCACGTGTTATAATAGATTTGTAATCAGAAAAACGCTGGCTTGCAGCCCACATCTTGTGTTTCAGTCTCTCTTTGTCGCCTCTCACGACACCCACGGGACGATATAGGCGATAGTGAATATTCTTAACCGTCACTCCACGGTGAAATTAAATAAAATCTTTCTATTGTATAAATTTCATAAACAAAATTTGCGCCCCCGGGTGGGCTCGAACCACCAACCTTTCGGTTAACAGCCGAACGCGCTAGCCGATTGCGCCACGGAGGCGATGACAGTGAATTCAAAATTATCTTCTATGTGCTGCTATAATTACTTATCTATTTTAGTCAATACTAACACGATAAAACCCAAAGTCATTGAGCTATCGCAATACTGCTGTCTGTTATATCAATTTAATTTTTTGATTATTAAATGTCAATTTTTTCTTAACACACAATTTGTTCATTAATAATCTATAAAAAAATATATTATATCTGATTTAATTTCATACAATAGAGTTGACATAAAGTCTAACATTTCACCTGATGGAAAATTCTTACTGCAGCCCATGGATGCAAGCAACCAACTTCAAGCAAATAAAGCTACGGATGTGTGATCACTGATCATTGATCAAGCAAGATAAAGCAGTACAGGCGTTATATCAGGAATTTAAATGCAAGATATAGAGAAATTTTTTTTGTTTTATTCTATTCTATTATATCATCTTCCATTTCATTCACTTCCATTCTTTTCTAATCTGTTCTATTCTATTCCGTTTCATTCCATTAAATTACATTCTATTGTATTAGGCTTATCGCTATTTTTTATTACTCTCGATCAAATAAAGGTAGTAGGGGCCTTGCTTCATGTATTAGATATCGTATTAGTCGCCCGAACTCCTTTAACGTTCGTCGCAATAAACATTGCTTGCGCGCCTGATACATTTATAGGCGATGTGAATGTGATTTAAAACCCACACGGCTCGCAGCTATATGTGAACATTGCATGGTACCTATTACTGATATAGCTAATAGATACTTATTACGCTCTTACCCTTATGATTAAATTAAAAGCATTAAATATGTAATCTTGGTGTTGTATGACTGAATTAACGCCCTAGATAGATAAGTCTGCACTACCATCACTTTCCATAGAATGCACCACCCGAGGTCGTCAATTGCCGCCAATACATTGAACTTGGTAAGACTTAATCATTATTTTGAACATTGTTGCAAAAGACTACTACATAGGTACTACAGGTACTCTTTCTAATAGAGGGATTTATCAAAATCCAGGGAGCAGGTTGACTGATGGTTAACTGCAATAACTAACGTTAATTCCAGCAGTCGTTTTGTTGCACCTACTCTTCCACAAGTTTTCACCATTATCACCGTTGTTTGCCCGTAGGGCTTCTACTCATTTTTAGTTTGTTATCAAGAAATACTACTCAACGTGAGAGTACCTGACGTTAGAGGCGACACTCGAGGGACGATATGGGATAATAGTTCCCATGCTTCCGCTATTCGGCATTATCATTGCAGATAGGATTGGTCCAAATACTTCAAAAAGATAAGCAGGAAATCCTTATTCAGGAAATTTTCCAATTTTACTAATTGTATAGATCAAAAGAAACTTTCTGCTAATGATGAAAAGATTTCTTTAATAAACCTGAAATTCATAGAACGAAATCGGTTCTATGAGGGTTATTTATAATTTTCCTTACATTAAATTAAATTAAAACTGAAGGTAGAGCTTTCATGTTTATTTGGCTTTTTATCCTAAGTTATTGATGGTCCCTAGCGCTTTATATGCAGACCCGTACTAACACGATATGGGTGTGGCTTGATTTTATTATTTCTAGTTACTGCCCTTTTGTGTATATCACATATGAATGACCGCAGGAACAATAAAGCACACGGCGAAGGGTCCTAAGCTCGAAACTTATTTACAGTATTATTCGTATAAAAATATTGAATGAATTCGATATTCGATACTAAGTATAACGGACCAGCGCATGCATTATTTATTACATCTCATTAGTCAGCTGTTGACCGCCTGGTAGCGGTGTCAGGATATGCACTACCCCATATCGTGTCGTGCGCGTCGTAAGAGAGGGAAACAAGTCAGGAGGTAGGCAGCAGAGTCTTCTTTACAACGACTAAAAAAACTGCAATTGCCAACCAGCTTTACTTTACTTACATAATACATACATAAACACTCACGCCTGTCACCCAGAAGGGTAGGCAGAGACTACGGACTTCCATTTGGCATGATCCTGACATACCTCTTTCGCTTCCTTTACATCCATATATCTACGCATACTTGCTTGTCGGTTAAGGGTAATTCTAACGTGGCCCATTTTCAAAAATATCGCTAATTTGGTCGATAAACTTTTTTCTAGGGCGTCCCTTCCCGACTCTGCCGTTCACATCTACCATATAAATTTGCTTTGTCACTCTTTCCTCATTCATTCTTTCTACATGACCAAATCACCGAAGCATTCCTTTCTTAATCCTGGTCACAACATCATCTTGCATACCACATTTATCTCTTATCATGCAATTTCTCAACCTGTCATTCAGATTCAACCCTAGCATATTCCTTAAAGACCGCATTTCTACAGCATTTATTCTACTTTCGTGCTTCTTCTGTCACACCCACCTTTCACTACCATACATTAAAGTGGGGACTAACACAGAATTATGAATTACCATACGTGCCTTTTTTGACACATTCTGGTTCTTCATAATAGAGTGTAGTGCCCCATTCACTCCATTCCCTGCATTTACTCGTCATTCTATATCCTTATCATATCTACCATCCATACTAAATACACATCCCAAATACACAAACTCATCCACTTGCTCAATTAACTCTCCTTCTATTGAAATAATACTAGTTTTTACGAAATTTATCGCGTATATTTAACTTTTTAACTACCCGACGTTTCGAACGCTTTACAGCACTCATGGTCACAGGCGGCACTCCCGCCCGTGACCATGAGTGCTGTAAAGTGACCGTGACCACGAGTGCGTTAAATTCCGTAAAAACTAGTATTATTTCAATGTGTAGTGTTCGCGTAAATATAAGAAATCTCCTTCTATTCTTATTTCACATACCGTTTTGCTTTCTTCTCTTTCAAAAACCATCACTTTCGTCTTACGAGTACTTGCGTTCACTTTCATTCCCCTTTACTTTACTTCTATGAGGCAATCTATAGGGGAGGCCTATATTCAGCAGTAGACTTTAAGAGGCTGTAGCGTTATCGGTAACGGGAGTTCGATATTCGATATTAAGTATGACGAACCTGTGGCATTATTTATTACAGCTTAATGGGGTCTGGAAGAATAATTACTGCTGATACCAATAGAGGGAGGTTTCTCGGTTAATTTAAATTTCCATAAATATTACGGCGGATTCTTCTAATGTTTCTCTAAACGTTAACTTCATAGGTCCTAAAGGTCCTATGGACTTTATTAATCAAAGCAAAAGACATAAATTACCTTTATTATAAGTTATTCTACATATTAAGTACCCGGTTGACCGAGCTTTGCTCGGTATTTTTCGCTCGATTTTTTTAATTCGTGTGTTTTGGAAATTATATTTAGATACAAATTACATACTGATGAATTATAAATAATATTTTTTGATCTTAGCGACATAACAGAAAAAACTGAACTGGTTATTTGAATAAAAAATCATGAGTGCAATTATTTTTATTTAAATTTTCGTGTTTTTAAAAAATACTAAAAAAAGGGCTCGAAAAAAATATATTTTCTCAAAAAAGAAAGAAACTTGAAAAAAAAATAAAAAAGTCGGTCGGTCGGTCTGGGCTCGAACCGGGGTTTTACAATTTTGTGACCGCCCATTATACCAATAAGCTATTTATAATCATTACCAAACTGTCAAAATTTACCTTCTTATTCTAACTATATTGTAGCAGTTTTTAATTGCCTAAAAACACGGACAAAAAGACATTTTCTAAAAATAAATCTTAGCTAGATCGATTTATTATCCCCGAAACTCCCTGGACACTAAATTTTATGAAAATCGTTGGAGCCGTTTCCGAGATCCCGATTATGTATATATATACATATATACAAGAAATGCTCGTTTAATAGTATAGGATACGTAAAAAGTTTACTTTGCACACCTTTTTAAGAATTTTGCGCGCACGGAGGTGTATGAGATTTGGAATAGTTAAAGTGAATATTACCTTGATTAAAACCACTTTTACGGATTTTATCGCGTTTTATTTATTTTATTTACAGAATCTTAAAAAAAATTATTTTATTTTTAATACCCGACGTTTCGGGTGCTTTCCAGCACCCTTGGTCACGGGGGACTGAGGTGACTAACGTCCCGATGTCAAAGTTAACCCGGAGTACATTCAGCTTTTTTAATTATTGTCTTTGGTCCGATCTACGCAGAATGAACTAACTGTGTTTTAAAGTCTTGGAGTGGTATGCTTGGGTTTAGTTTTTATTTTATTAATTATAGGATCCCAAGCAGGTGGTAGTACCCAGCCTCCTTCTCTATTAAAATCAGGATGTTTTTTTTAATTTCAATAGCCTCACGTATCATCCTTGGTAGGAATCGATGTTCTTTCGCGAGGATTTGTGGTCTATCAAATCTGATGTAATGGTTGGGGCCATCTAGGATATGATCGCAAACTGCAGACTTCCCGGAATGTTGATGCTTCACGTCAGCTATGTGTTCTTTTACGCGGGTTCTAATTGATCTCTTTGTTTGCCCTATATATGAGAGACCACAATCACAATCATGCTTATACACTCCTGCATCTTGTAGAGGAATATGACACATGACGGATGGTAAGAACTGGCTAATCTTCTTCGGCGGCTTGTAGAATGTTCTAATAGAAGCTCGCTTCAAGATGTAACCAATCTTGTCTGTGACACCTCTGACATATGGTAGTACAGCAGGCACACGCTCGACTGTGGCCGACTTCACTCGGTTACTGTGACGGAGGCGCGGGACCCGAAGCTTGTTGTCGTGCAGATCCTGCTTGACATGCTGAAGCTCGGTGGCCAGGTGTTTGCTGTCACAGATTCCTCGTGCTCTGTGTAACAAAGATTTGCCCACGATAGCTAACTGTGAAGGATGATGGTGAGATTCACCATTTAAGTATCGGTTTATATGGGTCTTTTTTCTATACACAGTATGACCTATGGTGTTGTTAGGATTTCGGATGACTAGCACATCTATGAAAGGTAAGGAATTATTTGCCTCTAACTCCATAGTAAATTGAATTTTAGAGTTTATGGAATTAAGATGTTCTAAAAATGCAGTTACTTTGTCTGATGGTAAAATTGTGAAAGTATAGTCTACGTACCGCTTGTAGAACCTTGGGGTGACAAGTGCAGCAAGGAGGGCTTTCTCCTCAAAGTCCTCCATGAGCATATCGGCGGCAATGTGAGATACAGGTGAGCCCATCGCAATACCATCTACTTGCTTGCAGATGGTGTTGCGATGCAAATGAGACCTTATGCAAAAGTAGCACGCTTTTGTAAGATTTCCTCGCCTTTTTTTCTTTATGAGCTTCTTTTAATTGATCTAGTGAAGAAGCGTAGTATTTTCCCATTATGGAAACACCATGTTCCTTATAATCAATCAAAAGAATACCTTCTGCATCCCAAAAGATCGTCGTCATGATCTTTCCAGGCCGATTGAGACACCTTATACTTCTTAGGAAGGGGTGTGCCTTTTTTATGCCACTGCATCGACTCTTGTTTTGTCTCGTGATGGTGAACCCAAGTTTTATCGCCAGTTACAATTCGGGCCATAACTTCCTCCCATTGCTCTCCACAGCGGTCCAAAAGGCGCGACAAATTTTTACGCTCTCATGTTTTCGATGTGCAGAAAGCATTCTCAGAATCCATCTTGCACAGACTTTAGTCATGCCAAGGGAAGGGATTTCTGGCGTGGTAGCCTCAATCGGCCGTCCAGGCTGGGGGTCATCTTCAATGGAGTCCCCCCTTGTTTAAAAAACTCATGCCATTTATAAATCATGGTTTTCTCAGTCAATTCAAAATTTCAATTCCCAATCATGGAGTCCCCTCAACAGCTGATATCTCTTGGAAAATTGTTTGAGGTGTCTTTCTTTGTTTGGTGAGAAACTTAATGACGGCGCGACATTCAATTTCCTCCATAGTGGCTAGTTTCTTCCCGATTGACTTGTTTACTCGTTGATAACTCAAAAACTAATGACCAGATTAGGCTGGAACATGGTATATACACTAACAATTGTCAATTAACTAGCGCCTATCTGGATGAGTAAACTCACCTTCGCCAACCCCGCTATTCCACGAACTTTTTAACCTCCCCTCATATTTTGAGTCATTTTAGTCCGTAAATATAGTATTTGTGAATAAGTTGACTACAGCGCTCTCTTCAAGGGTTCTCACATAGCTATGAACTATTGTCTCAACAAAACAATTATTCTGTGTGAATATAACTTTGTTAGGTCTAATTGGTCAGAAATTACACGATCACTAACAGTTGAACCGACAATTAAAAGAGATAGGTGATTACGGTATCGATGTTAGCGACGAGGCGATAAACTCCGCACCTTCTGCGACCACAAAACTTCTGTTCAAAAAGCCTTAATGCTCCTTTACAGCCTGGATTTGTATAATATGAAACACGAATTACTAAATTAGTCAAGCATCACCACAACACACTCATACACTTACAAATAAAAGATATCACTATTGTCAAGGTAGGTAGGTGGATAACGTTTACAAAATATCTGCTTGTTCTAAATCAAAGTACCCGGTTGACCGAGCTTTGCTCGGTATTTTTCGCTCGATTTTTTTAATTCGTGTGTTTTGGAAATTATATTTAGATACAAATTACATACTGATGAATTATAAATAATATTTTTTGATCTTAGCGACATAACAGAAAAAACTGAACTGGTTATTTGAATAAAAAATCATGAGTGCAATTATTTTTATTTAAATTTTCGTGTTTTTAAAAAATACTAAAAAAAGGGCTCGAAAAAAATATATTTTCTCAAAAAAGAAAGAAACTTGAAAAAAAAAATAAAAAAGTCGGTCGGTCGGTCTGGGCTCGAACCGGGGTTTTACGATTTTGTGACCGCCCATTATACCAATAAGCTATTTATAATCATTACCAAACTGTCAAAATTTACCTTCTTATTCTAACTATATTGTAGCAGTTTTTAATTGCCTAAAAACACGGACAAAAAGACATTTTCTAAAAATAAATCTTAGCTAGATCGATTTATTATCCCCGAAACTCCCTGGACACTAAATTTTATGAAAATCGTTGGAGCCGTTTCCGAGATCCCGATTATATATATATATACATATATACAAGAATTGCTCGTTTAATAGTATAGGATACCTTGAACGCTGTTCCCGCGTAGCGGGCCTACAAATGTACGCTGGATGCGCATAACGAATGTCCAAACACTGAATAGCTGATGAACCATTTGCATACGTGAATCGCTATCAATTACGGTGACATCACGCAACTGCCACTAAATTGGGATAAAAATGATCAATGTCATTTAACTCTATATTAGGTTTTTTATATTCCCGACGTTTCAAGCACGTCACGGGGGGGGGGGGGGACAGAGATATTCAACGTCCAGATGTCATAGTTAACCACGGTCACCCACAGATTAAAATCATATATTTTTATTCCGATCTACCCAGTATGAACTTACCTGTAGTATCTTGAAGTATTGCAGTTGTATGCTTGGGTTGGGATTTAATTTTAATATTAAATATAGGATCCCAAACAGAAGGTCAATAGCCTCGCGCATCATCCTTGGAAGGAATCGGTGTTCTTTAGCGAGGATTTCTGGTCTATCAAATCTGATGAAGTGACGGGGGTGATCTTGTATGTGTTCACAGACTGCAGACTTCACTTCATATGAGCTCTGTTAGCTAAGTACTCGCTGTAAATTACACAGCACGCAACAACTCGGGATCGATCTCCGGCGGCCAATGAATGTACCTAAACTTCGTGAGGAAGTCTGTATATCTGAGGAATAAAGAGCAGCGCAGCGAGGTAATTAAGCTATAACCCTCTTTACAACAAGAGATCTGTGTGGGACGTAAATAGGCAGTAACTTTACTTTTCCTTTTTCCTGAGGTACAGAATACAATTTTTTTTCATATATAATAATGGTGACAAACGAGCATACCGTCCACCTGATAGTAAGTGGATCCTATGGCCCATAGACGTCTTCATCTATCCTCGATAAAGAATTAAAATGCATATGCGTTATCACCTCTAAGGATTAAAATGGCCTCGTTTCCAATATAAAGAGTTTCCGGTTCTTTACGCACCCCATACGAAACACAGCAGAATTAAGCTGCTATTTCACGCAGGTATTCTGTGAGAGCGTGGTCCTTCCCCTATTAATACTACAATCATATTATAGCTGCAGTGTGGATCTACCGCGTAACCATGTAATATATGCCAAAAAAGCATTTCCTTGGACTCGCTATTTCGTGGTCTCCCTAGCTTAGATTGGTTGTTAGTACTATTTCACTGATTGATATATCCTACGTTTGGTGATAGCACTAAAATAACATAGCGACCGCCGTGTAGATAAAGTTTGGTACATAGACAGACACAGTAGAACATTTCCAGGATTAACACATGGAATGATGTTTTTGACACAGGAAAATACCAAAATATAAAGTGAATGCTCGTTAAGTGCGTTTCTGTGTCTTTATGTCAATTTCAGGTGTAACAATACCGTTGTTTAACTATTTTCTTGACAACAGATGTCGTTGTACTAATAGATTATCTGTCTTTCATAATCCTTTTGCTCTTGTTTAACTATTTGCTTGTCACCAGATGTCGTTGTACTAATCGGTTAACTGTATTTCATAATCTCTTTGCTCATGTATATAACTGTCTAACTTGTCACTAGATGTAGTCATAACAAAAATTGAAATAACTGAATCTCGATGTTAAGATTATTTGTAATTTTATAAGGTGCAAAGAATCTTTTAATAAATTGGCCAATATATGTCGCCAATGTGCTGGTTGTTCTAGCTACGTATCATATAGAAGTGATCGTGAACGAACAACCGTATTCTCAATTTAAAAATATTATATAATATATGTAATACATATGAATTTTAAATATTGTTAATTAAGCCCTTCTGTATTAACCATATGGTATGCAATGCAAGTCTGCAAGACAATTTCTACAAAAAAGATATTACATTCATATATAAAAGTCACAATGTCATTATATCATTCATTACATTACATTTCATTCCATTTGTACTAAAGTGGTGGCTTCAAAACATCCATGGCCCCATTTAATTTGAGTACCATAAAAGGTGACTAGGAAAAGGAAAGATGTTGTGTTAGGTTAGGGAAGCAACGTCAAAAGTCTAGGACGTTTGGTGCTGCTGATGTCAATCCGCCAGTCCGCTCGCCTTGCCTCCTTCTTTCCGTGTAAAATGTAAAAATAAAACATACCCACCGCTTTCAGCTGTTGGAGGTCGAGATTTCCTCGAACCTAAACTTTGGACGGTTCATTGAATCTAGTGACAAAGCAGCTGCAAGGATTTTAGGTATCCTTGCAAGTGTGCGCCGGTACTACACGTAGGGACAGTTGCTGCTATTATGTAAAGAGCAAATCTGATTGTGCACGAAGTATTACTGATGTGGTGATGTTGCAAAATACCATCGTTCAGCTTTGAACTAATGGAAATGTCTACTTAATGGTGACTTTTACTGGGTTATCCAATCTCACCAGTCTCGAGCACAGGCATAAAATATCCAGCTTTCTGCAGTACACATATCGGGGTGTGCGCAAAAATTGCATGACTTTCTTCCTCCCTCTTCCCTCCACCGCGCGACCAGTCTCCACCCCTTTGTTTTCGACATACCACGCTTTCGAACTAAACGGTTTGCTTTAGCGTCCGTAATGCCTATAGCAAATTATTGGAACAATTTCTCAGTAGGTCTTTCCATTTTATTACAATGTGAGTGTTTTCTAAGAAAGAGCAAACGGGCTTTTGTAAAGTCAGTGCATTTAATCAGCTTTAGCTACATCGTCACCAATCGGTGGAATGGTATTCAAGTTCAAGAGCGTGACCTTAACAAGTTGACTGTAAAGCCCAACCTCTCCTGCTTCGTATTTAATGTGTGCAAAAATCCTCCATGTTAATCTGTGATTTGTATGGGCTGAAGAAAAAGTAGTCGATGTTTTATTTAATTATAATATACTCATTTCATTTAATAAAATATGTTGTAAAGCCAAATTCCAAGTGGTAGAGCCATGCTTTTTTTTTTACAGAAGAGGGGGCAAACGAGCATGCGGCTCACCTGATGTTAAGTGACTACCGCCGCCCATGATCAACCGCAACACCAGGAGAATTGCGGGTGCGTTGCCGGCCCTTTAGAAAGGAGTAAGCTCTTTTCTTGAAGGTCCCCAGGTCGTATCGGTCCGGAAAAATCGCCGGTGGTAAACTATTCCACAGAGAGGTTGTACGTGGAAGAAAACTCCTTGTGAAACGTACAGTGGTGGACCGCCAAGCATCCAGATGGTGTGGATGGTATCGAGACGTTTGCCGTGTAGTGCGTTCACGAAATTTGGCGGCTGGGATTAATCCGAACAATTCCTCAGAGCACTCCTCGTGATAGATGCGATAAAATACGCAAAGAGATGCAACATCTCTTCGCAGCGCCAGTGAATCGAGCCGATCGGAAAGCACTCGGTCGTCGACGATTCGAGCCGCTCTGCGCTGGATGCGGTCAAGTGGAAGGAGCTGGTACTGGGGAGCCCCAGCCCAGAGATGGGAACAGTATTCCATGTGCGGCCGAACCTGCGCCTTGTAAAGTTGCAGGCGGTGTGCCGGCATGAAATACTGTCCCGCTCTGCTGAGCACGCCAAGCTTTTTAGAGGCCAATTTGGCCTTCCCTTCCAAGTGACCACGAAACTGCACGTCACTCGATATGTCGACGCCGAGGATTCCGATACTGGCTGAGGCAACAAGGGGAGTGCCTTGAAACTGAGGGGATACGACAAAGGGGTTCTTTTTAGCGGTTAACGCGCAAACTTGTGTCTTCTGGGGGTTAAACTGGACTAGATTTAGTCGTCCCCAATCCGAGACTCTGTTCAGCAAAAACTCGACTTCAGACACAAGTTTGTCCCGGCACTCGAATACAGCTATATTATAGTTGAAGCAAGAATGGGTCTGCTCAACCGGGGAAGGACCACGCTATCACAGAATTCCAGCGTGAAATAGCAGCTTAATGCTGCTGTGTTTCGTGTGGTGAATGTAAAGAATCAGAGACCCATTCCACTAGAAACGAGATATTCTATTTTAGTGCTCAGAGGTGACAACCCATCTGTATTTTGATTCTTCATGAGGATAGATGTAGACGTCTATGGGCCATAACGTCCACTTACCGTCAGGTGAACTATGTGCTCGTTTGTGACCCTTATTCAGTAAAAAAAACTTAGTTATAAGAATAACACTTTACAATGGCCGTTCAATTAGGCAAGTGTTTAATTTTTTTTCTGGGATGTGGTGCATTCACATAAAAAAGAACTCACAATAACTCACAAAAAAAAAAAAAGAAATTCTTCTCAAGTTTTAATATATTTTTATGTGAACTAGATAAAAGGTAAAAATAATCCCTAGCCAAATAATTGTATTTTCAGAATACACTCGTGATGTATCCCTTCAGCTCTTAAATCGAATTTTACGACTTCTTTATACGGGATCTTGGAGACAAGTTCGGTAAAAGTGTGTTTATAGTGATGAGCGAAACGAATAAAATAAAAAAATATTATATTTATTGTTAGACATATTATATATCAGGAGATTATCTTAAGAATAACACTAGTGTAAGAACGGATGTTGAACTTGCTCTCTTGCTTAAAGAATTAATCGTTAGCACTAATAAAACAGCATACTTACCGCACTCTATATTATATTACAACAAATAGCGCAGTTACTAATTAGATCATTCCCTATTACGTCATAGTTACACTTTAATGCTACGTGATAGACATACGAGGGCGGCACTGAAAAGTTCGGGAATCTAGGAAGTGACACAACATTACTATTTAAAAATGTATTTATTGCTTTTCGAAGTATTCTCCCCGAAATTTGACACATTTTTGCATATGATGAACCAATCATTGTAGCAAACGTTCCATTCGGAAGTTGGGTCTCCAAAATGGCCGTTTTGTAGGCGTCCACAGCTTCTTCAGGTGATGAAAATCTCTGTCCACGCAATTTATTCTTTATTTTAGGGAAAGTATAGAAATCACTAGGGCTTAGGTCGGGGCTGTACGGCGGATGTTCTAATAATTCTAAGTTTTCTTGCTCTAAAAACTCTTTTGTTCTGTGTGCGGTGTGAGAACCCGCATTGTCGTGATGGAGGATGATGCGGCGGTTGCAGTTCTCTTTACGGAGTTCAGAAACGACCTGTGGCAAACAAATGCTAGCATACCGTTCTTTGTCCCTCAAGTGGAATAGTCGTAACATGGCCGGTTTTGGAGACATCGTGGCCACCATTTTTTTTGCAACAATCCTTGAACGAACAATTTTGTTGGCTTTAACTCATTTTCTAACACCCAAACTCGTGACTGGTTTTTTGTTTCGGATTCGTACGTGTATATCCAGGATTCATCACCTAATACGATGTTGTATACAGCATTTGAGGATCCTACGTGGAATCTTTCGAGAGTTCTGACGCACCAAGTAACGCGAGCCGCTTTTTGCTCTTCACAGAGCGAATGCGCCATCCATCGGGAAAACAACTTTTTTACACCTAATTATTCATGCAAGATTATTTGTATTTGACTCATGCCAATGTCTAAAGTTGCTTGAATTTCGCGGTATATCACATGTCGATCTTCCTCAATCAGCTTACGCACAGCATCAACGTTTTCTTGGGTGACTGCAGTTTTTGGACGACTTTGACGGGGATCATCACTGAGCTTGACACGTCCACGATGAAATTCAGCAAACCAGCGATAAATTGTGGTTTTGGATGGGGCTTTATCGCCAAATTCAGAAATCATCCGGTCAACACACTGTTTTTGCGTTAAACCACTTCGAAAGTCATAATAAATCATCGCTCTTGAATTTTCCCGAGTCAATTCCATTTTCTCAACGACTAAACAAGTTTGACAAAACCTTGTGACAGGACCGAGAATCTTTTTTTAAATAAATAGATGGTATTTGATTTTTAAAACCAAGGAGTTTCCAGTTAAAAAGATTTTAATATGACAGGAACAGTGGAAATATTCCATTCCCGATACTTTTAGTGCAGCCTTTACATGATAACACCAAAATAGATCGAGTATGTAAACCAACAGCCACACCGCATATCCGATGTGACACACGGCAGCCTCTCCGCGACATAGGAGAGGAAATCAATCGTGAGCACAGAAATCTAAATAATAAGCCCATAGAAGTCGTAAAAGCGCGCGTCCTTGTCGCCGTATTCGGCGGCTCTACACGTTGGCCAACACAGTGGCGAATGTAGTGGCGAAGATATTGGCCGAGAGTTTGTGACGGCATACACACGTTGGAAGGTCGTTCAGTTTGCTTCGGTTCAGGCCAATGTGCGGACGAATTTATTTTATTTTAGACGACGGCTCCGTGGCGCAGTGGCTTAGCAATGAGTGGCTGCGCCGGGGACCGCGTAACAAGTATTTGTATGACCTACAAGTAATTGTTTCGGGTCTGGATGTGTATAATACCATTAATTAGAACTTACCTTATTTTAAAGTTAAGGGAGTTATAATCGATTAGTCTATGTTTTAGAATTGGGTTTTGATTTTAAAATTTACTTACTTACTTATCGTCACGCACAATCCCTAACAGGGTAGCCAGAGAGAACAGATCGCCAAGTGTCACGATCCTTACATACCTCTTTCGCTTCTTTCAGGTTCATTAACTTCTTCATACATGCACGTCTAGGTATCCGAGTACTCTTGACCCTCCCCTCTTCGAGCAATTTGCTCACATGGTCTTCGAAAGTTAGTCTCGGTCTACCTCGACACCTTTTCATATTTACTTTCGCTCTATATATTTTCTTCACCATTCGGTCTTCACTCATTCGTTCAACGTGCCCAAACCATTGGAGTACGCCCCTATCAATTTTTGTGATAAGGTCATCTTTCAATCCTGCCATATTGCGAATCTCTTCGTTTCGCTTTCGGTCGGCTATGGTAACGCCACACATTTTACGAAGAGATCGCATCTCCACTGCATTCAACTTGCTTTTATGCTTCTTCTGGCATACCCAGGTTTCGCTGCCATATAACAAAGTCGGTACCAAAACTGCGTTATGTATTGCAAGGCGTGCACTCTTCACCACGCCTTGCCTTTTTACTAATGCATTCAGGGCACCATTGACTTTGTTTCCGGCAGCGACACGCCTATCCACATCTAAATTACATCTTCCATCCCGGCTGAAGGCACTCCCCAAGTATACAATTTCATTTACCTGTTCTAGACATTCCTGATTTACCCATATTTCACATTTCGTTCTCTCTTCGTCCTTTTCAAATACCAGAACCTTAGTTTTATTAGCATTCAAACGGAGACCTTTAATTTCACATTCCTCTTTCATACACGTGACTAATGCCTGCAGTTCTGCTTCTGATGGTGCAATAAGCACTGCATCATCAGCATACAGCAGACAATTAACTTTTATGTCACCCAATTTCACACCCAAACAGCTATCCTTCAGCTTCTGTAAACAGCTGTCGAGATACAGTATGAACAGCCAGGAAGACATGACACAACCCTGTTTTACGCCCGCTTGGACGCTAAACATGGGTGACAGGTCATGCCCTACCCGCTTTACAGTCATAGTAAAGTGACTGCACAGCCCTTAACAATCGACCATCCACACCATATCCCGGCAACAGTTCCCACATTTTCTTCCTTATAACCTTATCAAATGCTTTCTCCAGATCCACAAAAGCACAGAAAATCCTCTGGTTAACACTCAGAAGCTTCTCCGTGATCATGCGGAGAGAAAACATTTGATCCGTGCATCCTCTTCCAGGTCTAAATCCGCATTGTGCCTCCCATTTTAAAGTTTAGAAAAACATGTACTCGCTTTTCTATCAGACCTTAGTTTCATTTATACAAAAAACACCTTATAAATTATTTGGTAATTTAATTATTTTTCGAGAAAGACAAAACAATGGGAATAAATACAATTAACACTGACTTAATACTCGTAGTAGGTACCACTTATAACTCAGAACATAAATGAAAAACTCGTGTCAAGGAAAGTGGCATTTCATCTTAGTCCTCACGGATGACAACGCATCTGCATTTTGATTCGCAATCGAGGATAGATGTAGATGTCTATGGGTCACAGTAACCAATTACCATCAGGTGAACTGTGTGCTCGTTTGTCACCCTATCCTATAAAAAACGTCGATTTCTTATAATTTAATCGTGCAAGTTTTTGAATCATCATCACTCATTCCACTTCACAAGTCCACTACTGAACATCCTCCTCCACAGACTGCCGCAAAGCATTGTCCTGAGCCACTTTCCCTGTCATGAGTTTTTCATTTATGTTCTAAGTTATATTTAGTACCTATTATTAAGTCAGTGTTAATTATATTTATTGCTATTGTTACGAGCTTGAGGTTCGTGACAATAAAAAATGCCGATAAAATTACCTAAATTAACACTTTAATTTACTTTACACAAATTAAAACTTAAAACACTAATAATTAAACACACTAATTCACTTTATTCCGCTCCGAAGTCTCGCTTGCCTCACCCAAATCCAATACTGCCCCGATCGCATCTTGCAGCGCCTATATATACAAATTAGCAATGAAGCATCCGGATTATTCAAGTAAATGCGCGCAAAGCGACGAGTGTTCGAGTGTAGATTTTCTAGAAACTTAGTTCTTCGGATGGCGCTGTTGGTTGAAAGATTTGTGATGTCATTTTCTGCAAAGCTCCCCTCGCTCTCGTTCCTGACACTAGATGGCGCTAGTTGACTTATTCACGCAACACTGCCCCCTCCTAAGACATGCTCGTCCCAAGCATTATCGGTCCCATAATAACGCGCCAAGCGATCCACATGGACGATCTTAGGAGTCCCTCTTGCGCCTTTCTGTATCCGGTAGGTCACATCGTTGATCCTGGTTACAATCCGGTACGGGCCGTCCCATTTAGCTTGAAGCTTAGGAGATTTCCCTTTGCTGCGGACTGGATTGTGCAACCACACTAATGAACCTTCGTTGAACCCTTTATTGTTCATTTTGCGGTCGTACCGGGTTTTCATTTTCTCAGACATTTGCTGGCCCGATTGTTTGACGTGCTCATAAATGTCATTCATTTTGTTCCGCAAGTCATTTGCATAATCGGTTATACTGCGTGGAGCATCAGGTGGTATCCCGGTGATCAGGTCCGCAGGCAGCCGTAATTCTCTCCCAAAGTTTGCGAAAACTGGGGTCACTGATGTACTTTCGTGAACAGCGCTTCGATATGACAACAAAAACGGTTGTATGTGCTTGTCCCAATCTCGTTGCCGATTGTCTACAACTTTTGCTAGGTACCTCTCCAATGTCTGATTAAATCGTTCTACCATTCCATCAGATTGCGGGTGATAAGAAGTCGTTCTTGTTTTATGAGTACCCATAACTCGGCAAGTTTCCTGGAATATTTGAGACTCAAAATTCCTTCCTTGATCGCTGTGAATCTCTAAAGGTACTCCAAAACGACAGAAGACTTCATGAACGAGTTTATCTGCAACTGTTGAAGCTTCTTGATTTGGAATGGCGAAAACTTCTGGCCACTTTGTGAAGTAATCCATCACAACCATGAAATACTTGTTACCGCTTTCGCTCTCCGGAAACGGCCCCGCCACGTCAATGGCTATTCTCTCCCATGGTGCACCAACATTGTACAACTTCAATGCACCTCTACTACGAGTCTGAGGTCCCTTTACAGCCGCACAACTTGTACATTTGCGACACCAGTCCTCGACATCGTTTCGACAGTGGACCCAATAAAACCGTTCTCGGATCTTCAGTAGAGTTCGTTTAACTCCCAGATGACCTCCGGAACAATCATTATGGTACAGCTGTAGAACATCCGGTACTTTAGATTTAGGGACAACCATTTGCAAATGACAGCTGTCTCCCCTAACATTTTCCCATTTACGGCACAGAACTCCATCCTGAAGCAGCAAGCTGTCCCACTGGGCCCAGTAGCTTTTAGTGGTCGAACTCATTGCTGAGATGTCGCTCCACTTAGGCTTGGGAGCACTGGCCTTCATCCATTCCAGAATCGGCTTGATGTCCGGATCTTCCTGCTGTGCATGTTGTAAGCTGTCCTTCCATTCGTTGCTGAGGTAGTCCATCCTGAGCATCCTCACGGATACCTCTTCCTTACTCTCTTGCCTAGTACAATGGTTGCAATCTTCAGGACAAGGTCTTCTTGACAATGCATCTGCGTTGCCGTGATATTTTCCGCTGCGATGTTCGATCTCAAAGTCGTATTCCTGCTTCTGCTGGGCGGTGCTGTTAGCCGCACTTCCTTTCTGAGACCGTTCACCTTCCCTTCCTAGGGTGTGCTTAGGGCAGCTGGACCGAAGATGGCCCCTTTCCCCACAGCCATAGCACCTAGGGCTGTATCTTTTATTGTGGTGGCGAACCGTAACTGCTGTAACCTCCCTAGCGTGAGGTGAACGATGATCCTGTCGCCGCCAGGCAGTGCCGTTAGCTGCACTACCCTCTCGAGATCGATCAACTCTCCTTCCCACGCTTTGCTTAGGGCAGCTGGATCGAAGATGGCCCTTTACCCCACAGCCATAGCACCTAGGGCTGTATCCTTTGTTGCGGTCGCGAACTGTAGCTGCTGCAACTTCCCTGACGCGATGGGAACGATGATCCTGCCGCACGGCTTCCACTTCCAGTGCATGGGCCAAGGCGTCCTTAAGCGTCTCGTGGTGTCCGAGCCTCACAGCAGCTCTGACTTCCAGGTCGCGGATGCCGTCGATAAATGTCTGCACCAGGTTCCCTTCAATGAGCGCAGGTACAGACCGGTATGCTTTTCGCACCAGTTTCTCCACCTCTAGAGCCCACTGCTGCAGGTTTTCGTTGGTGCGCTGCACGCGATCTTTAAGCTGCGCGCGAAAGACGTGTTCCAGGTGAGCGTCGCCATATCTCGCCTCCAATGCCTCAAGGAGCTGCTCGTAGGTCACTTCCTTACCGAGAGCTTCCAACACCGTTAAGGCTTGGTCGCGCAGGCCTAAGGTGAATGCAGTCATGGCCTGGCTTTCCAGCCGTTTGCCTCCATGACGGCCTCGAACTGGATTTTGTAGGCTGACCAGGAAGAAGTCCCGTCGAATGGCGGCACTTTGAATCCACGTAGCGAAGGTGCTGTAGCTACTACGGGAGCTGTAGTTCCATCCCCAAGTTTGAGGTCGTTCAGCGTTTTCTTCACGTCAGCCATCACGTTGTCAACCCGATTGTTCACATGGTTGATTCGGGTTTCATGTTCTTCGATTCGGGTTTCAGCTTCCACCAGGCGGTTGTCATGTTGAGCAACCCTATCCTTCACCTGCCTTATCTCTTTCCCAAAGGTAGCATGAAGGTCCTTCATGAGGAGCATCTGTTCCTCCTGTCGGCGGGCCTGTTCCTCTTGTCCACTCTGAAGCTGCTCTTTCAACTAACGGACCTGTTCCGCCTGCTGGCGAGCCTGCTCCTCCTGTCGGCGAGCCTGCTCCTGCAGCATCACCATCAGAGCACCTAAATCAGGTGCTTCAGATGTAGGAGCTACCGACGGGCCTGCAGGCGGTGGCTGGCCCTCCGACCTCTGCGACGTTGCACTACCAAATCTTCGTTGGTCCGTCTCCTGCTGGCGTTGACTTCGGGTGCGGACACCCTCCGTTTCCTCCTTAGGTAAAATCGGCATGATTTTATCCCACTTCTGACACTATTGTTTTTGTCTTTCTCATAAAATAATTAAATTACCAAATAAATTGTAAGGTGTTTTTTTTATATACATTAAATGTCTGATAGAAAAGCAATTACATGTTTTGCTGAACTTTAAAATCAAAACCCAATTCGCGAAAGAAAATCAATTCCTAATTTGTATTTGAGACCTGATTGTACGTGAGACCATTGAAATTTAAAAAAACCTTCTAATTTCAGTAGAGATGGAGGCTGGATACTACTACCCGCTAATTAAAATTAAATCTAAATTCAAGCATACCGTGACCATAAATGCTAGAAAGCACCTGAAATGCAGGGAATTAAAAATCAAGTAAATGAAACGCGGTAAAATGTTTTAATAAAGGTGTAGTATTCGCGTAAATATGAGAAATCATAATATCATTATTAAACATGTTTGTAGCCAACATTTTACTGGGGTGCACAAAAGGGCACAGACCCGTCCTTGTTGAAGCAATATAGACGGTACTGAAACTACATCTGTCACAAATTTTTCTGGGAGGCTTGTTTTGTGTAGTAACGGTGTTTAATAGTATATTTCTCAATTTTGTCTCGTGACAAAACATCTTATCGCGTCCGATAGATGGCGCTGTAATGATTTTGCTTAGGCTAGACGTAAAATACCTAGACCAGCGACCGGCAGCAGCGTTAAAGTTGTGAGACGTCTGGCGCTGCATACACCGGTCTGCCTACCGAGCGTTGCTATCAAGGTAAGTCGTTTCATTAATAGGAGAAGTGCATGTCCTGTAGTGGAATTTTTTTGAAAGTTAATTTCCTTTAAAAAAAACAAGTAATCATAACCATATCAAAAACATTTATAACATTGAATTTTACTAAAGCCACAACACTATTATGTGACTGAGCAAAAATAAAGATTTCGTTTATAATTTCAGATTGGACCACCACAAAGTCGATGGAAGGGATTTTCTTTGCCATCGACTTTCGTACTCTTTATTTATGGTTAGGATAAGCTATTATTGTTTTCAAAAAAATAAATAAATATTTTTTGTAATAAAATTAATTGCTACTTCCAATAAGATTCTTCTTTAATAAGCCATAAACTTCTCTACAGTACATGGGCCCCTTTTTAGGTTAACCCCGATCGTTAAGCTTGGAAGCGAATTGGTTATCATAGTGCCAAAACTTTCACATTGCTTCTGAAGCCAGTCTGGATATTTTAATTCTGCATACGTAATCACTCATTTATTCATTACACCCTATCCCTAATCCACACACACATCCACAGATAAACATAATCCTACCCCATAAATTGCGTCACAGGGGGATATTTAACGTAGTGGCCAACTAAGTGATGCGGCTTTGTAACCGCAGTATATTATTTTTTAGAGTTGTTGTCAAGAAGGATCCTCTGTTTCATTTTTCTCTGTCACCTGCTGAGACACAACATATGAGATAATGAGTTCTCTTATACCACTATATGGCAAAAAGTTCCCACGGAATATCAGCATGAAATACCAGAGTGATGCAGTTTTTTTGGCATAGTAAGTATAGAGAACCGGAAATCCTTTTTCCTGGTAACAAAGCATTTCTTCTAAGGAGCTTATGAATGAGAACGTAATTTACAACTTGTTTCTTGAACGATGTGAGATCTCTCAATCTAAGGGCCATATCACTATCTTACCATCAAGAGAAATATATACGTATACCTGTGTATTCCTGTGAATTTTGTTATTTTACGAGAATTTGAATATCATTCTGTAATATTCATCATCTTCATCACCACCATTACAGCCCTTCACAAGGCTACTGCTGAACACAGTTCTTCCTCGAGAAATGCCACAAAGAACAATCAAATGCTATTTGTTTCCATCGACTGCATCTCTTACCAGGTCACTCCATATAGGAAAGAGCTGCAATAAATTGCGCTTACCCTTGACACTCGAGAACGTTTCTTGCTCAACGATTGACAGTTTTTCGAACAGTTTTGCTTTGTTTCTTTTAAAGTATGCAGCAAAAAATTATAATGATTCGACATTCAGAATTTCGGTTTTTTATGGAATAAGGGTGACAAACGAGCACACAGTCCACCTGATGGTAGCTGGATGCTGTGGCACATAGACATCTTTTTTTTCTGCATTTAACTTCAATTAAGAATCAAAATGCAGATGCTTTGACACCCTTGAGGACTGAGATGAAATGCCTCGTTTTTAGTAAAAAGGGTATCTTGGTTATCTACACTCACCATACGTAACACAGCAGCATTCATCTGCTATTTCACGCTGCTATTATTTGAGAGTGTGGACCTTCCCCGGTTGAGCCGACCCATTAGTGCAGCAACCACAATATAGCTGCAGTATGGCTCTACCACGTAAAAGTTACCGCAACAGTACTTAAAGACGGGTATCTTAAAGACAGGTGTCTTAAATAGAAGCCTTTTTCTAAAACAGCCTTTTCCATATGACTCGTAGTCAAACCGTTAGCGTTACTATTACCGTTACCGTTACTATTACCGTTACCGTTACAGGTGACCATAGTTCACTGCTGAACATAAGGCCTCCCCCATAGATTGCTGATTGCAGTGCATAGGCTAAACTACTAAGTTTATTTTTATTTGCCATTAAGAAGACATTGTCGCCCATCTGGTTGGTTGTTCTCTGTCGCCTCTTACGTACCCACGGTACGATATGGGGTAGTGGATAGTCTTACACGGCACCGCACCTACAGGGTCGTTGTCAAGCACTGGGTTATTTTAAAAAAAAATTGTTTTTTTTTATAATTTTTAATTTTTGGTCCTGTTTACATTTTTTTATATAAGCTCGTTTTGCGTAAATCGGACCAAAAATTAATGTTCAAAAACTGAAGGTAGCCGGACTAACTATGACATTAGGACGTCAAACATCTCAGTCCCCCCCCCTTTGTGACCATGGGTGCTCTAAAGCACCCGAAACGTCGGGATAATAAAAATAAATTAAAATCCGTAAATAATAGTTTTATTCAATTGTTCAATATGTACTCCTACAGTAACTTGTTAGATGTGATAGATATGGCTGAAATAAAATAAAAGAAAGAAAAGAATACAAAGTAAACTCCATTAACGTAAGATAAAATGGTTATCAACATGAGTATGGCAGATTTGATGAAATTTCCGTCCGAGCCCCGTGCCACTCGTTCACTGACCGGATATTGCGCCGGACCGGCTGACCGAATGAAATGGGTCACGACGAGGCATTCACTCATTCAAATAGACAGATATCGATAACGAACATCGCGAGGGATTTCGTCGTTGTCTTAAATTAACAGGATATTATAGTCAAACTGTATATTGATTATTCTATATTCACCTACATTATTTTTCAATTCACTCTGATTCTGTTTATATATTGTCATATCTATCTATCCTTTTTCTGGTCTGTATTATCCACATGAAAAACGGTATCTCTTAACGGTATCTATTCTAACACTCCGTAGCAGTTTACCGCTAAACACAGACTTCTCATCTGCAGACTTGCATCTGCATCAAAGAGTTTGTACAAAAGGCGAGCTTAATGCTATATGGCATTCTCTACCAGCTAACCTTGGGTAGAACAGAGAGTGAGTTACGGGCAGTAAAGTTGTCATGATCACATTCAATTCAAATATGTACATGCTACACATACATAAAATATATACACATATATATACATATTTACACATGTATATTTTATGTACATACACATAAATAATATGACTAATACACATATTTATACATATATATCTCAATAAATGTATATACAAATAAACTATAATCATGTAAAGTAAGTGGACTCAAATTTGTTGGTTACGGATATGTTCGTATAGTTTTCTTTTAAAAACGTTTTTGGCAGGTATTATTCGCAGGTCAACAGGCAACTTGTTCCAGAGGGAGATGGAAGTTACTGTGAAAGAATTTGACATAAACCCAGAATGGTGGAGAGGAGTAGACAGTAATAAATTGTGTGAAGATCGGAGATAGAGAGAATATAATGCGCTAACCTTGCTCGCGTTATCAGATTTCACATGTTCTCAAAATACTTCATTATTCAGACGTGCAGGTTTCCCCACGGTGTTTTCCTTCACCACCCAGCATGTGGAACGGAGTCGTTTTAGTTCAGGGGTTAAGCAGTTTATCGGTACGCTAGCAATCCGAGTTTGATCGCCGGCCTTTTGTTTGTAATTGTTAATTTAAATTTTACGTGCTCATTTATCATGAGCTCGGCGGTGATGGAAAAACATTGTGTGTATAGCGCTCGTCGTAATATATTTCGCCGGAATGTATAGTAGGTGTTATTAGCCGCAATTTAAAAACGTAAAATTCGGCTATGTTTTTGTATATATGTTACGCAGTATATCTTTGTCAATTTCAAACTCACTCATTTCAAAATCACTTCAGAAGTTACTCGATATAAATATGGAGAAAAAATTCCACTCCTAAGGGTGATAAAGACCTTGATATTCTTTATTATACTCATCGGGTAAAAAATAACTAAAGTTCTATAAAGAATTCAATAATTTCACTCTATGCACTATGCTTTAGCACGGACTTTGGAATGTGAAATTACTTTGTTCTTTTTGGTTCTTGGTAGTTTTTTTTTATATACTGTGCACTCTGATGCTGCTACGTGCACTATTAGTGCCGTTAAAACAAAACAGACACGTGTAAATGCAATAGGCTCTAAATTTCGTTCGCTTTACCTTAGGACTGCACCGTGCAAATCTGCGTACGAGCGTATTACATCGAATATATTTTATTTTAAGATGTGATTAACTCGTGGTTTATCTATCACTTTCACTTAAAGTGATAGAGACAGCACGATACTTAAAGGCATCTTACCCCGAATTTTCCAAAGGTGTTAAATTCGGAAAAATTTATAGATTTTTTGGTGGATGTCTAAAAAGTAGGTCCCAAACAAGACGTCTCTTATACCCTTGAATTTTATAAACGATGAATTCAGGGCCGCACCTTAAATGGGGCGCTAGGACAATATGCCAATGGGTTTTGTATGGAAAAATATTTTACACAATTTTTGCTTATTGTACTAGCAAATAAACTTAGAATAAAACAAAATTACAACATAAATTAAAACAAACTGTTTAATCATGTGTGTACAGAAAAAATACGAAAAAAACAGAGTGCGGAGAGATCGAGAACAGTATCGATGCAAACCAATCCCAAATTTGCTGCGTCTAAATTTTATATTTTTGTGATATTGGCGACATAAAATTGAGTTTATTTTCTGACAACGTAGCCCCTTTCATCCAGTCTTATTGAATCAGGAGAATCACGCTTGACTTGGTAGGCACGGTTGGGGTTCCAATGCGGTTGGTCAGAGACGAAGCTTTGTCAAGAATCAAATAGATCTAAATTACACAAGAAAGATAGAAAGTCATGACCATCTTTTGCTTGCCTTGGTAGCATGTATAACTGGAATGCATTATTAGCACACACACACATTTATAGGAAACATCACCATTCGCCCATACCATTTTCTCATAGTTATTTACTGATTCTATATTTACCAACATTCTGGTCAAGTCTCTCAGCTCCCATATATTATTATATCACTGGTAACAATATTTTTTATCGAATACTACTCGTTTATTTTTGCACAACCTATTCACCTTACCGAATTTTTTAACACCACGCACAATAAAGTCGTCTTAAATTATATATCCGTGACTTGATGGCAGGAGTCTCCTGTAGTCTTTTAAATTTCATTTCTCACACCTTCAACTCTATTGGCTCGGTTCACTCCAGTGATATCATGACCCATCTGACTTATTTCATCAAGTAATCGTAAAGTTGTAGACAAGTTATCGTTATAAAAGCAAAAGCAGGAAAGATCATTACAGATCATGCAACCAAGTTCATCGTTACAAAACCACCTACGCCGAGTTATATATCCACTTTCATCCCCCCGTTAAGGCTCACCCTGTATACGATATCGTGCAGAGTAACTAAATTTTATATCAAAAACTAAACCATCGAGTCATCAACAGATAAATGTTAATCTCCTGGATAATACTTTAACCTTTTATTTATCATATCCCTCAGAAGTCTTGCTTAGCCAAATTTTTCATCAAGTTTAAGGCGACTTTTATCGCATGCATGAAAATATCGTAGAAGCTCATGAAACCGATTACCTGTTATACATGAGACAACTCCTGGATGATGAGTATCAATACTCTGATTATAATACAGTCCGTAACGCGCAGCGCAGTAACCTGATGAAAAGACGTCTAAATGTATTTCATTGAAAAAAAATGTTCATGAAATATCATTGTTTTCAATATTTATAGAATTTTCTTTATAGGATAGGGTGACAAACGAGCAAACAGTCCACCTGATGGTAAGTGATTGCTATGGCCCGTAGACATCTACATCTTTCTTTGATTGCGAATCAAAATGCAGATGCATTGTCACCCGTGAGGACTAAGATGGAATGCCTCGTTTCCAGTATAAAGGGTCTCTGGTTCTCTACACTCACCATACGAAACAGCAGCGTCAAGCTAATATTTTACGCTGGTATTCCGTGAGAAAGTGGTCCTTCCCCGGTCGAACCGACATATTCGTGCTACAACTATACTACTAATATAACTACAGCATAGCTCTACCACGTATACGAAATTAATTGAATAGTTCATTTTCATACATAAATACAACTTCAAGTAAATGTATGAAAAATTACATGAAAGTGATAATTTATTTTCCTAGAACTCATTTTGACCAAAATTCGGAAAATTGTAGAATAAACGCAAGGGCACGTTATCTTCAGCAATGCTTTTTAAATGACAGCTAATGTAGACTACATTTGATCATAAAAAATATTATCTAATCTCACTTATTAAATAAACAGGTAGATTATGTCACATTGCAATTGAATCACCAGTTTCCTTGCCGATCGGAGCATCAAAGTAGACGGTGAATGCTCTGATTACAGGCCTATAAACGCTGGTGTTCCACAAAGCTGCGTGCTATCACCAACGCTGTTTCTTCTGCATATCAATGACATTGTTGCAAACTAGTAACATTCATTGCTATGTAGTTGAAAGCACTAGTGATGCCTTATACACCGGCCGTGCCAATTTAACTCGGGAAAACGTCGCCGAGTACCAGGACAAACCTGTGTCCGAAATCGAGCCTTTGCTGAACAAAGTCTCGGATTGGGGCGACTAAATCTAGTCCAGTTCAATCCCTAGAAGACATAAGTCTGCGGGTTTACCGTTAAGAGAACCCCTTCGTCGTATCTCCTCAGTTTCAAGGCACTCCCCCTACTGCCTCAACTAGCATCAGAATTCTCGACGTCAACATATCGAATAGTGTGTAGTTTCGTGGTCACTTGGAGTGAAAGGTCTAATTGGACTCTAAAAAGCTTGGCGTGCTCAGCAGAGCGAGACAGTATTTTATGGCGGCACATCGCTTGCAACTTTACAAAGGGCAAGATCGGCCTCACATGGAATACTCTTCTCATCTCTGGACCGGGGCACGCCAGTTCCAGCTCCGTCCACTTGACCGCATCCAAAGCAGAGCGGTTCGAATCATCGACGACCGAGTTCTTTCTGATCGGCTCGATTCACTGGTGCTGCGTAGGGATGTTGCATCCCTTTGCTTTTTCCATCTCATATGCCACGGGGAGTGCTCTGAGGAATTGTTCGGATTAATCCCAGCCGCCAAATTTCATTAACACACATCGCGTCAAAATTCAAGATAACATCCTCACCATCTGGATGCTTGATGATGCTTGCGGTCCACCACTGTGCCTATTACTAGGAGTTTATTTCCTCGTACAACTTCTCTGTGGAATTGTTTACCACCGGCGATTTTTCCGGACCGATACGACCTGGGGACCTTCAAGAAAAGAGCTTACTCCTTTTTATAAGGCCGGCAACGCAACTGCAATTCTCCTGGTGTTGTGGTTGTTCATGGGTGGCGGTAGTCACTTAACATCTGGTAAGCCGCTTGCTCATTTGCCCCCTCTTCCTTAAAAAAAAGTCAATCACTTTGAATGGGGCGCTAGGAAAAGATGAGTTAAAATTAAGATCATATAGATACACATATTATAGAAACACTTTATCATAGATAATATTATTATTTTTATTAAAATCGCTCAGCAGTATACATAAAACTTTATTTTTAGATCTTTAAACCGATCTAGATGTCTTCAAATTTTACGCTTATCTACGATACATACAACTACTCTTCAAGAACAAGTTATCTGTACAATGCCTTTGGGGCTTAAGCCATATCTTCCCTTTAGTGCCTTGATCTTAAAAGACTATCTGGAGCATCAAACGACTACAAGTGATGTGTATATACGTGTATTATATCGTTGCTTAGATGAATCTCACTGTCTCGCTCTCGCAGGAGCAATTTTAAAGAAAAGAAAGCACTTTTTATTTGTAAATAAAAAGTACAGTATATAGACTTTTGTCTGTTGGTGGAAGGAAGCAGATTGTCGGCAGTAGACATAAAAAAAGTGAACCAATTTCACTCGCAACCCGCAGACTGTCATGAATATTAACCATTTTGCGACACGCTCACAGATTAACTTTTTTAATTTGTAGGCGCGTCACTTTATAAATTAGTTTCTGTGTATTACAGTTTAAAATAAGTTTAAATAAAAGACCGTATAATATTACAACAATCAATTAAAGGAATGAAAATACAAATAAAGTATATGTGTCTTATACCAATTATATTATTTTCTGAGACAGCTCAATTTTTTATATTTTATTAAATTGACAAGTACTTTTTAAGTACTTCCTTTTTTTTCAATATATTTTTTATTTTATAAATTAATGAATAACAATTTAATAGAATAAGTTATACCAAATTGTGAAAAAGAGTAACAAATTAACTACTCACAAGAAATGAAGAATTTCTAAGGGACTGACCTCGCCCTACGAAGTTTTTTACGTGGTAAAGCCACGCTCCAACTATATTATGGTCGTAGCACGATTGGGTTAGCTCGATCGGGGTAGGACCACGCTCTAACAGAATACCAGCGTGAAAAAGCAGTATGTTTCGTATAGTGAGTGCAGAAAACCGGAGACCCTTCTTACTTTTAGTGAGACATTCCATTTAAGTTCTCAGAGGTGACAACTCATCTGAATTTTGATTCTTAATCGAGTATAAATGTAGATGTTTGTGAGCCACAGCATTCACTTACCATCAGGTAAACTTGAGGCTCGTTAGTCGCCCTTATTCTATAAAAAAAAGTTTTAAATTTAGTTGCAAATTTTATTAAAAAATTATAAAAAACTATTCTTACATTTTTAATTTACGGCAGTTCCCAGTACATTCCCAAATATTCGTATTAGTAGAATTAATAAAAGTTAGTTCCCAGTGGACTTACTGGTAACAACGCTAGGTTCAACTTAATAATAAAAACATAATTTTTATAAGAAATACGTACATTTGTCACACTTACATCCACAAAAAAAATCGAAAGCAAGACCTGCGTCTTACGTTAATTAAGGTAAGCGCGGGAAATTCTCATTAATCTTACTAGCAACAAAATTCTCTAAGATTTCTGGGAGCGGCCGACTAAAACTTATTATATGTTTGTAGAACTAACAAAGTACATGGGAACAATAAAAATTAAGCTCAATAGACTATGTAGAATAATTTTTATTTAACATAGTTCA